>JAQJVL010000041.1:1500481-1749881 GCA_035578905.1 Stictocephala bisonia | reverse complement strand
GGTCAGGTGTTGTTATATGAAATTCTGAATATAATATTTGGGTAATGTGGGTTATTGAGTGCGGAAGTTTTTCCAGACAATAAAGGAGAGCCCAGGTGTGCTATATGATAAATCCTGTAATATAATATTGGTAATGCTGGGAATTATTGAGTGCGGCCAGTTCTCAAGAGAGATAAAGGAGAGCCCAGGTGTGCTATATGGTAAATCCTGTAATATAATATTGGTAAAGCTGGGAATTATTGAGTGCGGCCAGTTCTTCAAGAGAGATAAAGGAGAGCCCAGGTGTGCTATATGATAAATCCTGTAATATAATATTGGTAATGCTGGGAATTATTGAGTGCGGCCAGTTCTTCAAGAGAGATAAAGGAGAGCCCAGGTGTGCTATATAATAAATCCTGTAATATAATATTAGTAATGCTGGGAATTATTGAGTGCAGCCAGTTCTTCAAGAGAGATAAAGGAGAGCCCAGGTGTGCGATATGATAAATCCTGTAATATAATATTGGTAATGCTGGGAATTATTGAGTGCGGCCAGTTCTTCAAGAGAGATAAAGGAGAGCCCAGGTGTGCTATATGATAAATCCTGTAATATAATATTGGTAAAGCTGGGAATTATTGAGTGCGGCCAGTTCTTCAAGAGAGATAAAGGAGAGCCCAGGTGTGCTATATGATAAATCCTGTAATATAATATTGGTAATGCTGGGAATTATTGAGTGCGGCCAGTTCTTCAAGAGAGATAAAGGAGAGCCCAGGTGTGCTATATGATAAATCCTGTAATATAATATTGGTAATGCTGGGAATTATTGAGTGCGGCCAGTTCTTCAAGAGAGATAAAGGAGAGCCCAGGTGTGCTATATGGTAAATCCTGTAATATAATATTGGTAATGCTGGGAATTATTGAGTGCGGCCAGTTCTTCAAGAGAGATAAAAGGAGAGCCCAGGTGTGCTATATGTAAATCCTGTAATATAATATTGGTAAAGCTGGGAATTATTGAGTGCGGCCAGTTCTTCAAGAGAGATAAAGGAGAGCCCAGGTGTGCTATATGATAAATCCTGTAATATAATATTGGTAATGCTGGGAATTATTGAGTGCGGCCAGTTCTTCAAGAGAGATAAAGGAGAGCCCAGGTGTGCTATATGATAAATCCTGTAATATAATATTAGTAATGCTGGGAATTATTGAGTGCGGCCAGTTCTTCAAGAGAGATAAAGGAGAGCCCAGGTGTGCTATATGATAAATCCTGTAATATAATATTGGTAATGCTGGGAATTATTGAGTGCGGCCAGTTCTTCAAGAGAGATAAAGGAGAGCCCAGGTGTGCTGATATGATAAATCCTGTAATATAATATTGGTAATGCTGGGAATTATTGAGTGCAGCCAGTTCTTCAAGAGAGATAAAGGAGAGCCCAGGTGTGCTATATGATAAATCCTGTAATATAATATTGGTAATGCTGGGAATTATTGAGTGCAGGCCAGTTCTTCAAGAGAGATAAAGGAGAGCCCAGGTGTGCTATATGATAAATCCTGTAATATAATATTGGTAATGCTGGGAATTATTGAGTGCAGGCCAGTTCTTCAAGAGAGATAAAGGAGAGCCCAGGTGTGCTATATGATAAATCCTGTAATATAATATTGGTAATGCTGGGAATTATTGAGTGCGGCCAGTTCTTCAAGAGAGATAAAGGAGAGCCCAGGTGTGCTATATGATAAATCCTGTAATATAATATTGGTAAAGCTGGGAATTATTGAGTGCGGCCAGTTCTTCAAGAGAGATAAAGGAGAGCCCAGGTGTGCTATATGATAAATCCTGTAATATAATATTGGTAATGCTGGGAATTATTGAGTGCGGCCAGTTCTTCAAGAGAGATAAAGGAGAGCCCAGGTGTGCTATATGATAAATCCTGTAATATAATATTGGTAATGCTGGGAATTATTGAGTGCGGCCAGTTCTTCAAGAGAGATAAAGGAGAGCCCAGGTGTGCTATATGATAAATCCTGTAATATAATATTGGTAATGCTGGGAATTATTGAGTGCGGCCAGTTCTTCAAGAGAGATAAAGGAGAGCCCAGGTGTGCTATATGATAAATCCTGTAATATAATATTGGTAATGCTGGGAATTATTGAGTGCAGGCCAGTTCTTCAAGAGAGATAAAGGAGAGCCCAGGTGTGCGATATGATAAATCCTGTAATATAATATTGGTAATGCTGGGAATTATTGAGTGCGGCCAGTTCTTCAAGAGAGATAAAGGAGAGCCCAGGTGTGCTGATATGATAAATCCTGTAATATAATATTGGTAATGCTGGGAATTATTGAGTGCGGCCAGTTCTTCAAGAGAGATAAAGGAGAGCCCAAGGTGTGCTATATGATAAATCCTGTAATATAATATTGGTGAATGCTGGGAATTATTGAGTGCGGCCAGTTCTTCAAGAGAATAAAGGAGAGCTCAGGTGTGCTATATGGTAAATCCTGTAATATAATATTGGTAATGCTGGGAATTATTGAGTGCGGCCAGTTCTCCAAGAGATATAAAGAGAGCCCAGGTGTGCTATATGGTAAATCCTGTAATATAATATTGGTAATGCTGGGAATTATTGAGTGCGGCCAGTTCTTCAAGAGAGATAAAGGAGAGCCCAGGTGTGCTATATGATAAATCCTGTAATATAATATTGGTAATGCTGGGAATTATTGAGTGCGGCCAGTTCTTCAAGAGAGATAAAGGAGAGCCCAGGTGTGCTATATGATAAATCCTGTAATATAATATTGGTAATGCTGGGAATTATTGAGTGCGGCCAGTTCTTCAAGAGAGATAAAGGAGAGCCCAGGTGTGCTATATGATAAATCCTGTAATATAATATTGGTAATGCTGGGAATTATTGAGTGCGGCCAGTTCTTCAAGAGAGATAAAGGAGAGCCCAGGTGTGCTATATGATAAATCCTGTAATATAATATTGGTAATGCTGGGAATTATTGAGTGCGGCCAGTTCTTCAAGAGAGATAAAGGAGAGCCCAGGTGTGCGATATGATAAATCCTGTAATATAATATTGGTGATGCTGGGAAATATTGAGTGCAGCCAGTTCTTTAAGAGGGATAAAGGAGAGCCCAGGTGTGCTATATGGTAAATCCTGTAATATAATATTGGTAATGCTGGGAATTATTGAGTGCGGCCAGTTCTTCAAGAGAGATAAAGGAGAGCCCAGGTGTGCTATATGATAAATCCTGTAATATAATATTGGTAATGCTGGGAATTATTGAGTGCGGCCAGTTCTTCAAGAGAGATAAAGAGAGCCCAGGTGTGCTATATGGTAAATCCTGTAATATAATATTGGTAATGCTGGGAATTATTGAGTGCGGCCAGTTCTCCAAGAGATATAAAAGAGAGCCCAGGTGTGCTATATGGTAAATCCTGTAATATAATATTGGTAATGCTGGGAATTATTGAGTGCGGCCAGTTCTCCAAGAGAGATCAAGGAGAGCCCAGGTGTGCTATATGATAAATCCTGTAATATAATATTGGTAATGCTGGGAATTATTGAGTGTGGCCAGTTCTTCAAGAGAAATAAAGGAGAGCCCAGGTGTGCTATATGATAAATCCTGTAATATATTATTGGTAATGCTGGGAATTATTGAGTGCGGGCAGTTCTCCAAGAGAAATAAAGGACAGCCCAGGTGTGCGATATGATAAATCCTGTAATATAATATTGGTAATGCTGGGAATTATTGAGTGCGGCCAGTTCTTCAAGAGAGATAAAGGAGAGCCCAGGTGTGCTATATGATAAATCCTGTAATATAATATTGGTAATGCTGGGAATTATTGAGTGCGGCCAGTTCTTCAAGAGAGATAAAGGAGAGCCCAGGTGTGCTATATGATAAATCCTGTAATATAATATTGGTAATGCTGGGAATTATTGAGTGCGGCCAGTTCTTCAAGAGAGATAAAGGAGAGCCCAGGTGTGCTATATGATAAATCCTGTAATATAATATTGGTAATGCTGGGAATTATTGAGTGCAGGCCAGTTCTTCAAGAGAGATAAAGGAGAGCCCAGGTGTGCTATATGATAAATCCTGTAATATAATATTGGTAATGCTGGGAATTATTGAGTGCGGCCAGTTCTTCAAGAGAGATAAAGGAGAGCCCAGGTGTGCTATATGATAAATCCTGTAATATAATATTGGTAATGCTGGGAATTATTGAGTGCGGCCAGTTCTTCAAGAGATATAAAGGAGAGCCCAGGTGTGCTATATGATAAATCCTGTAATATAATATTGGTAATGCTGGGAATTATTGAGTGCGGCCAGTTCTTTAAGAGATAAAGGAGAGCCCAGGTGTGCTATATGGTAAATCCTGTAATATAATATTGGTAATGCTGGGAATTATTGAGTGCGGCCAGTTCTTCAAGAGATATAAAAGAGAGCCCAGGTGTGCTATATGGTAAATCCTGTAATATAATATTGGTAATGCTGGGAATTATTGAGTGCGGCCAGTTCTCCAAGAGATATAAATGAGAGCCCCGGTGTGCTATATGGTTAACCCTGTAATATAATATTGGTAATGCTGGGAATTATTGAGTGCGGCCAGTTCTTCAAGAGAGATAAAGGAGAGCCCAGGTGTGCTATATGATAAATCCTGTAATATAATATTGGTAATGCTGGGAATTATTGAGTGCGGCCAGTTCTTCAAGAGAGATAAAGGAGAGCCCAGGTGTGCTATATGATAAATCCTGTAATATAATATTGGTAATGCTGGGAATTATTGAGTGCGGCCAGTTCTTCAAGAGAGATAAAGGAGAGCCCAGGTGTGCGATATGATAAATCCTGTAATATAATATTGGTAATGCTGGGAATTATTGAGTGCGGCCAGTTCTCCAAGAGAGATAAAGGAGAGCCCAGGTGTGCTATATGATAAATCCTGTAATATAATATTGGTAATGCTGGGAATTATTGAGTGCGGCCAGTTCTTCAAGAGATATAAAAGAGAGCCCAGGTGTGCTATATGGTAAATCCTGTAATATAATATTGGTAATGCTTGGAATTATTGAGTGCGGCCAGTTCTACAAGAGAGATAAAGGCGAGCTCAAGTGTGCGTTATGATAAATCCTGTAATATGATATTGGTGTTGCTGGGTAACATTGAGTGCGGCCAGTTCTCCAAGAGAGATAAAGGAGAGCCCAGGTGTGCGATATGATAAATCCTGTAATATAATATTGGTAATGCTGGGAATTATTGAGTGCGGCCAGTTCTTCCAAGAGAGATAAAGGAGAGCTCAGGTGTGCTATATGATAAATCCTGTAATATAATATTGGTAATGCTGGGAATTATTGAGTGCGGCCAGTTCTTCAAGAGAGATAAAGGAGAGCCCAGGTGTGCGATATGATAAATCCTGTAATATAATATTGGTGAATGCTGGGAATTATTGAGTGCGGCCAGTTCTTCAAGAGAGATAAAGGAGAGCTCAGGTGTGCTATATGATAAATCCTGTAATATAATATTGGTAATGCTGGGAATTATTGAGTGCGGCCAGTTCTCCAAGATATATAAAAGAGAGCCTAGGTGTGCTATATGGTAAATCCTGTAATATAAAATTGGTAATGCCGGGAATTATTGAGTGCGGCCAGTTCTCCGAGAGAGAAAGGAGAGCCCAAGTGTGCTATATGGTAAATCCTGTAATATAATATTGGTAATGCTGGGAATTATTAAGTGCGGCCAGTTCTCCAAGAGATATAAAAGAGAGCCCAGGTGTGCTATATGGTAAATCCTGTAATATAATATTGGTAATGCTGGGAATTATTGAGTGCGGCCAGTTCTTCAAGAGAGATAAAGGAGAGCCCAGGTGTGCTATATGATAAATCCTGTAATATAATATTGGTAATGCTGGGAATTATTGAGTGCGGCCAGTTCTTCAAGAGAGATAAAGGAGAGCCCAGGTGTGCTATATGGTAAATCCTGTAATATAATATTGGTAATGCTGGGAATTATTGAGTGCGGCCAGTTCTTCAAGAGAGATAAAGGAGAGCCCAGGTGTGCTATATGATAAATCCTGTAATATAATATTGGTAATGCTGGGAATTATTGAGTGCGGCCAGTTCTTCAAGAGAGATAAAGGAGAGCCCAGGTGTGCTATATGATAAATCCTGTAATATAATATTGGTAATGCTGGGAATTATTGAGTGCGGCCAGTTCTTCAAGAGAGATAAAGGAGAGCCCAGGTGTGCGATATGATAAATCCTGTAATATAATATTGGTAATGCTGGGAATTATTGAGTGCGGCCAGTTCTTCAAGAGAGATAAAGGAGAGCCCAGGTGTGCTATATGATAAATCCTGTAATATAATATTGGTAATGCTGGGAATTATTGAGTGCGGCCAGTTCTTCAAGAGAGATAAAGGAGAGCCCAGGTGTGCGATATGATAAATCCTGTAATATAATATTGGTAATGCTGGGAATTATTGAGTGCAGGCCAGTTCTTCAAGAGAGATAAAGGAGAGCCCAGGTGTGCGATATGATAAATCCTGTAATATAATATTGGTAATGCTGGGAATTATTGAGTGCGGCCAGTTCTTCAAGAGAAATAAAGGACAGCCCAGGTGTGCGATATGATAAATCCTGTAATATAATATTGGTAATGCTGGGAATTATTGAGTGCGGCCAGTTCTTCAAGAGAGATAAAGGAGAGCCCAGGTGTGCGATATGATAAATCCTGTAATATAATATTGGTAATGCTGGGAATTATAGAGTGCGGCCAGTTCTTCAAGAGAGATAAAGGAGAGCCTAGGTGTGCTATATGATAAATCCTGTAATATAATATTGGTAATGCTGGGAATTATTGAGTATGGCCAGTTTTCCAAGAGAGATAAAGGAGAGCCCAGGTGTGCGATATGATAAATCCTATAATATAATATTGGTGATGCTGGGAATTATTGAGTGCGGCCAGTTCTTCAAGAGAGATAAAGGAGAGCCCAGGTGTGCTGATATGATAAATCCTGTAATATAATATTAGATAATGCTGGGAATTATTGAGTGCGGCCAGTTCTTCAAGAGGATAAAGGCGAGCTCAAGGTGTGCGATATGATAAATCCTGTAATATAATATTGGTGATGCTGGGAATTATTGAGTGCGGCCAGTTCTTTAAGAGGAATAAAGGAGAGCTCAGGTGTGCTATATGGTAAATCCTGTAATATAATATTGGTAATGCTGGGAATTATTGATTGCGGCCAGTTCTCCAAGAGATATAAAGGAGAGCCGAGGTGTGCTATATGGTAAATCCTGTAATATAATATTGGTAAAGCTGGGAATTATTGAGTGCGGCCAGTTCTTCAAGAGAGATAAAGGAGAGCCCAGGTGTGCGATATGATAAATCCTGTAATATAATATTGGTAAAGCTGGGAATTATTGAGTGCGGCCAGTTCTTCAAGAGAGATAAAGGAGAGCCCAGGTGTGCGATATGATAAATCCTGTAATATAATATTGGTAATGCTGGGAATTATTGAGTGCAGCCAGTTCTTCAAGAGAGATAAAGGAGAGCCCAGGTGTGCGATATGATAAATCTTGTAATATAATATTGAAAATGATGGGAATATTGAGTGCGGCCAGTTCTTCAAGAGAGATAAAGGAGAGACCAGGTGTGCTATATGATAAATCCTGTAATATAATATTGGTAATGCTGGGAATTATTGAGTTCGGCCAGTTCTCCAAGAGAGATAATTGAGAGCCCAGGTGTGCGATATGATAAATCCTATAATATAATATTGGTGATGCTGGGAATTATTGAGTGCGGCCAGTTCTCCAAGAGAGATAAAGGCGAGCTCAAGTGTGCGTTATGATAAATCCTGTAATATAATATTGGTGTTGCTGGGAAATATTGAGTGCAGCCAGTTCTTCAAGAGAGATAAAGGAGAGCCCAGGTGTGTGAGATGATAAATCCTTTAATATAATTTAGGTATAATGCTGGAGAAAACTGAGCGCGGCCAGTTCTTCAAGAGGGATAAAGGCGAGCTCAAGTGTGCGTTATGATAAATCCTGTAATATAATATTGGTAATGCTGGGAATTATTGAGTTTGGCCAGTTCTTTAAGAGGGATAAAGTAGAGCTCAGGTGTGCTATATGGTAAATCCTGTAATATAATATTGGTAATGCTGGGAATTATTGAGTGCGGCCAGTTCTCCAAGAGATATAAAAGAGAGCCCAGGTGTGCTATATGGTAAATCCTGTAATATAATATTGGTAAAGCTGGGAATTATTGAGTGCGGCCAGTTTTTCAAGAGAGATATAGGAGAGCCCAGGTGTGCTATATGATAAATTCTGTAATATAATATTGGTAATGCTGGGAATTATTGAGTGCGGCCATTTCTTTAAGAGGGATAAAGGAGTGTCCACGTGTGCTATATAATAAATCCTGTAATATAATATTGGTAATGCTGGGAATTATTGAGTGCAGCCAGTTCTTCAAGAGAGATAAAGGAGAGCCCAAGTGTGCGATATGATAAATCCTGTAATATAATATTGGTAATGCTGGGAATTATTGAGTGCGGCCAGTTCTTCAAGAGAGATAAAGGAGAGCCCAGGTGTGCTATATAATAAATCCTGTAATATAATATGGGTAATGCTGGGAATTATAGAGTACAACCAGTTCTTCAAGAGAGATAAAGGAGAGCCCAGGTGTGCGATATGATAAATCCTGTAATATAATATTGGTAATGCTGGGAATTATTGAGTGTGGCCAGTTCTTCAAGAGAGATAAAGGAGAGCCGAGGTGTGCCCTATGATAAATCCTGTAATATAATATTGGTAATGCTGGGAATTGTTGAGTGCGGCCAGTTCTTCAAGAGAAATAAAGGAGAGCCCAGGTGTGCGATATGATAAATCCTGTAATATAATATTGGTAATGCTGGGAATTATTGAGTGCGGCCAGTTCTTCAAGAGAGATAAATGATATTCTAAGTGTGTGATATGATAAATAATGTAATATAATATCGGAAATGCTGGGGATTATTGATTGCGGCCAGTTCTTCAAGAGAGATAAATGATATCCCTAGTGTGTGATATGATTAATAATGTAATATAATATTGGAAATGCTGGGGATTATTGAGTGTGGCCAGTTCTTCAAGGGAGATAAATGATATCCCTAGTGTGTGATATGATAAATAATGTAATATAATATTGGATATGCTGGGGATTATTCAGCTTCGTCAGTTTTTAATGAGATATAATGGAAAGGCTAGATTGTTTAATAAATCTATATAAATTTGTGTACATTCTAGTCCTTTACAGTAGTTTAATTAAAATTAATTCTATATAATTGGAAAAGTCTTTTTTTTAATTTCAACAAGTTCAAGAATATAATAACAATAATCGTTAACGATATTTCTTTATAAATGTTATCAATAACAATAAAATGGGTGTTTATGAAATCAGTTCAATCACCAGTAGGCCTAAATTAAGTCCATGTGGAATCCGATATGGTTTTCATGTATTTGCTATATTTATCCTAATGTAATAGTGTGATAATGTATGTCTTGGTATGATCTGAAATTCTAACTTCAATTTAGGTTGACACTACTTAAAAATGTACATATATTTATTATAGTACACAGTTCATATGCGCAAAGACGTTATTTACATGGTTACTATCAACAATCTATACTACTTATTGTTATTTATTCAATATTGTTATTTTTTGATTTATTATCCTTAAATAATATGTCCAAAAAGGGTGCATTCTGATTTTATATAAAGCACACATTTTTGTACTGAAAACACTAAACAATCTATTTCTATAAATTACAACTCTTCACTATAACCTTACAATTTTTCCAGTAGGCAAACATGTATGTTGTAAAAATAAAACAACAGAATGTCTAGTTTTCTTTTTTTTATTTTTTTAGTTCAATTATTTGTACAGTGCCGTTGGTGTTAGAGAGCTAAAAATAGCTTTAATTTATATTTTTTAAATATTTTATTGTTACGGTTATTATAACAATGAACTAATACAATAACCCAATACCATTTTTATCGTATATTCATTAAATTATTTTACATACAATAGCTCAATATCAATGTATAGTGTGATTAACTAATAGGCAAAACTAAAACATGAAATACGTTCATGTTTGGTATAAAAATATATCTTATTTGCATAACAAGTTTGGATTAAAGCACGGGCTGTTAAAAAGTGATCTAAATTGAATAATATAATACTATGGGAGTAAACATGAATACAATTTAAAATTGAAAAAATGTCATGTCAGGTATTTAGATGAAACATTTCCGTTTACGCATATCGAGCTTATGTATCAACAATTCCCTTTGAGAATCATTCTACTTGAAAACAATAATACTCTTATTAATAACAAGATATTCAATTACGTGAAATGTCAGTTGGCAGGAATTTCATCGCTCGCCGCCAGCCCTCTTCAACAACCGAGGTATTCTGCAGCCAACCATGTGGAAACGTGCTTTGTAATTTGAAATGGTACAGAGATTTGCCCTCTCCTCAACAAACAGGTGTACCAAATTACAAAAAATAAATAACAAACTTAAATCAAGTTAAGAGAAAACTACTAATATGAAATTAATTGAGATATTCGATGCAACCTTTGAGTTCGTTTTAACTGAGAAAGGATCATTTACTAACGACCCAATAGCTAGAGAAACTAAGGGTCCTACGGCTTCACGTGGAATCCGAACCACGTAATATTGGTGTGATTTTCAACTAATTGACAAGCCTCATACTCAATACTCATCCCTAAAAAGTATAAGAACACTGACTACCACCCGACACGGACACCCCAGACTTCTCTAGAAGTCGATGGAGACCATCAAACGGACGCCACTTCAGTATTAAGATTACTGAGCCTACAATCTCCTTAACACTATTTCCCCAAGTAGCTGGATTACAGCAATATGCCACTGACGCTGACTGGTGGTATGATAAGTTATATGATTATATTTTTAAATTTGTTGTTCTAATAAATAAGAATTTTTCACTTAATTAAAGCTTATTCGTCCGTCTTTTAGTCGGATTATTATTAAAACACCGCGTCTTTCCGAATGGTTTCAGTAGATACCCTATGATAGAGGTAAAACATGGGAATATAGCATTGAAACTAACTTAAATGTACAAAACTGTATTTTTTATGAATGCATTATCTTTTGAAACAGACGATAAACAGCTGAAGACTAAAAAGGAGGATTAACTAAATTGTATGAAAATAATAATAATTTTGTGTCTGGAATTCAATAAACGACTGTGAGAGGTACTACACTATATATTACATGTTAAGTTTGATGATTACACAACTTTAATGTAGTAATAATTTACCCTTACTACAATAGGTAAACGTAGTGCTGTAACCCAGCTACTTGGGGACTAGGTGTTGTTCAGATTGTAGGCGATATTTTGTACGCTCGGTCCTCTTAATACTAACATGGTTGCCATTTTCGTAGACACTACTAGAGAGGTCTGAGGTGTCCGTGTTGGGTGGTAGTTAGGTTTCGGAATTTGTGTAGGAAGGAGAACTGAGTATCATACTTGTCAATTAGCTGAAAATCAAACCAACTCTACAAGGTTCGGATTCCACTTAGATCTGAACATATCTTATTTGTCATGTCTATTGGGCAATTAATAAACTGTCTTTTCTTAGCTAAGCTGAACTAAGTTAGTAACAAGACTACACAGGTCATGTATAATCATTCTACAGTCTAGCAATCATTCATATTTGTATTAAAACACGCACAATTGTTGTAGGCATCTCAAATATTAATAATAATAACAATGATAATGGATTCGAACAAAAACTATTATCTTCTTTCAAAACAAATGCGCTAAAAAATGCTGTCATCCAAACATTTCATCATTATAACCAAAATGGGTTCGCAAACTTTCAGTGTGGTCATTAATGACTCAATCACCATTCAATAAAAACAAACTAGTGAAAATTACTGTACAATTCTAATAAAAAAAATATATTTTTCATGGGACATTAAATGGTAACATGCTTTTAATGGATATCTCATCCTTGAATTTATTTTGTCTGGTTAAAAATGGAAAATATTTTTATGTCTAACTAGTATTGAGTATATTGTTTGATTTAAGTAAGGTATTGTGCAGATATTTCGTTTTAAAGTCAGAATAATAAAATACACTGTAAACAGCCATAGATACATTCTGATATACATCATTGTATTTATTCACTACATTCATTCATTTAGTACTTAAATTTATTACCATTTGACAGAATTCAGAACGAACATGTTGTAAAAATAGAAGTCACGTAAACTAAGACCTACTGAACGTGCCATTAGAGTTACTATTTACACAGTACGGTACAGAAGAGAAAACAGCTCTTTTATTTCTAATTTTATGTTGTTTGAGGACGGTGTAGCACTTACAACGAACATAAAATGTTAAGAAAAAGTGTGGAATATGAATAATAATCAGTGGGCATAAAAAAATGAATCTGCATCTTATTTTCAGCTTCACAGTGTAGATTGTTTTTTGACTAATCTGAAATATTATAAGTCAAATATTTTTCATAGACCGGTACTAGTTTGTTCTTACATGACAAAATAGTAAATAGTTGTATAATATTTCTTATTTATAACTATTTCTATCGAAATTTATACTATGTTTATTTCTGTCGAATATTTATACTATGCTTATCTATGCATGTAAAACATTAGTATACTATCCAAGTTGAATTATAACAGTAATATATGCTTAAATTACTCCTTCAAGAGTGAATAGGCAAATCCAGCAGTACATGGAAGTAGCTGAATTGTGGCTAGACGCCGTATTGTTATTTAATCAGTTTTCCACTTTACCACGGTTTGTGGTTTGTACCCGACACCTAACTTTTGCATTACAAAATTAAATTCGGTACTTGAAAACACTACAACAGGGCCTCTTGCTATTCTAACGGTCAGCACTCCTGATATAAATGCAGGGCGTCTCGAGTTCAAATACCGGTAGGTCCAATTAAATGTAGATTTAAAGGTATGGGGACTACGGTCAACTGACAGCGTTGGAATAATATATAGGAAATAGTATGTAAAAAGAAAAAAACGTTTTTTATAAAAACCGTAGTATAGTAGAACTTAATAATATATATTATATAAACTTGTCAGCGCTAGTGGAGCAGTGCAGTAATCCAGCTACTTGGGGACAAAGTAATCTGAGGAATTTGTATGCGGTAGGATCTATGCTTGGTCCACTTAATACCATGTAGTGGGCGTCAGAGTTGCTTAACAGTTTTAGATCATGGAATAATGGGGAAACCATAGTAACCCAGAGGGCATTATACACCAATTGATGTCAATGGCAGCTATCATCGAGGAGCGAATAATTTTAATTTATTAGTTGATCCCGGTACTAAATAAAATTTGTGAGAGGAAATGTTACTTGAACTGATGGATCAGCTCTTCAACGATGTGACCAGCTCTCCATCCCATCATGCCTCACGCCGCGAAAACCCGGGCGTCTTATTGGCTAACTTGCACCGCTGGTTTACCATTGGCCAAAAACTGAATTATGGGTAAATATGGTGGAAGATTTAAATATTGTCTTTGAAGTTTCTTTTGGATGTGTTTAGCAGCCGGCTATCCAAACCAACGTAGCGTCCGCTCAATGGTTGCCATATATGTAGACACTACAAGAGAGGTTTAGTGTGCCCATGTTGGGTGATATTCAAGTACCGGATGTTGTATAGGGAAGATAATTGAATATATAACTTCCAAATTAGCTGAAAATCAGAACAACACCACGTGGTTCGGATTCCATGTAAAGCTCCCAGTCACTTCATTACAATGACTCTTGGGCTATTATAAAAAGGCCCTTTCTGAGTTAAGTCAAACTCAGTTAGTTAGAATACGATATAAGCTATCCACATTCATCCTAAACTCACGCCCATTCATTTTTGCAATAAAATACACTCAAATTGCTTCCACATCTCGTATCTGAATTATATGAATAGTCATATTCTTAAAGCACTAACACTCCTCCGCGAATATTTCCTTTGTTTCGCGGATATACTATGAACATATAAACAGAGTTAATGTAATATTTGATCTGAGATAACTGGCGTCATTTTCTACACGCAAGGAACAGCTACCCCACAATCATTCATTGATCTTGGGTACTAGGCGGTCATATCTCCACCACAAAGACTGTTATAGAGTTATATCCAAGCATTTTCAGTTAATTTATACCAGGTATAGAGTTTTGTAGAATTAAAATCAATATCACTTGTAAATAATTCATTGTTAAAAAGGTAAAATAATGTACAAATAAAGTTTTAATACGTTTAGCCTCTGTGTGATACGAAATATTCAGTCTTTATTTTAATTTTGGCTGTGTAATGTAATCATGAATGCTGTGTAATGTAATCATGAATATGATTATACTAATTAACAACTTATAAAAGAAAAATGTTAGTAAGAATTAATTGTAATTAGTGAAACTATCTTGGCCTTTGAATTCCAAGTGGAAAAATATGGCCTCATTGTGTTTTATCTGTTTATTCGTCATTAAATATAATTTTAAAACGATTAAATGAACACTATATTGAATATCGTTGGTATTTTCTAGGTATACAAGAATTTTATAAAAGGAATATTTCAGTCAAATCAGTATGGGGAGATGGCAGCAATTAAAGGTAAAAAGTACTCGTCCACCATAAGCCATACAAAAGAACATGAATAACTATAATAAATTAACCAAACCCTCTAAAATATATAAAAGCTGTTTGTTAGTAAGTATAATTCATGAAATTGATTAATTACTCATGTAAAACATTGTTTTTTTATATTGGAAAAGATACATATATACATGTTGTTATGTTCATCTCCTTTTCATCTTACTTCATCTTATTCGAACAGAGTACAGAATAAAGTGGTCACTACTCAGAAAAACTTCCAGTCCAAGCCAGATTCTGCTATCAATTTAAATTTTCTAAAGGTTCTTTTAATTTGAAAAAAAAAAATCATTCATGGTTGAGTGTAATATTTCGACACATTATATTTTATAGCTACAATGCTATTTTATCACACCAAAGTATTCAATATTTGAGATACAAGCTATATGATATTTCGTAAATTTGTATTTTAAAATATTTTACATCTTTCAATATTAAAATATATTGTGTATATTTCGAATACAGTGAGATAAATATTTACTATCCTGGACCATCAAATATGGTATTTACCATAAACTCTCTCTTGCTGTAATATATTTGTGTAAATAACGCCACATATTGGAGAGTGTATATTGCCAAATGTAACAAATGTGAACGTTTGTGTTTTAAACTTTTCAGCAGCTTTTCCAACCAACTATTAATACTCGAACTTTTTTGTTCTTTCCTTTTTTTGAATTAATTTCAATTGTAACAAAGATACATAAATAAATCCTATATTTACCATACCATTGTTCTGTTTACTAAAAACTAGTGTTTTTACATCACGTAGTCGTGCATGTTTTTTTTTATATTTTGTATATATATTCTACAGAAAAAGGTTACAATAAGCTTCATTTTAATCTTTTAACAGTACAAATATAATAAAATCTTACTATTTCTTATCATCTGTTGACGTTTCTGTTTTACAGCTCGTCCTACACAGCCTCCTCCATTTTTGTCCATCCCTCCTGGTTTCCTTTCCTTCCACTTTTTACTTGTCTTTTCTGCATCCCTCTTCTCTCGACACCCACACTTGGTTCTCCCAGCTTCCTATTGGCGTTCTTTCTCTTTGCCCTTTCTCCAGGGCTATCTTCTGCAAACTGTTGTTTCTCATCCAATATATTCATCTCCTTTCCATCGTCTCTTGAAGCGTTGTCCCTTTCACCTATATCTGGTTATTTCATTCCCTATTCTACATATTTTGATAATATTATTCATTCCTATTAATAATATACTTTTTCCAGATGGTATGCTGCTTAAAGAATTGTTTGTCCATGTCCAAGTTTGTGCTCAGTAAAAAAAAAATTGGTTTATAATAAACCATGTATGTCAAAATAATTTATTTGTAATATTGAAGAAAATTAGTAATGTAAAATATGACAATTATTTAATATATAATCGATTATATAAATCATTCATGTTTTAGCTACGCATTATTTTACAGGAACATATTTTTTATACTGAAGTGTAGTAAACATGTTATTTATTTGACAGGTGGGATCATGAAATCCAAGGTTTTGGTCAAAAACGTTGTACCCTCGCCATTTTACTTGTCCATTTGAATTCCTGGGATTTGGAACTACATTGAAGATACTTTTTAACAGAATTACCAAACCTTGATTTAGGCGTTAGGCAATACGTTAACTACCATTTGTAATTCCAAAGATCAAAATTATATTCAAAAAATGTTTTATTTACTTTAATAATTACTTGTAAAGCCATTAATATCTCCTTTATAAATATTTTTAGCAATATTATTTTCAAAAATTGTTTAAATAAATTACTTGAGTAGTTTATTACATATGTACTCTATTTGTATGCTGTAACCCATCTACTCGCGAACAAAGTGTTATGGATATTGTAGGCGATTGGTTCTATATTCGGTCCTCTTAATAACTACAGGCTCAGTGGTTTTCATTGTCGTGAACACTACTAGAGAAGTCTGGGGTGTCCATGTTGAGTGGTAGTCATGGCCTTGGTGTTGTCTAAGGGAGACATATACTTGTAAACTGGCTGAAAATCAGACAACTAATATGTGGTTTGGATTCCACGTAAAACTGTTCTTAGTTTTCCCGGCTATTTGGCTACTGTCTGAGTGTAAGTTTAACTCAGTTAGTAACCAAACTACACAATTCATCTACACTCACATAATGATTCATATTTACCTTAAAATGCGCAGAGTTGTGTTGGCGTCTCGCATCTCCAGAATATCCTGAGAATATGTAACACTCAATATGTACTTACAATTAAATGCCAAATTTTTTAAATCACAAAATAGCAGCACACAATAAATGATGAAGTGATCTACGTTATTCAAACAAAAAATGCAAGTAATAAAGTCAAAGTTTATCCAAGATTGTAGATATGAATAAATTATCCCTTTAGTGAGTATAGAATAAATGAAATATAGAAATAACAAAATAAAACTTAATAAATAATAAAAAATAAATATTTGGTGATAAAATAAATATACATTTATTACATTCTGGACGAAACAAAATTCAAGCTTTTCAACTTTACAAAATATTTGTCTATTACAATTACAAGTCTATTACAATTAGACTTTACAAAATATTTGTTGTTTGATTGGTTTACAGAGACACGCGACTTCGTGGCTTACAATTGAAACGAAACATGAATAATGAAGCTTTGACATAAAACGCAGTCTTTTTGGTAAAGCGGTGCCTTCTTTTTTAATATTGGAGAGTACATTTATCACAGCACTGCTTTCACTGTGAGAGCTCGTTTAAGGCGTACACGTTTGTATTTTAATTTGGTAACTATAGATAATTTACTTCAATTTAAATATCATGGTATTTATTTTCACTGACGATTATTTATAGTCTCTATTGATTAAGATTTTGGTCAATTTTTGAAATTATATTAATTATGTACTTATTTATTATTGTGTATTTGAATATTGTATTATACTGTACTCATAGTTAGCGATTTATTGTAGATTTAACATGAATAATTAACATGAATACATATTTTATTAAGTGTTTCTAAGTAATTTTGTATGCATTTGACATAAATACTTGACCCAATTCATTTAAACCTAAGTAAATTCTTTATTATAATTAATTATAATGAAAACGTTTGATCAAGTTTGCCCTTTTAATTTAAAAATAATGGCCACTTAAATTAATTACATTAGAATAACTCGAATAGAATTTATTTTAAAAAAATTACAATATTGATAAAATTAATTTTACGGTATTTTAACTTTATCTCGAAAACAAACAAGTGAATTATGTCAATTATTCAATTATTGCTTTCCTGAGTTTCTCCTAAATGAAATAACAGCTTGATAATAGACAAAATAGCAACTAAAACGTTATTTGAAACTACCTCAGACCTCACAGAAAAAGAATCAAATTTAATCTGTTAAAATAATTGTGTTATTTCTTTATGAAATTGCGGATTGTTTTAATTTACAGTTTTTAAGTATAGTAGCACATAGTTTACATGTGATCCACAGTTTGAATGTTGACTCTACAATCACATGACTGATAATTGGTCATTCCCCACTTATACTTACAGTAGTTGCATCTTCCCACACCTGGGTGAAGACTGCTTAGCAACGTAGTCCATTACTTACGAGGAAGGTTCACTCCACCGAGGACGGCCATAGGTCTGATACCAGAAACTTGTTCGACCGTCAAACATATCCCAAGTTAGTTTTTGTCGAAAATTCGTTTGTGGATAACTGGGAAGTCGGTATTTTTCTAGATTTAAATCACCCTAAACGTTGTGAGACATCTAGCAATATTTGGAATAGATAGAATCTTTTTAAGTTCTCTGAGGAGTGCCTCTTTGCATATTTTATCCGGAGAAGTTGTTGTACAGAGCTGGAAGCCATGGTACAGGGGTTTCAATAGGGAGCCGCTGCTAGCCCTCGTCACCCAATTTAGTTGTATACCAACCTCTCGTCCATATTAAGTTCTCTGAGGAGTTCCACTTTGCATATTTTATCTGGAGGAGCTGTTGTACAGAACTGGAAGCCATGGTACAGGTGTTTCAATAGGGAGCCGCTGCTAGCCCTCGTCACCCAATTCGATTGTATATCAATCTCTCGTACGTGTGTACTGTTAAGCCACGCGGGAGCCAAAACATTCGGCAGTGGAGTAAACCAGGGACAAATTGTATGTAGAACAGGGACATTAGGTATGTAGAACTTGTACGTGGCTCTCCACGATGATCCAGCAAGGTGCTGTACAGTATTAGTTCTAGTTCTCACAGTATCAGCTGTTTTCTGTAGGTGACCTGAAACATAAAGAGATCTATTTAAACTAACTCCCGAGTACTGTAGATGCTTATTGTGTATCTGCCTTAAATCATTGAAATATATATATATATATATATATTAAATTTTGTATTAATTATTCTACTACTCAGGTGAAAGCAGGTTATTCCTGTATATTATTAATTGGGCTTTAGTTTTCAGGTTCTAAAATAATTATTAAGGGTGGCTAGATCGTGTGTAGAGCAATATCATCTGCATTATATGAACCTCTTTTGAACTGTTGGTGGATATGTTGGCAGTGTATACATTGAACAGAAGAGGAGCAAGAAGCCTCCTTGTGGCAGTCCATCGTTCAGGAGGCTAAAAGAACTTTCTTTATGACCCTGGTACACTTTAATTAGTCTGTTTCTGAGGGCGAAATTAGGAAATCGTAACAATCGAGGCCACGGAACTAAATTTTAATATTTAAGTAACAGGCCTTTTCACTAGATTGTGTCATATACTGCTGAAATACCAATAGACGCCTATGGCAGATAGCAAGGTTCGACGTCATTTGTGAACAACATATTTTTATTTATTTATTTGTTATTTTGTTATTAATAGGTTATATGTTACATTAAGTAAGTTTTCGACGTAATTTCACCTTACCGATATTTCAGAATTTTATGAGTAAAAAACATACTTAAACTCATTTACTGCATAAAATTAACAAGACACAAAATTTACTTACGTAGTGATAAGTCCTGTTATTGGATAAAACTGGCCACCAAGTGGAAACAATGGCCAATGCTGGGGTCAGGCATTGTTGGTGAACGGTGATTTGACCACAGCTGGTACAAATTATCTGGAATACCCTTTATATTGGCAACTGTAAATGTCTGTTTATTGTTTTAGTCCAACAGTTACTGTAATGCTTTAACGTGTGTATTGTAGCAAGAACTTTATGAGATTTTCCATAGTATTATATTCAGCTATAATGAATCAAAATAGTGTATTATAAATTTAAATTATCAATGACATTTTTATATCGTATGTTTTATATTATATTTGTATTCTGAAAATAAACACACAAATGCAATAAAATAAAAACATGGCAGACTAAAATATCTCACACTTGTTTGCTATCGTAAATCATCAACAAATAATAACTGAAAATAATACATTTTATCTCATTGTTACTGTATTATTGACGATTATTATTGTTTCAAAGTTAGTCTCTTTTCCATTGAAAGGAATCAAAACCCACTCTTTTTCTCCACTCTGTACTATTAAAATGTCTAAGATAATTATTTATTTAGGTAGTGCTCAAATAAAGTCATATTTTTGTCAAAAAACTGTTTTTATAATTATTTTTGTGAATATGACCACAATATCAAAATCAATACTATCACATATGTATATATGGATGGATATATACAACCATACAGGGATGGGTTTGTGGAAATGGTACCACCATACATTGGTGAATTGGTGGGTGGGACTGATACCATCATACTTTACATGGGTAAGTGGGTATATACCACGATATATGGGTGGGTAAGTAGGTGTTTGGGTAGATACCACCATACACGAGTGGATTAAAGTGATACCACCATACTTTACATGGGTAAGTGGGTATATACCACGATATATGGGTGGGTAAGTTGGTGGTTTGGTAGATACCACCATACACGAGTGGATGAAAGTGATACCACCATACAGTACATGGGTAAGTGGGTATATACCACGATATTTGGGTGGGTAAGTTGGTGGTTGGGTAGATACCACCATACACGAGTGGATGAAAGTGATACCACCATAATTTACATAGGTAATTGGGTATATACCACGATATTTGGGTGGGTAAGTTGGTGGTTGGGTAGATACCACCATACACGAGTGGATGAAAGTGATGCCACCATACTTAGGTGTAATGCGTTAATCTGTGTTTATTATAGGACTCACTAGGATTTGAAAACGTAGATTTAAGGTCGATAAAAATATTCGAAGATTACAACTGTACACCTAATTCATTTCTAAATACAATATGATAATGCCTTATTTAAATAAAACATGTTTACGTTTATACAAAATGAGAATAATTAGATGGTATAGTAAGGATTGTATTCTATAAGGTATATTATGTAGACGTAGCCTCAGACACATCGTTTCGGGGCCGTTAACGATGCTTTAACTGATTCCAGGCTGTTGGATAACCAAACTGAAAGGTTCATTGGTAATCTTGTCTCCCTTTGGAACCAGATTACGGACATATCTACAACAACTACGTCATAGAATATTATTTACAATTACTTGTTTATGTTTTAGCTTGAATAACTTCGGTAACCGGTTACTGATGTATTTCTAAACTGTTATAAATGAATACTAGCTATTGAATTGGATAATAGTTGAACACTCAAAATATGAGTCAGTTTCGACGTTTCGAAAGGTAAGAAACTCGCTCTTTCTCAAGTGGCATATCATTTGGCATTTTGTTTTTTATTTTGGTTATTTTTTAAGTTGCAACTAAGAATTTCAGAAATTTTTTTCTTTTTATTTGTAAATCAAATATAAGTTAATTTTAGTTGACCTGAGAACGAGAGGTGTTTCGTACCACTTGAAACGTCGAGTAATTAAACAAACACTGACTAGATGGAAAACCTCAATTAAACTTAAGAATAAAAATACAATAGTTGTAAATGTAAGGGCCTATTTAATGTTACAGAATATTTTTCACTTAGAAAGAACTGCAGCAGGGTTTGTATCTCCTTTGTACACCATACATCTCAATTGGTCAAAAGGTACAAATAGAATCATATACACATTCAAAATATTTAAAACCCTTAGGATTTTATATAAGGACTTTTAATTAATCAGGCATTTTACAGTAATAATAAATAGAAAATACACAATAATTACCCCTTGAAACACTCCTATTGATTGTCATATTTTGCCGGCGTGGTGGCTCAATGGCTAAGGTTTCGGACTGCGGAGGACAAGGTCCAAGGTTCGAATCCCCACTGAGCCAACGGTCGGTACTTCACTCGTTGAATAAAGTTGACGCACAGGCCTGTAGGCCCATGTCAACTGGCGAGTGAAGTTTTACAAAAAAAAAAAAATATGTATTGTTTATATGTAAAAGTATATATTTGCAGTATACCAAATTCTTTTTTCTCGTACATAAACAAGATTTGTAGAAGGTTATGTGATACAATAACTGAACATTAAAAATTTACACCTAATTAATATATATCTTCAATATTATGAGTAAAATATTTAACGTAATGCCTTTGAAACAAATACATTTTATGTTAATGAAAAATGAGAATTATTAAATACTGTAATAAGGAGTGTATTATACAATGGTTTATTATTTAAGGTATGTAGGTGGAGTTCCAGAGAAGTCGTTTTTAACGAAAAAATAGTAGTGTTAAAAATGTATATAATTAGACCTATACAATAAACTAAACGGATTCATTAAATACTGCTATAGAAAATTACTTAATACTAAATGCAAATTTGCAAGTTTAAAACTATAATAAGATTGAATGTATTTTTGGATGGATTTCGTCTAAAATTTTGATTTGTTACTATTCATATTATTCATCTCTAAGACGCAGATCGTAGAGATATGGACGAATATGAGGAGTGAATGAGTGTAGATGAACGAGTGTAGTCATTGTTACTATCTGAGTTCGACTTAGCTCAGAAAGGACTATTTATTAATAGCCCAATAGCCATGGCAACTATGGCACCTACAGCTTTACGTGGAATCCGAACCACGTAGTGTTGGTCTGATTTTCAGCTAACTGACAAGTCTGACACTCAGTTCTCTTCCCTACACAACATCTGAACCTTGACTACCATTCAACATGAACACTCCAGACTTCTCTAGTTGTGTCCCCGTTGATGATAACCATTGAGCGAACGCTTTGACGTTATTAAGAGAACCGAGCATGAAACCTATCGCCTACAATCTCCCAAACACTTTGTCTCCAAGTAGCTGGGCTACAGCACTGCGCCACCAGTGCCAACACACAATATTATATTTGGTTAGCTAAGGACGCACAATATACTGTATATCTTAATAACTGTTAAGGTTTTAAAATAATTGTGCTATCTATAAACTAAATTAATAGACATCTCTGATTTAAACGCTTTTTCATATATGGTGAAAAAGAAATAACTTATCGGTCGGTAATTGTTTATATAGAAGAAATAGAGGACGTATCAATCTATGAATGTCTATTCATTCTGAATTTTATTTGTGTAGTTTATATAAAACCACATTTGTACGTCGTAATTTATATGTTTAAGATCAAGTAAAATTAATTCGTAAAAATTTTTCTTAAATTTGGATTTAAATGAAATTGGAAATTTGTCAATACAAATATATCTTGACAATATTGATAATAGATATACCAAGAAACATTCTTTCATCAAAATATAACGTACAGATTTGTTGTAATTGAATTCTATAACAATTAAAAGAATATTAAACTTTTTAAAAAATTACTCTTTTAACATAAAACACAACTATATAAAAAACATTGTAAATGTTTATGTTTGCATATTTATGACTATGATGACATAAGTTTTTGTTCAAATGCTCCTATGACGGCGGAAAACTCGTTTTCCTGTGAAAAGGGGGATTATGGAAATACAGGGCTTTGGTCATTTTAACATTTCAACTTCATTTATTTACATTGTGATTCAAATTCCAAGAATTCCTCGTTCTATTCCGTTTTTGTTCGTAGTATGAAAATAATGCTTTTATCATTACTACCTATGTTCAAAAAAATTATTCAAATATTTCAAATATCTCAATTATTAGTTATTTTGAATCATGAAGTTGTTTACTACTGTATAAAGGATTTTAAAATTAAGGTAATGGTTCATTCAGTGTCTAAAATCATTCATGAATCAGTTTGATTTAAGCGAAAAGAGATTTATATGACTTTGAAACTTGTTTACATCATTTGAACTGCTAACGTTCCATAAATTAAGTGTCGACATATCTTAGGTACTACTTGTGGTATCATAGTCAATGAAATTATTCTAGAGATGAATTTAGTTTGCACTATTAGCTATTCTATAATTTAGCGGGCACTACTAGAGAAGTCTGGGGTGCCCGTGTTGGGTGGTAGTCAGGGTACGGATGTTTTTTAGGAAAGAGAAAATCTACATATCAGATTTGTAAATTAGATGACAATTACGCCAATATTACGAGGATCGGACTCCACATAAATGCTGCAGGTCCCTCATTTTTCCTGAGGGCTATTAATAAATAGTCCTTTATGAGTTAAGTCAAACTTAGTTAGTAACTAGACTACGCGTATCATACGAACTTGTCCTACACTCAAGTATTCTATCATATTTCCTTTACAAATCGCACAAGTTGACTCAGCATATAAAATGTTGTTATTAATAATAATAATATTTAATTTTTATATAATATACGTTCGTAGATGTAAATTTTAAGTATCCTTAGAGTAAATTCACTGTTTAAACCTAACAAAAAAATGATGCGAAAACTTAATAGGATAAAACAACTAAAAAAACAAACTATTACCCACAAAACGGAGATGATAATCGGTCATTTCATTTCCATTGTTGGTTGTTGCCGTTCAATTCTGTGTAGCTTTTAATGGGAGATACACTGAGGAATATAAGC
The DNA here is from genome assembly GCA_035578905.1 of Stictocephala bisonia. Classification (NCBI taxonomy): domain Eukaryota; kingdom Metazoa; phylum Arthropoda; class Insecta; order Hemiptera; family Membracidae; genus Stictocephala; species Stictocephala bisonia. Next base: position 1,725,315 of record JAQJVL010000041.1, on the reverse strand, counting down.
ATTGTTACGAGAACTGATATTTTTTTCCCAAACATAGTCAAAGGAAAAATTAAATAAATATACATAAATGGTTATAAAACATATGCGTACTTCTTCAAACAACGTTAAATATAGATAATATTTAAATAATCTAAGGATATAAACGCATTTACCACTCATCACGATTTCTCCGAAACTACAAGTGCAATAGACTTGACAATGTTGTTCGTAGGTTTATTTTGGCCCCTAGAAGCTCACTAAGAAAGGATTTTCCTCCCGACCTCAGGATTCTGTCCCACTGGCTTCCGAGATCTCCATGACATTCTTAAGGAGCTAAATAAATTGATCGATTTATTTGATTAACAGCTGTTAAATAAGAACAAGTTGGAAACAATTTGGTAGGATAAAATTTTAAAATTAAAAATAATTGAGTACAGTAGTAAATTATACATAAAATCGGCTGTTCTAAATTGGATACAGTGTAAACTGAAAGCTCGCTGCACATTTCGATTACATAATCAAACCCAATATTATGACCAGTGATGCGGACGGGTAGAGATACTTACTGATATTATAAAATGTATTTTTGTATTAGTTTTTCCTTATTATACTACATACGTGTTTTCACAAATATTATTTACATACTTCACAGAGCTTTCTTATTACATACTATTTATTTAAAAAAAATAAAGTTGCCAAAAATTATATCTTTGATTCCCTTCGTTTAGATTTCATCTTCTACACGTTCAAGTTACATTTTAAATGTATTCCAACGACTTAATCTCTTTTATGAACATAAATGACGTCCCTCGATGTGTTAATATGTTCATTTTTTCAACACTTATATGTAAAACTTCCTTCCACCAAGAAAATAAAACTTGATCTTTACAGTAGTTTCTTCAAATTTAATAGAGAACTCCAATTAGAATGTATGTCAAATGTATTAATATTTTTTGTAATTGGATGAAACAACCTTTTTTTACAAATGAAAAAAATTGATACATTTTTCTATGATATGTATTAATTATCAATTTAATGATACTTTTTACTTTCTGTCTTAACTTGACAATATCCTTTAATTAGATTACAAAAGCTATTTGAAGTGGCTTTCTTCTTGTCCTACCATCTGTCACAATGGTAAGTGGATTTATATTTAGTTGCAATGTACATCATCATTCAAATTAAAAAAGTCAAGCTCCAAACGTACTTACATTCACGTCGTAAGCTCCAGCCTGTACTGGGTGTAACACCATTACTCCAAATTTGATGGAATCACCGTAACGTAAAAATACTTTGGGTACAGCACTGCGCCAGTAGTGCCAACATGCAGACAATATAATATATATGTATTATATTAACAAGATAATCTAACTTTACTTTATAATTATCATAATAATTTAAGTGGCGCAGTGCTGTAACTCAGCTACTTGGGGAGCAAGTGTTTGGGAAATTGGGAGACTACTAGAGAAGTCTGGAGTGTCCGTGGTGAATGGTATTCAAGATTCAGATGTTGTGTAGGGAAGAGAACTGAGTGTCAAACTTGTCAGTTAGCTGTAAACCAGACCAACAATACGTGGTTCGGATTCCACGTAAAGATGTTGGTACCATAGTTGCCCTGGCTATTGGGCTATTAATTCTTTCTGAGTAATAAGTCCTTTCTGGGCTAATTCGAACTCAGATGACTACACTCGTTCATCTACACTCATTCACTCCTCAAATTCGCCCATATCTCTACGATCTGCGTCTTAGAGATGAATAATGAATAACGTATTTGTGAAGAATGTATAAAATCGTTCATTTTTATAAACAAAGGTGTGTTTTGCTAATAGAAATTCAATATTCCCAGAAAGAAAAATAAGCAGATTTTTAAACAGTTTGGTAAACTGTCATTCTGAACACCTTCAATACTTTACAGTGATACTACCATAATAAAAAAAATTTCCATATTTTACATGGGTAAGTTGGTATATACTGTACACCTCTAAAGGACATAAAATAATTTATTCACACAAAATCCAATGACTAGAGTTTATAAAATTATAGTAAATATATACATCAGCCAAAAATGTGAGAGAAGATAATTAACAATTTCTTTAACAAGTAATTTTTTAGATAATTTATTGTAGATAACTGTTTGTGCAAAATGTTTTTAAATTAGAAATTTTGTTATAAATTAAAATTACATACTTCAGGTAAATTTCTTATAACCTAATATGTGATATTGAAGTAACAATATTCCAATCAGGTTTAATATACTTGAATGAACGGTATTTCTATTTTTACAAAAGAGATAATTTTGGAAAGTAAAATTACTTTAGAAAACGTGAGGCAAAAGAAATAAAACCAAACTGTGAACATCCAGTGGCCTTTCTGTTAATCCCTGTATCTGGGCTAACATTTACCCAGTGAACAATACCAGTAACTCGGGAGATTACGTGTGGTAGGGGGTAGGGGGAAGGTTTATGAAATGGAGATCCACACACTCAACGTGTTTGTATTACACTTAATACATACAAAAAGTATTTCACTCTCTACAGGTATGTATTTATCATCTATCAAAGGCGTAAGGTGTATTTTCGTAAAGAAGTATAATTTTCCTTTTCAAATACTAGTTTTACTACAGGCACGTTCAAATTAGTTATAGACGGACATTGAAATGTTGATGATGTAATTGACATTATATTTATAATATCATGTTATAAGTATAAATTGAGGTAGGTCACAGTGATTAAAGAGATAGAGGTCACGTCCAATAGTGAGCTAAATGTGTGTTATTTTTACAGTTGCTATACGATGATAGGGATAAAATCTTATTAATCCCTTCTTTATTTCCCCCTAATTCTCAAGATTGAACACGTTAATTATTACTAAAAATTAATAGAGATCTAAATTAGTTCTAATCTATTATGAGGTGTTCGCTAACACATAAGAAAGTGACCTCTGTTTCATTTTAATCTAGGTTTATATCCTTACCATCGGTGAACGATAATTACCATTGTGGTCATTAGTTCCTCATACAATTAGTTTTATATGTGCATAAACGTCATGTTTATAATGTTCTACAATAAGAAGAACACTTTCCCCACATATTTTTACACATTTTTTTCAATTACTAACTGAATACCCTTTGAAAACAATTTTATTTAAAATAAAAACACGGCACGTTTCGACTTTTTGATCATTTTCAAGCATACGAAATCTACTAAGAGAATAGTTAATTTTTAAAATATACTACTTCCGTAAATTAATTTGGCGTTTTTGGATAAGTTGGTAGTAGTTTTAATTTTGTATTCTTTACCAAATTTTGGCATGCTTTAGTTAATTTGGGTGTTCAATAAGTTCATTATGTTTATATTTGTGCCAAACACACACACACTGTCTCTGGAGTGACCGGTCATTACATTAACCTCATTTTTCATCCAGCTACTTGCTTGGTAATTTTACGCTTTTTATTTTATAATTTTTTTTACTTTTCCTTTTTGGCGCCCCTAGGGATTTGGCGCCGCCTGCGACCACATCCTTCGCTTCCGCCTCGGACCGGCCCTGCTCACCCGCCCGCCCATACACGTACAGTGATAGTTACCCACCCGCCCACCCATACCCGTACAGAAATCGGCTAGGGGAATTCCACCGTGAGACGGTAAAAGCCCCCAAGTAGCGTCCGCGCACGCGCGGCGACAAGGAGTCGAATTCACGCCGGGTGCTACCGGCCAGACAGCGATAGAGGCACGTTCGTCTACCTGTAGGGGCAGTTGGGTGGGTTAATACCACTATACGTGTAGGGGCGGATAGGTGGATCAATACCACTGTACGTGTAAGGTGGGTGGGTGAGTCAACACTACTGTCTATTTAAGGGTGGACGGATGGGTCAATACCACTGTACGTCTAAGGGTGGGCGGGTGGGTAAATACCACTGTACGTGTAAGGGTGGGCGGGTGGGTCAATACCACTGTACGTGTAAGGGTGGGCGGGTGGGTCAATACCACTGTACGTCTAAGGGTGGGCAGATGGGTCAATACTACTGTACATGTATGTGTGGGCGGGCGGGTCATATCACAGAACCTGTATGGGTAAGCGGCTGGGTCATATGACAGTACCTGTATGGGTGGGGGTGGGATACCACGTACAATATTACTGACCCATCCACCCACCCACACACGTAAAATAGTACTGACCCATCCGCACACCCACACACGTACAATAGTACTATTGTGAAAGTGTCAAAGAACAGATCAAATTCATTTTATGGGGGTCTATAAGATTATTGTCAATACCATAAGACTTAATGTTCACACTAATTCTTATGGTATAAATGTTGCTTTGTTATTGCATTCAGTTTTTATTTAATATCTTGCTGTTATATTGTAAATCAGCTTCTTGCCATTGGATTAAGTTTACCTTTAATATTGAGGCCATATACTGTATGAATAACATACAAGTTTTACTATTTAATCTTAAGAGATACTGAATAAAGGAAATTTATTTTTCTCAGTGGTTGATTTATTTTGGCCTTTAACTACTCCTTATGAGAAATATAAATGTTTATCTTAAAAATTAATTAGGTCTTTTAAAATTACTCATTATCTCACTACAGTTACTAAGCCACCATAATAAATCGACCCACCCCCTCCCCCACAGTGGTGGTTCGTTTAAGTCCAGCCACGTAGCCCCTTTGTATTTAGACGTGAGTTGGGCCAATGTAAAACACCCGTACCACGTGCTCCGATAATTAACTGGGTATTATATTTGTAAAACACCCCTTCGATACACGTTGGTAGTTTGGAAGGGGAAAATATTCCTTATGTTTTATTTCACAGATATTATTTAGTTTTTTGTATCTCTTCAACATAAACTCACTAATTTAAGAGTGATAGTCCAACCTTATGTGTATTTTACATTAAACTACTATCGACACACACAATTTGCCAAGATATTAGTTTTACTATTAAATCTCGAGAAATAATAGATTATTATAGAGCGAAATAATTGTCATATTCCAGTTCAGCGTAAAAAGTAACATCAAGTTGAAAAAGTCGATAAAAAAATACTAAAAGTTGTGGAACTTGTTTTTTATGATTTTTTTAGTAAAAACCGTAATTTCCACACAGTAAAAATCATATCTCCTTAAAAGTATATCCTAATTCTTGACCCGTATCAAACAAATTGCAAAATGTTCTGAAATGCGTGAAAACTGTATAGTTAATAATAATGTATTGCCAATACGTGTATTTTACTAAAATAAAATAAAAAACAAAACTTGTTTTAAACTAATAATTATTCAATCAATGAATACATGAGTACAAAAGTGTTTTAATTATAAAAAATGATTGCAACCTTTGGTGACAGGCCTTTTGGCAAGGTAATTTGTGTCCCTCAATAAATCCGTGTCACAAACAGGAAATCAAACAAGATGGCTTCCAAAAATAACTTATCCTATTTACATCAGAGTAATTTATTCAATTGTCTTTACTGATTCACGTTTTATAACTATTTGTAAATGGATGTTTTACACGGATTAGATATTTACTTGTATACTTTTGTTATTAAATATACTTTCCTTACTGTAAGACATGATCTCAAAGTATCTGTAGAATATAAGTAGTATAGTTCAATATTAACAATAATAAATAGATTTAAATTTATTTAAATGTTAAACAAATGATTTGTATATCAATAGATTAACACGAGGTTAAATCAAGTGAAGGTAAAATCATGAAATAAATAAAGTTAAAATATGAAAACAAAATGATTTCATAAATAATACAGATCATCCTCACGATTCTTCAATCAAAACAGATTGATTGTTATATTGCTTGTCAAATGTTGGATATGTTTATATTATTATGAACTGACATTTCAGAAAAGCTGTAGTCATCCTTCCACCCAACCCTACACGTGGAGTGATTGTGACTCTCCCACCCATATAAACACGTACAGTTTTGTGACCCTCCTACCCACCCATATACGTACAGGGACTGTGATCCCTCAAACCCACGTATGTAATTAGATTTGGTTAAACAATTGTTTGTATAGATAAGGTTTTGTAAAGTTAGGTTATTTAAGAATATGTTAATCCACAAAACTTTTTCCTTTTGCTCTTCGTTTTTTTTTTTTTTTTTAGGTGATGTAATTAACCACATTAAACGTACATATGTTTCAAAATTAATCGAACAAAATAAAACCAAGAGTGTCTTTAAAACTTTATTGGAAATATTAGTTAGATAACGGATGCATTATTATGTATAGATACATACAGGTACTCACTGCCTACATCCTTGGAGGGGGAGGGGGAAGCCAATTGATCTCCCCATGAGAGTCCTTCAGATATGACGTCACAAAAGGAGCTCTACTCTGAGTGTCCCGTATCTTATATAGTGTACAAATGTTTAAGTGTCCATTGCACTTAAATGTGATTTAAAGTAAATATTTCAAGCATAGGACATGCAACCTTTTGCAGTACTTTTCTATAACATATACTGTAGATATTTCCATTAAAATCAGTTTTAAACCTCTTTTAGGACCATTGTTTATTCATGGATAAAAGAAGAGGGGCTTGCAGGCCCCAAATAAAAATACACGTTTTATTTATACATATAATAATTATTATGCAATAGTATTCCATTGTAAACATCAATACAAATAATCGATTGTTCATTACTGTATCATGAAGAGCGTATTATGAATATAAAAATACGAAATATAAAGAACTCAAACAAAAAATTTTCAGCCTCTATGTTATTTTAGAATCGGTATTGGCATTTTATACAAATAATTGTTTTCTTGTTGTGATTACCAAAAACTTGCTTCTTGTAATTGCCACAACTATCCTTATACTTGCAGAGCCTGTCATATTTAATCTTCTTTGATCTACTTTTATAGTTATTAAATGGTACCTTTTAATAGCCAACAAGCACCATTTTAGCTATAGTAATCAGGAATATACAAATTTGGAAATAATATCTATTTGAATTGCAGAACTGCTTTTAAGTTAAAAATGTCTAATTTTCTTTCCCAAAACGTTTTATATTTAAAATAATACATTTTTAATACTGTGGGACTTGCAGATACCCTCATTGATCCCACAAAGGTTACAATAAATTTGTAAATATAATAACTTTTAATTTAAACAAAGTGCAGAGTTTGGTGACAATATATATTTTAGAGAAACATAAATTAAACACATACTTTTTTAGACCATTTAAATACTCATAACCAGTCAATAAATCTTGTTATGTACGCAGTTAATTTCCGTTTCTGACATTGCTCATTTATCTACTCGTAATTTTGTAGTCCAGGTGTCTGGAATATCCTAGAGAGTCCATTCGTGTAATGACATTCCCGTGTTTATGCTAATAGACTTTCACAGTTAATAACCCTTATATGAATAATTAATAATAGTTGATATGACATTGGAATATCTATTAATGTATTCCACAGAACTGTCGTATACGGAGAGGTGAATTTTCAAACTATAACATTATTTCCATAAACACTTTATGTTTGCTGTTCTTAATTGTTGATATGATGTTGAAACATGTGTTTATATTTCATGCATTTATTATGTAGATATATATTACAGATGTCTGTTTATTTACATTTTAATAATTATTTGTTAATAGGAGTTCAGTTGGAAAATGAATGTGAAATGGTTCACAAATATACTTGTTTTCATTAATTTATATTTATTAATTATTTCTTATTGTAAACACATAAACTATAACAAACATCCTTGATGTAAGAATACCTCATGTGTAGCAATATAGCGCCAACTTAATCAACCCCGGCTGCATATTGTTTCAATTCTGGCGTCCTCTTGTGTGTCTTCCTGGCATTTTTCATGCCATACCTATCACACAACTGACGTCGAGGCACGGCTTAAGTCTGTGACTTATTCGCCGGCCACTATCCTAGAAAAAGTTCAATTTTCGATTGCTTCCGCAATAACCTTTCAGCACTCTTGTGACAACCCTAACACACCTCTCCTCTCACCCGGTGGCCGTCCAATAGAAGCATCGGAAAAATTCTCTCTTCTTCTTCTTCAGTTTCTCTCTCCATCTGTTTCCTTCAGGATTGACTTCACTTGTCTCAGCCTATGTTTGCTTCATATTTATCTGTTCCTTCCTACACTACATAGTCTAATATATTATTATGCCTCTTGACCACTTTCTCGAACACAGGGGCCCAACCTGCTCCATGTTTGTCATCCGCTTTACCTTCTCTTTTGGAGTTTGCACAACACAACTTGTCCTTCTTCTTCTTATTGCGAGAATCTTGTAATCGTGTTTTTCCGCACAGAACGAACAACCAGGCTTCATACTGCTACAGTTCTTCGCAATGTGCCCGGACTTCTGACACTTCTAGCACCTTGCTACGTCCCCATAGTCCTTCACTCGGCAGCTTTGCCATTCGATGAACATCCTTTCTCTTGATCTAAGCCATTCTCACTGAGCACTCCACCACGATGTGGCACTTCTTGGCATTTTTTTTCTCTTTTCATTGTACTTGTGACACAATTTAAACTCCTTCTCGAACTGCTTTTCAGTAATCTCTGTTCCCTAGACGTTTCTACTATATTCTTCTTTCCTGGTTTCTGTTTCTTACAGATCACTACGATGGGTCACTTCCTGGCTGGTTTCCCCAACTGCATCCCCACTTCCTTTAGAGCCTTCATTAAGTTCTCAGCACCTTCCTCATCCTCTGCCTCTACGATGATGCCGTTCCTAATGCTCGTTAGCCTCTTCACTCGAAGCGCTATGTGCAAGCCCGACTCTGACGGCTTGACTAGCTTCTTGAGAGTCGAGATGATCTCAGGACCCTCCTCTTCTTCTCGTGCCTGTTGAAAACCAACTTTGGCGTTGGCTGGACTGGCCCTCTCACTCCTGTTACTTTAGGCACTTCTTTCTTCGCTGTGACCACTGCTGCGTACGATGCCCCTCCTGCTGCTGATTGAGCGTCTTACTTCTTTTCCAGCTTCTCCCTCACGGTCTTTCTCACAACTTCCATCAGGGCACCTCGTTCTCCAACCCTTGTCTCCATCTTGATCCTGTCATCACGACACCTTGTCACTTCAGATCAGCGGTGACTGATCAAGTCAAAGTCATGCTGACAGTTGTGCCGCTGACAAGACCCTGGAACCTAAGCCTCCTATCTATGGTTGACAGTACAAAAACATACAAATGCCAAAAATTGGCTTGATGCTGAGGAGTAAGAGGAAATTGTATGGGTGAGAAGGACAGGCTGGGAAAAGAAGAGAGTCTGGTACGGAAAATAAGTAATATCAGACCCAGCTCGGGACCCCGTGGACGCCAGCACACGTGCTTACAACCCCTGAGGGGAGGCAGAGAGAGAGAGAGAGAGATTGGGGAGGATAGGGGGAGGGGCTGAAGAAGGTGCTGCTGTTGCCTTCCATTACGGTGAACTAGAGAACTAACCACTCGACGCAAAAGTTCCCTGCTTGACACACAATCAGTGTACTATCAGACGTGACATTTATTTCTTCCTTTTCTATGCTATGTTGGTTCCAGCTTCATTACTTTTTTCCTAATGTATTTACTGTATCAAACACCCAACCACACACTTAAAATAATACTCCAAATAAAATTTGACGTTAAGTTGTTGTTTATAAAAAACGTGTATTGTAACCATTGCCTTTTAAAAATGTTTAATAATTTGAATTTTTTTAATCATCGATTGTTATCCACTCATGTCTTGTCCACGGATGTCATCGACCATGATCTTTCCGTACATTTTAGTGACCTAAACAAGCAATTAATGGGAAGTACTTGAATATGGAAACATAAGGTAAAATTATTCCGAAAGTACCTTTTTCAGAGATTTAAAATATGTTCTCACTATGAACAAATCATTGGTAATATAATCAGCATAATCTGGCGTAGTATTAAACTTTTATTAATTTAAAATAACACTATAAAACATAATTGTTTAATTATATTTGAGAAAAACAGGCTTTGAGGTTGGTAATGGCATGAAAGACAGTAATGGGAATCGAGGTATTTACTGTAAACATAAACCGGGGAGAGCCGACATCAGATTCTACACGCGAGGGACACCACAGGGCAATCGCGCATTGATCTGAAAACTAAGCTACCTTCAAACTATAACAACACTAATAATTCATAAGTTTTCATGTACTGTAGAAATGTACTATGTTTGAATCGTATATTTACTAAGGTATAGTATAGTATTTTATTTTTTTAATTTAGAAAGTCTATTACCAGAAATGAGCAACTGACAGTTGATTGTTATAGCCAATCCCACTGCAAGCTGTACGTCATACTTCCACTGAGACTTCTATTTTGCTTGGGGAAGAGTGTACTTTATCAAAATTTCGGTTGTAGCATGGACATATGAAGTGTAAAGTAACCTAGCCTAAGTGCATTCTTTGTAAAAAAAGGAAATAATAATTGGTGTGTACGTTTGTGAGTCTGTGTGTCTGTTGCGTAAATAACTATCTCGCTCTCTCAAGTGCTTTTATAAAGACCGGCCTTTGTCAGTTAATATCTCACAATACATTTATAGAATAACATAACATAGTCAACTTATCTAATCAGACTGTTATTGATGGAAATACAATTTAACCTATGAATCGTATTTTAAATGTACAATACCAAATTTGTAAAAACGATAGTATATCATGATTGCTGTTTGTTTGTTTGTAGTTTGTATAGTTTTAACGATGATTTAACAAAAGTAAATAAACATTATAAAACATCATAAAATATCAGTCACTTAATTATTCACATTTATGTAACTAAACTGTAAAATGTTTACTGTCAAACCAATGGATACTCAATATTAAAAATCATTTATTGAATATTGAAAAATAAACTTGACTTTTAAATAAACTAAAATTTGATAGCAAATTGATCACTTATGAACATATGGGATCAGTTTTTTAGTTAAAAATACGAAGGTAAACAATTTAGTTGTATAACTTTAAATATTTTATGCAACTAAATCAGTCTTACAAATCATTAAAAACTTTCCAATAGTAAAATATTTGTTTTGTATTAGAAATCAATTAAATATATCCTGCTTTGTAAATTAGATTTACAAAATGTTGTGGACATAATTAAAACTGTCATACCAACCAAGCTGCAGATTTAATCTACAAAATGCGCCATTTGCACTAAAAGCCCGTATAATCTGTCACAGATTCATTATTCAGATTCTGTTCCATTTTTTACCAACACAAAGCCCTCGTGGGGTTTGTTTTGATGCGTTTCATCTGGAAATCCAATGAAGAAGCAGAAGTAAAAACTGATCTTCCTCGTTTTCCAATCCCTATTATGTGTATATTTATTTCCCTTTTTGTATATGTAATAGAGTATATGTATTTTGTAATACATAAAATACTGCAATATTAAAAAAGTTGGTATTAGTAGCGTAGTGCTGTAACCCAGCTACTTGGAGACAAAATGCTGTGAAGAATGTAGGCGATAGGTTCTATACTTGTTACTCATAGAACTGGCACGGAGTTCACTCAATAGTTGCCCTCGACGTAGACACTACTAGAATAGTCTGGGTGTCCATGTTGGGTGGTAGTCAGGGCCCGGAAGTTGTGTAGAAAAGATAACTGAGTGTCCGGCTTATCACTTAGCTGATAAACAGACCAAAAATACGTGGTTCGGATTCCAAGTAAATGTGTAGGTCCCTTAGTTTCCCTTGCTATCGGGCTTAAAAACAGTTGACTCTTTAAGTAATTTTGTGTGAAATACATGAAATACTAATTATATTCATACATAACCAATCATCCGGTCACAGTAACACACTGACAGGATATGGTTTGGGTATAATATGCACCTATATCGCCTGGTAAAAGTAGCACTTTTTAATCAGTTAAACATACCTTCATTTATGAAATGTAGGAAGGCCGGGAAATGCTTGTTCATGTTTACAATTTTAAGAATTAAGTCTATAAAAACACTCTTGTACATCAATTTAATGAAATTTTGTGTAAAAATAAGTAAATCCATTTCCTAATTTTCGTTTTTTTGTGTACACAACCAAACAGGCGTTTGGGTTATATAATTTATCTATTAAACCGTACACAAACGTGCGAAAGAATCTTTGTTATAAGTGCAATGAGAAAGTTATCTATTTGATATATTGTTCTTTTAAAAGAGACGAAGTTTTTGCTTATTAAATAGAAGCATATCCATATTCGGATGTTTATTTACATAAAAATTCATTAAGTTATACACCCAAGAGCAAATCGCAGCATTCAATAAATAGTTCGGTCTATGTAAAATATTATTTTTTGGAATATGTTTTAAATAAATAACTTTATTTACGTGTTATTTCGTTAAATATAGTAAAATCAAAATATTTATGAGAGAAAATGTGATATTAACGCATTTAAGTCTAAATATTATTAAAAATAAACAATTAATCCCCTAAAATACCAGGAACTTGAAAGTAATACAGATTAATAATAAAAGGGGATACACTATTTATTTTAATAATTTACTCTTTTTAAATATATTAAATTTTTTCCTAAAACAATAATAATTTTTACGTTGAATATCTTATATTGTTTATGAAATGACAAGTAAAATGTCAATTTATCTTGCAGTGTAAATATATTAAAATCCCTGACGGTTAATAAACTTTTAATTGAATTTTTGAGAACGCCAAAAAGTCACAACTTAGATCAGCTGATCATTATGGATGAAAGAAATGAGGGGAATACGAAATAACTATGTTTTAACTAATTTGTAAACAGTGAATATTCATCGTTCTGAAACTTTGTTGTTGTGAAGCTAAACTTTCGTTACTAAGGAAAATGAAAATATTTTTAAAATTATAATATCGTTTTTAGCTTACTATTAATTATTTCCAAATAAATAATATTAATTACTGGATTTAATATTATATTACATTTAAAAGTAAATGAAATAATAGAATATTGTTATGAGACAAACGTGAAAATAAATAAATTGGGAATGTAATAGATTAGAATAGCAAAAGATTTACAGAAAATTTTTGAATATAATACTGAAGTGCAAGGAAAAATTCTTATCCAAGATAACAATACATATACCAGAACTATCACGGTACAATATTGAAAATAAAGTCACGAGCACTCAACTTGAATACAATTGGTACAATCAGTTGATAAGTAGTAATGTAACAAATTGCATGGTTAAATAACAACAAAGCAATAATCAGTATAATATATATTGTCAATATCTTAAGAAATACATTAAAATGTTATGGGTAAAATAAATTAAAGTGAAAATAAGCTAAAAAGTAATTTGGATGAGTAGTCAATATGTCTAATAAAAGTACAAAAAGGGAAAGTCAAAATTTTTTAGAAAAATTTTGCTATACGTAATTAGTTATAAATATCGAGTTATAACTCGACATTTATAACTCTTGGTTTGGTTTTCCAATCAATCTGCGAGCCTCCGAACTAACCGTTTCGCTCCACTGTCACAACAGCCTCTCTTTCGGCCTCCAAACTAACCGTTTCGCTCCACTGTCACAACAGCCTCTCTTTCGGCCTCCAAACTAACCGTTTCGCTCCACTGTCACAACAGCCTCTCTTTCGGCCTCCAAACTAACCGTTTCGCTCCACTGTCACAACAGCCTCTCTTTCAGCCTCCAAACTAACCGTTTCACTCCACTGTCACAACAGCCTCTCTTTCGGCCTCCAAACTAACCGTTTCGCTCCACTGTCACAACAGCCTCTCTTTCGGCCTCCAAACTAACCGTTTCGCTCCACCGTCACAACAGCCTCTCTATCGGCCTCCAAACTAACCATTTCGCTCCACTGTCACAACAGCCTCTCTTTCGGCCTCCAAACTAACCGTTTCGCTCCACTGTCACAACAGCTCTCTTTCGGCCTCCAAACTAACCGTTTCGCTCCACTTTCACAATAGCCTCTCTTTCGGCCTCCAAACTAACTGTTTCGCTCCACTGTCACAACAGCCTCTCTTTCGGCCTCCAAACTAACCGTTTCGCTCCACTGTCACAACAGCCTCTCTTTCGGCCTCCAAACTAACCGTTTCGCTCCACTGTCACAACAGCCTCTCTTTCGGCCTCCAAACTCCTTTGGAAAATCGGCCGTTACTCCCTGGTTATAAAAACAACAGATACGACACTGTCACTTTCAACAACAACAGATCACCAACACGGTTGGCTCGAGACTGCGTTAAGCGGATGTAATTCAGAGCTCCTTGGTGCTGAACGCGAGAAATTCTATTCCGGAAACACTTCTTCTACAGAGTCCGTTCTTGGGCCCAATCTCCGTTCAATACAGAAGTATGGGCCATTACCAATATACGTGTATGGGTTGGCCATTATCACTGTACGTGTATGGGTGGGTGGGTCATTACCACTGTACGTGTTTGAGAGGGTGGCCATTAACACTCTACATCTATGGGTGGGTCATTATCAATGTACGTGTATGGGTGAATATTGTAATATATTTGTGTATATACAGACTATAATAATAATATTAAACACATAAGTTATGGTAGTGAATTTATGGAAAATATACTCGAACACCTAAGCTTGGTAAAGCATGCGCAAAAGGAACTCGGAAGTTGTGCTCCAGTTCCATAAGTACATCACACCATCTAACAGAGTTGAAGGTGTTTCGCATGTCGAGTGTGACGAGGAGGATCACACGGCGTGAATGGTATTTTTGGTTCCTTGCTTTCTACAAACACTTCACTACCTCGTGGACTGCGTCCATGATGGAGTGTCCAGCCCTAAAACCGAGGTGATGTGGCGACAGATCTCGGGCAGCTTCATTGGCTCGGCAATTTTAGCGTTTAGGAGCTCCTTGAGCACTTTTTCTGCCGTGCCCAGGATATAGAGCGACCGATAGACTGCTCGGGGTCTCCCTTACCTTTCGGAATCAGAAATATAAGGGCCTTCCACGCAGAGAATAGTACGTGGTTCGAAAGACACGGGTTGAACATCTAGACAAGAATGGGGATGAGGACAAGACAATATTTCTACTTCGCTGTTGAGGCAAGTTTGTGACTTGATAGCTGAGCCTTTGACCTTTTTAATAAATATCTCTTAAAGTGACGGAAAGTTTACTATTGGCACACTAAATTCTACAATTGTTAAACAATTACCTAAAAATGGATGTAAAAATTCTTGCAATTACTCGATTTAGTTAAAAATGGCAGAAATGGAATCCAAATATGCCTCTCGTATGGATTTCTTTATATAATTTTCCCGATTATTCCCGATTTCCCGATTGTTTATAAGGATAAGTCAAGAATGTTATATTAATAGTACTAAGGAGACTTAAAAATAAATATGCTCTTTTGTTTGAAACAGAAGTCAATGTGGGGTTGATGGTGTTTTGGGACACCCCATATACGATACCCTACAAGTGTCGAGGACGTACACTAAATGTGTGAACAAGCCGTAACCGTAAGGCAAACCAGTCCCCTCGCTAACATCCCCGCTCCAACTGTAATCCCCCATCTACTTGTACTGTTTACCAAGCGAATGTTATCCCAGATACAGGGATTAAGCTAAAAGCCACTCATTGTTTATAGTGGACGTTTTACTCTTTCATATCGCTTGACTTTTGAGTAGAAAGCTTAGTTACTGTTGCAAACTATTGATGTACAAGTAACTCATATTTTATATTACTTCTTACCATATTAAATAAAAACTGTATTATGATAATATAAAACTTATCGAGGGTTTTTAACACTAATGTAATATATATATTTCACTCAATGTAAATTATACTGTTTTATACTTATTCATTTCTAAGACACCGATCGTAGAGATATGCGTGAATATGAAGGTTGAATGAGTGTAGTCAGATTGTTACTATCTGAGTTTGAAATAGCTCAAAAAGGGCTAATTATTAATAGCCAGGTCAACTATGGGATCTACAGCTTTACGTAGAATTCAAACCACGTAGTGTTGGTCTGATTTTCAGCTAACTGACAAGTCTAACACACAGTTCTTTTCCCTACACAACATTTGAACCTTAACTACCACCCAACATGGACATCTCAGATTTCTCTACTAGTGTCCACGTTGATGCCAACCATTGAGCAGACGTCCTGTCGGTATTAAGAGGATTGAGCATAGAACCTATCGCCTACAATCTCCTCAACAATTTGTCCCTGAGTAGCTGGGTTACAGTACTGCACCACCAATGGTGACATGAATTTAAATATTTATTGTACACAGTGAAAATTATACGGGTTTGTATTTATTTTTTGTGTAGAAATCTTTTTAATTCAGAGCCCATGGCTGCCCGGTCTAGGGCGTTAAGACTGTGAACCTGAAATAGGGAAAGGGCAGGCTTGAATCCTGGTCTCGACTGGAAGGTTTTATCCCTTACGATTACCCACTGTACTTATTCTCCCCCTTACTCTGCCTGCACATATCAATAGTCTGTGAGGAATGGGCAGAGTAATGTTAAAGAAGGAGTTCGGCCTCTCCTTAAAAAAATTTACGTTTTAAAAACGTATTTTAAAACTAAATGAATTTAACTGTACCCGATATACGTGTTTGTTTGTGGTTCAGTTATCTTCCATTATTGATGCTTTACCTAATCAATATAAACATATGATACACACAATAATTGTTAATTATTAAAACAAATCATCCCTTGCTGTGGAAGTTGTTCGCAATTCAAACACAGCGAATATCGAAAACGATTGGCCAACAACGAGTTAGCTATCTCCAGAACCTTAAAGAAGATGACAAGCGTCTACATTTACCTCCTTTAGAGCGTACGATTTTGAAAATGTATTGAATTAAAGGAGTAGTTTAATTTTCCCTAAACATTTTTCAATACGTGGATGGAAATATAGTTTTATTTTGTAAAGTGGCCGTAACAATAATCATATTGGCTTTGGATTTTATAAAATATGTAAAATAAACTTGATTCTTCTATTTACGAAGCAATATTTGATTTGTATTTTTATAAATAAATACTTACCTTGTTAAAATGAAATGGTAAGTATCCAAAATGTGTAGGTGTCAAAACTTCCCCTTACTAATAATAATAATGGCTTTATTGTACAAAATGTGTTTTATACAAGTAGTGTAGAAATGGGGGTTGAAGCGCAACCTTGAACTTTGGACTGTCACGTGATCACCACGTGCTTATCACGTGATCACCACGTGCTCATCACGTGCTCACCACGTGCTCACCACGTGCTCACCACGTGCTCATCACGTGCTCACCACGTGCTCACCACGTGCTCACCACGTGCTCACCACGTGCTCACCACGTGATCACCACCACGTGTTGACCTTGAGGTCAACTTTACTATTGTTTACTACTGGCCACGTGGTGACCTTGAAGGTCAAGTTTACTACGAGCACGTGGACCCCCCGCGACGACGTTGTCGTAGGTCAGTGTTGTGTGACGTCACGCCGTTTTCGCGCTCTTCTGACGTCACGGCGTATTTATTAAATTAATTGTATTTATTTAATGCTGTGGCAAAAAGTGTCGGTGGCCGGTGCCGGGATCGATCTGAGAACCTTTCGTTTGTGAGACGAAGTCGATACCACTGCGGCACAGTGACACACCCGAGAGGTTAACGTAAGTAGCGGCAGAAGAACGTGTGTGTGTGGCTTCGTTCGCTTCGCTCGAGCCACGTTATACTATATGAAATGTATTTATAATTCGTATTTAATATATTATTAATTTGTTCAGATGTAAAAAAAAAAAAATCCGTTGGTTTGTCGTCTGCTCAGCTGATGTGGTGTCATACTATATGAAAGATGCAAAAAAAAAAAATCTGTTTTTCTTTATACTATATAAAATGTACCAAATGTTTTTTCACAGTGTTACCAACTCACACGATTAATTGCAAAAATATATCTCAGTGCTGCCAACTCATACGATTTATTACATTATACTATATTAAATACAAACGCGTTTTTCGAATTCGTTATGCTTTTATATCCTTTTCAGTTGCGAATAAATACGTTAATATGGTCGTTAAGTATTAGGAGAACAGAACTTGGTAAGAACTCTGAACTCGACCATTGGCGCAATAATTTGTATTTAATATAGTATTAATTTGTTCTGACCATTTAAACCAGATGTAAAAAAAAAATCTGTTGGTTTGTCATCTGCTAGTATCAGCTGATGTGGTTTGCTTCGCTTACGCCGAGCCAGATGCATTAGTACTAAATAAAGTGTATTTTTCTAATAATTCGTATTTAATATAGTATTAGTTTGTTCAAACAAAATCGGTTTTTCTTTATATTATATAAAATGTACCAACTGTTTTGTTCACAGTGTTGCTAACTCACACGATTATTTGCATTATACTATATAAAATACACATATATATATGATTTTTTTCTCTTTTTTAATAAATACAAATGCGTTTTTCGGTGTTACAGTAATATTATTTTACTTCGTTTTCCTTCACATATAATGTATACTATATAAAGTATAGCCAACTTATGCTTTCATTCGTAGTATACTATAATAAATCCGTGTACTATAATAAGTGCATCGATATTTATTCTTTGTCACGTTATAATATAATAATTGTTATGGCAATAAATTTAAAGAGATTAAAAAGGATTCTGGTTTTTCTGTGTGCATATTTTATTTCAATATTGCATGTATTTATACTATATGAAGTACATTGTTCATACTAAATCATTATTTTTGTTGTACTATAATAAATGCAATTAATTTTTATATAAATCAGTTAGAATATCTTTGTCACGTTATAATATAATAATTGTTATGACGATAAATTTAAACAGATTAAAAAGGATTCTGGTTTTTCTGTGTGCATATTTTATTTCAATATTGCATGTATTTATACTATATGTAGTACATTGTTCATACTAAATCATTATTTTCGTTGTACTATAATAAATGCAATTAATTTTTATATAAATCAGTTAGAATATCTTTGTCACGTTATAATATAATAATTGTTATGACGCTAAATTTAAACAGATTAAAAAGGATTCTGGTTTTTCTGTGTGCATATTTTATTTCAATATTGCATGTATTTATACTATATGTAGTACATTGTTAATACTAAATCATTATTTTCGTTGTACTATAATAAATGCAATTAATTTTTATATAAATCAGTTAGAATATCTTTGTCACGTTATAATATAATAATTGTTATGGCGATAAATTTAAACAGATTAAAAAGGATTCTGGTTTTTCTGTGTACATATTTTATTTCAATATTACACTTATATACTATATGAAGTACATTGTTCATAATAAATCACTATTTTCGTTGTACTTTAATAAATACAATTAATTTTTATATATAAATCAGTTAGAATATCTTTGAAACAGCTTACACATTTATATTTATTTATTTGTATTACAATAATAAATGTATATTTGTTAATATGTATTAATTTAAGTTAAATTTTAATGTTTTAATACATTTGAGTATTAGGCGAGCAAAGACTGGTAGGAGTTATCAATGTTACAGTTGCTGCGTGCGGCATACAAAGTGCCACTATCGAATCAGCGTGACCCGGCGACCTCTCCGTAAGATAGTCCGACTGTCTCGCGAACTGATTATGTGACTGCTGCTAATTTCTGCTAGCCTGATACTTTGTTTTTCATTGCATGTTGTTCGGATTCCATATTTAAGTGGTTTGAACTAAATATTTAATAGATGTGTAGAAGATAAAAAGCATATTATATTTTATCTAATATTTAATTCAGTATTTAAAAATCGTAAGGTAAAATACTATTCTATACATTTTTGTACTGACATAAATAACACAATATTTAAATTCTGTTATGGAATAAGTTATAATAATATTTAATTTATTATTTAAAAATCGTAATGAGAATTTCTATTACAGGTATTTTTCAAAGTAATAAGTCGCACAATATTTATATGTTATTTAGTAATAAATTATAATAATGTTAATTGTTAGATACTGAAAACTCTATAAAAAATACTGTCTTTTTTAAAACCAACTGATGTATTTGTATGGTATACAATTGACCAAGTCCAATTTTGCTGATGCAATGTTTCATCATCTATACTTTGATACTGGTTTTTACCGTACGATGTCTAATTAACGTTATTCGACTGAATGTTTATTTTTAATATATACTCTATATGTGGTAGTGAGGCAGATATAAAAATTCATATAATTCAATAAAAATCTGCAAAGAGCGGAAACTTCATCTGTACATACATGTATCTCAACAACAACAACCAAAGTTAAATCAATTGGTAAATATTTGTAAGAATGTTTATTTTTAATATATGTGGTAGTGAGGCAGATATAAAAATTCATATAATTCAATAAAAATCTGCAAAGAGCGGAAACTTCATCTGTACATACATGTATCTCAACAACAACCAAAGTTAAATCAATTGGTAAATATTTGTAAGAATGTTTATTTTTAATATATGTGGTAGTGAGGCAGATATAAAATTCATATAAAAATTCGTTTTAATTTCAACAAATATCACAAACACGTATTGAAAAAATCGAACTTTCAAATAATTTAAAAAAAAAAAAAACTTGTGACCGTTTCATCATGAATAATTTATTTAAGTAAGGTCAAGATAACTGTATTATTATATGTTTTGGTTTTAAATAAGATATATTAAACGTTTATCGCAATAAAAAGTTATACCTTGACACTGATTTAATCATTAAATAAAAACTAAACTCATTGGCTCACTTAGAACGGGAAAAAACAATATAAAAATGGAATAATACAATTTAGATGTTAAATTCAACATAAATTTCATTTCAGATATGTAAAATTATGAGTTAAGGAGTTCAATTATTATTCCCTCACACGTTAGTTAAAACAATCGAATAATATTGAATTACGAGCCATATTTAGACATATGTAATATTACAATATGTAGCATTTATTTCAGATTTCCATTAGGATCTTACACATAAGAGCCTTACGTAAAATTTAAATCCAATATGTTAAACACATTAGAGATTACAGTTATGTAAATATTAAATGGACAAAAATGTTTAATTTCTTCATGAAAGGATCTTCATACATGACCAACTATTATAATATTCCTGAGAGAAACGATTAATTATAAATGGCACTTTAAGTTAATAACATGGTTTTTCCTATTTTCTAAAGATAAATTCTCTTATTAACAAATTAAGTAAATAAAAAAACAATTCTATGAATCCATTAATAACTGTATAGTGTATTAAATGTTGCATATTATTTTGACGATTTTATAATAATAATTGCCTTTTCTTATAATTTCAACATAAATATCACAAACACGTATTGAAAACATTGTACTTTCAAATAACTTAAAAAAAAAAAAAAAAAAAAAAAAAAAAAAAATGTGACCGATTCAACATGAATAATTCATTTTAGTGAGGTCAGAATAACTTCATTAATATAGATTTATTTTAAAAAATACATATTATTTGTTTATAGCAATAATAAATTATACTTTATTACTAATTTTATCACATAAAAACTAAAATCATTAGCTCACTTTGAATGGAAAAAACAATATAATACAATATAGATGTTAAATTCAATATACATTTAATTTCAGATATGCGTACAAAACGTTCTTCTACACTTGCATCCTTGAGTGCATACATATGCGTTATGTTTAAGATGAGACATGTCTTGTATATGAGAAATTATCAACTGAGTATCAGGCTTGTCAATTAGTTGAAAATCAGACCAATAATACGTGTTTTTGATTCAACTCTATGTCCCTTAATTTCACTGGTTGTTAGACTTTAAATGAAATGTCCGTTCTATGAAACAGTCAAACTCCGTTAGCAACAATATTACATTGGTTATCCATGCTCATACTACTCACATTCACCTTAGAATACGTTCAATTTTGTGCTGTCTTGTCATATCTAAGAATAATACTTTCTATTGGTTTCTCTTAAAATGAGCTGTGAGAGTTAATACTATAATGGATGTTATGTTTAAATAATTTGTATAACATAGGGTATACCAAATCAACCGTTTAAGTATATACTTCTTTTGATTACATATCTTCTATATTCGGTATAGTTTAATGTCTTATTAGTATAATGCAAATAAATGCAAGTCTGTGGCATTGATGAAAATAAAAGAAATATCGATTAACAATTAAGCTGACTTAGTGATATGGTTCAAGTGGGGTCAAGCGTATGATAGCACACTCGAACTAGAAGTCTTAACTAAATATACCAGTTATATTAACTTTAAAACCTAAGTAAATCGGTCAAAAAGGTTATATATGAGTAACTAAATTAATAAAATATGTATTTTTTAATTAAATTGATTTTCAATTACGTTCATTCTAATTTTACGTGATTGAATTTTAGTTTTTTCTAAAATGCCTGATAAACATTGCTAATAAATGACTATAACACCAATGTTTTAATAGTTAACTATTCTGAATGTTTTACATTTGAGTAAACAAATACTATGATTAGTCGTTTAAGAGCTTTATATCAAGACATATTCTCTACTATGTATTGTACATTTACTTAACAGTAATATAAAATACTGGATTTATAAGATATAACATGATTTTACAGAGTTATATTTCAATTTTGTGAAGCGATAAATATCTAATAACGCTTAAATTGTATAGTGATAAAATTTTTTAGATAACTAATGAGTAACTGGGTGTTTCTATATTTTTAGTTAATTTATATAGTTATTTACCTCAATCACCCCATAAATATGAATTAATACAAGACATCAACATCACAGGAATGTGAATGACAATCAGTGTAAAGCCGGTTTTTCCTATTTTCTAAAAGATAATTAAACAGATAAAACAACAATTTATAATTCCGTTAATTACTACATAGTGAATTGAATGTTACATAGTATGCTACTAGTTCATAAAATAGTCTTTTGCTTTTGACTGATTTTAAGTGTATAATTTATTTTGTTAAACATGACAATACTAAGGAGAAAATGTAAATTACAAAACAAATACGACCAACCTAATTGCATTGAACTAGTGTCAGTCCATTTATAAATATACACTTATGTAAATGTTTTTTTTCTGTGTGTGATCCTTATTGATCGACTTCTTTTAAATTACAAACTAAAACGACTTAGACTAGAATATACAAGCCTTGTAAATATAATACACTTCATATTTTGAACGGACAAAAACATTCATATACAACAATTATAAAAGGACAATCATTTTAAGAGAAGGTGAGAGAGGGGAGGGGAACACGTTTAATGTGTGTTTGTTGTCTGGCTTCTACTCATTGGGAAAGAAGCGTAGATTCTCTAAATAAATACCTTGTGGCACAACAGGGTGGCTGGATGAACACCCTTAAGCGATTTGGGGGAGCCTAAGGCGTTATGACTTTGAGCTTGAGTTAGTGACAGCGCGTGTTTGAAGAATGGTTCACCTTCCCCTCCACTAGTTCTCCTCCTTAATCCCTCGGAAATAGTATATGGGGAACGGACAAAATAAGGTGAAGTAGAGTATCAGTCTCCTTTTTCTTAAAACAAAAAAAAGGTGTGTGTATATATATATATATATATATATATATATATATATATATATATATATATATATATATATATATACGGTATGTATATACCCAGTATAAGGTTTAATGTTGGTAAATCCAGTTACTAACAGGAGGGAACTAAGTCATGACTGTGGTATTCTTAAAGTCTTTAAATACGATATCATTCATTATGAACCTCGTATGATAATGGTGCTTAATAGTTGTTAGGAATCAATAATTATATTTTCCATTTGGAATATTAATAATTTTACTTTATGTAACATTGTTACTATTTACTAAAATATTTCACTAGAAATGTTTAATCAAGAGCTTCATCGTTCAACTATGATCAGTGTAAAATATCAATAAAAATACGCGAGATAAAGTCTTTTTAAAACCTCAATTGGTATTAATTTTTCGTTTAAGGATTTATTATTAAATTGTTTACGAAATAAAACTGATTTAGCTTAGTAATATTAGAGTGTTTTACTTTAAGTAAATTGAAATTATCCTGATATGCAGTACGTGTATTTTGAGTAATTTTATTATATGAAAGGCAAATACTTAAATATTATAATGTGAAAACACAAAAAGAACAATACAACATTTATATATATGCAATAGTAGCATTTAAAATCCAATGTCATGTTCTATCATACATTAAGTGAATGAATAAAAAGAATCCATAGTTATAATGCAGTTTCCCAAGTAACAACGTATACTGTCTAAAAACTAGTTTCAAACTTTCAAAGTTCATGAAACTTTTACATCAAGAGACAGTTCTGAATAAAATTACGTTGTAAATTTGTACAGAAACACTTTTTAGAAATGGCGTGTAATATGTTCTTAAGTAATTGGTTCTCACGAGAAGAATGCTTTGCGTTTTATTTGGATAAAACGTAATTACCTTTGTTATACTTATAAAACATATGCAACTTTTGACGACGGAAACTTAAATGGTGTATCATGTTTAAAATATTTTGTTAAGTATGGTTGAGTTGAAGCAATATTTTAAACGTTGTTGAGAACAGATAAACGTCTATAGCTTATTGTGATAGGCCCTATTAAATTTTTCATTAACAGCCTTAAATTGTATAGTTTATTTGTTTTTGATTTAATAGTAATGGTTAAATGAAATCCAAACCTAATTTATCAACATATCAAATTAAAATATTTATGCGTATGAAAATATTATATTTGAGTTTTTCCATGACGATGAATATAATTTTTAATTTTATTCCCAAACAATTAAAAATAAAAGTTATAAATTTAAACGACTATAAAATGGGTGTTTTACAACTTCAGGTCCGGCTATGGTGCATTAACGTAACATTATGTTCAGTTCCATTCTGTTGTGACACAGCAAACCTCTGTTATGTAAATCACTTCACAACGTGTTTGGTGAACTAACTAGATATTGTGTGTACATCCGTTTTATGTATTCAGTTCTAACAGTTTTAACATGTGTGTATTTATTTTAACAAAAATGTTGAACTTGTCAATATTGTCTATGTTATAGGCTATCGTCCTTCAGGCCCGAAAAGTATACAAATGTCAATACATATTTTTATTAGTGTATTCATTGCTGGAATATAAAACATTAATAAAGGACGTAAACATGTAACATACGATCATTGACGTGTACTTTAACTTGCGAAATGTAAAATATTGTGATTTATATTCAGCAACAATAACTGATTTTATTAGTAAAACTATTTATTTTCAAATCAAACCATAATAACTTAATAAAAATTATTTAAATACAAATAAATGCAGGGTGCTATGTCCATATGTCACGCTATTCAAGTTACGCATTAACTTCATGGATTGGACTAGATCGGCCAGGTGCAGCAGAGAGCTACCACAGGGGCTTTTAAGCATAGGAGAGGATGGGAAAGGAGATGGCGGTATGAAACGAGCAGACAGGCCGTAACCCGGGAAAGAAGGTCCCAAGGAGACATCACACCTAGAACAGAAGACTGAAACAGGCCAGTTTAAATTAGCCTGCAGTCATGCATATGTGAAAGTAAACACCATTCAAAGGGTTCCCAAACACAGACAGTAGTGAAGACCATCCCACCCATCTTCACACATAAAGTGATCAGCCACCCACTCAACCAGACACGTGTAGTGATGAACACCATCCCACCCACTCAAACAAGTACAGTACTGATCATCCTCCCACCCAAACAGACACATACTGTACTGTCTTCGGAGAAGATATGGTTTTTAGTAAGTAGTTTTCAAACTTGGACGTATTGAGCTGACGAGAGTCCGACTATTGTGAGAGTCCGACCATCTTCCTGCCCACCCACAAAAAACCTATACTGTATATGAATTGTGGTATATAAGTAAACAAATTATTTCACCCAATAATATGGTAAACTAACAACTTATTAAACAAAGCAAAATATTTAATTTACAAAATATAGGTTTAATCACCAAACTTAGAGCAGAGGTGTCTTCTAGTCTACTAATAATATTCAATAACCGTTTTGAGCTATTTGATTTAATGTACTAAATAATATAATGACGACATTTCGACAAAAGATTTTATAAATCAACCGATTAACTGTAAATGTGCCTAACTATATTTCAGTTAATGTTAAAAAACATTACAACATGTAACAAATTTACTAAACATTCTAATGATGATACCAGAATAACAAAAACCTTGAGCTGTTATACTAGAAAATATTCTTTCAAAGTGAAAGAAATGAAAGCTATAGAAACAAAGGAAACAGTAGAGGGGATATGTATGTGTTGTGGGTGGCTAGGAGGTGTGCACGTTCATGTAGTCAGAACGTGATCTCCAGCCAGTTGTGGAGGGAACAGTTACATTTAGATAACGTGAGAGGGTTTGTGTGTGCAAGTTTTCAAGCTGTTATCTAGTAAATTTGAATGTAAATTCTGAATGTTATAACAGTTACTTAAACAGAGCAAGACAGTTATATAACTGTTGTTTCGTGAGGATATTGAAAAAATTTTATCAAGTACCACTGTATATCGTTTATGGGCAGGTGTGTGGGTCAACATCACTTTAAGTGTAATAACGGTTGGTTGGGCCAACATTACTGTAAGTTTATGTGTGAGTGGATGGGTCAACATCACTTCAAGTATATGAGTGGGTGGGTGGATCAACGTCACTGTAAGTGTATGAGAAGGTGGGTATATCAACAACACTGTAAGTGTATGGGCAGGTGGGTGGATCGATGTCACTATAAGTGTATGGGTGGGTGGATGGGTCAACATCACTGTAAGTGTAAGAGTGGGTGGATGGGTCAACATCACTATAAGTGTATGAGCGGGTGGGTGGGTTGTCATCACGGTAAGTGAATGGGTGAGTGGATCATAATTACGGTAAGTGTATGGGTGGGTGGGTGGGTCATCATCACTGTAAGTGTATGGGTGGGTGAATGGGTCAACATCACGGTAAGTGTATGGGTGACCTTATGATGGGTGAGTCATCATCATCGTAAGTGTATGGGTGGGTGGATGGGTCAACATCACTGTAAGTGTATGGGCAGGGGTTGGGTCAACGTCACTGTAAGCGTATGGGCTGGTAGGTGGGTCAACATCACTGTAAGTGTATGAACGGGTGAATGGATCACCCTGTTGCCCTATTTTTCTCTCTTGGTGAAAATTGATTATTTTTCACGTGATACCAATTCACCCATACCTTATATTAGTAATAGATTATTGTCCATAAGTGTTAGGCTTATGTAATAAATTTAACCAGCAAATGTTACAAGGCTTTGATGTACAAATGTTTCATCTCCAACCCTAAAATTGAAGCCAATATCTTAAAATTGGAAGCAAGTAACATACCAGGACCTAATCACCGGATCCAGTTATTTTCTGTATAACCATCAATATTTTACATTTTATAAGGATTTTTTAAAGCTTGAAAACCCTGCAAAAAACTCAAGGCATTGCAAAAAAAAATTCACAGCATAATTTCAAGATTAAAAGAATGGATTTTGATGATGGCTCCGAAAACGTAAAAAGATCCTGAATCGGATATTTTCAAGTGAAGTATAACATAACATAGCTTATTGGGGAAAATAAGCGTGTTACAAAAACGTGGGGCTGGCTATGCAGTTTCAGATTCTATTTGTGATTCTAACCTAAACATTATGAATAATAATTTTTCAATTTCCGTTTCGTTTAGCCGCTAGACACCATTTTGTTTTTTTCATAAAACAATTTATATTTTTGTTGTTATCTTTGTGATTGTTACAAAATCTGGTAAATCGGTTCATGTTAAAAGATATTATTTGATAAAAAATATTTCCAACTTATCTTTATTATTTTCTAAATTCATCTTATCATACGATACAAAATAGTTTGTAAATAACTTTACCTTTCCAATGATACCTCATTTTTTTTAAATCTGTTAAGAAATACAAATTTTTATGAACTAACATAATTCACATACAGTTCAAATACTGTCAAATTAGTAGCCATTTAGTTTGCATGTGAGTTCATGTTTGTTCATAATGTTAGTGTGGAAGATAATGAAACTATTTAGACCATAACTATATTTATTATTGTAATGTTTTGTAACCATGGTTTTGTTTACACTGTACATATCCTAAGCTACTAACTAACTTATTAAAAAATACTGAAAACTCACACTATCCAGTCAAAAGATTTATCAAAAAAAGTATTTCCCTCCAGTACATTAAAGAAAGAAATGAATTTAATTTCTTGCAAACGTTGGTTTTTATTTTTTCAAAAAAATCCACATCTTTACCAAGTAAACTGAATTTGTACATTTAAAATATAAATAGATTTATAAAAAACTTAATTGTTACAAAATGAATGCTCATAATTTAATCGTATACCAACAAAGTTTTTTTAGAGAGGATTGATGGCACCAATATCAGTTCTTAATCATAAACAAAATGATCGATGAAGATTCGTTTCTTATTAATTAATAAGTTAATATAATTTCAGTTTTAAAACAATACTTTGCACTTTCTTTATATAGGCGGCCATATTATGTTCAATAACACGGCCAGAAGGAAAAGGTTAAATCTTAAAAGTTCTTTCTTATTGTGTGTTTAATGTCTAAACATAACTTCAATTGTTTGTTACCTAAAAACAAACGTTGTACTTATACTTATTTCAATAATTTTCAAAAAGCTCTTCTTATTAGAAAATACATACGATTTCAAATTTATTTTTCCTCAAATGTCCAATAAATACACAGCGTTTTACTATCAGATTATAAATATTTAACTTTTTTATTTTATTTTGGCATTAATTCAATACAAATTTTAGAGCCATAATTTTTAAAATAGTTGCTTGGTAGCATAAATCTTTAACACTTAAAATTATATAAAGACTATGGAAATCAAAGGTCGTTATTTTTCTGTTGTAATTATTTCAGTTCTAATAAAATTCCAAAATTAGTGACCCTTAGCTCAACCAAGTGAAATATATTTTAATTCCTTATCTACGAGCTCAACATTTACAATTATTCTTAGAAATACAAATGGTAAATACATTTAAAATGTCTATTACAATTTTCCCGAGAGTAAAAAAAAAACACAAAATAGCTATAATAATTTTGGATGGAAGACGACCACTAACACCAATTGGCAAAATGAAAGTATTCTTAAACACTAATTAATTGTATTCAAGAGTTTGCATTTAAGATGTTAAATACATGTTCTGTCAGCAATAAAACCTAATTGTTCTGTAAATAGTTTCTTCATTGCCGAAGTTTGTCAGAGTTTACAATACCTGTAAAATAAGAAAATTTAAGAAGTTTAAAAACCAAGGACTCGTAAATAATTCAAAACCACCCTCACCTTAACAGAACCGGACTAATACTAATGTTTTATCTCAAAATTCAATACTTTTGACTTCTCTTCAGTAGCATCATAATAATATAATCAACTTAATTAACAAGCTCATAGAAATTATACTAAAACAATAAAACCATAAACGGTCATCAAAAACTTATTTCACATTAATATCAGTAAACACCAATTACTATATGAGTATGATAAATCTATTATTTATGCTCTCTAATTTTTATATACCCACTAATAAATAAAATATTTTATAACCTATGAGTACAAAAAGGGTATTATTGTTATTTATTAAATACAAATACTTACACGCATAAATAACTATTATTATAAAATCTAATATTCTTAACAATGCTGCAAATAACAGGATTTTACTGAACGTTGGATGGAATAAAAGTGGAATAAAATATACGCTGAACGTACTGGGACACTGATTTTACTTGCTTCAAGAGTTTAACGGTGGTAATCGGTAAAATATATATAATAGAAAAATTCAAATACAAATAAAAATATTATTCTATGGGGTAGCTAAATTATTGTTTCTTAGCTAGTTAGGTCCATTTACGTCTACACGTAAGATTAGTACATACATGTTTCTGGTATTTGAAACACTGTAAAAATGCTTTGACCATTGATTCATCAATAACTCTATTTATTAGTACATTCAGCACAAAATAACCAGTTCTTCCATGCGTAGACAGTAATTACTCAGAAATTAAAGTGCTCCTGTTTGTTTAATTTGTGCAATTAAATTTAATTATTAATTTATGTACGTAATTAAAGCAATTAAGAACAGTTTTATTGAAATAATTTCACTAAATATAGTTTTTCATATTATACATTTCCGAGGTATTTTGCCTATATTAATAATACAAAAATACTATTTTAGTTTATAGTTCTTGTCATAACTGTAAAAATAAATATAACTACATAATTTCTAGTATTGTAGTATTTTTATGAGTTTAATTAAGGACATAAAATAAATTATGATTTCTTTACTTGATTCGTCGTTTAATTTTGCAAAATTATTTTGCCTCCGATATTTACAAAATACTCTGTAAACAACATGAGTTAACTTAAATAACAATCACAAAACGTAACAATAACACACCCCTAGTTTGCAGCATTGTTTTACCTAAGTATGGCTAATCTTTATCACAATGTATGCTAGATATGTCAGGGCACACGTAGACACGGAGGGGGTCTCTTATAACAGGCTGGGTCAGACGAGGGTTTTATTGACAAGATCGATTAAATTGGTCAAAAAAGTAGTCATTTACTAACAGAGTTTGTACAGTTAGTATTATTGATTCCTCTGTAGATATAATCACATTAACTTTACTATAAAAGAAGACGGCTGATATCTCGAACACCTCCCATGACGTCACATTAGTGAAGTGACAGCTGGGTGGGACAACAAATAAAAAATAAATACAAAAATAATTGTTTTAGTGTCAATAATTACAATACAATCAGATTAGCTTTATTAATACTCCTTAGCTGAACGCTTCCATATGATTGGTACATTTAGTTAATAATATTTATTGGATTAATCAAATCAGCTGTTTCCACCTATGTGACGTCACAGTCTAGTGCGCCGCATTTCCATCAAATTTACGGTTTGTTCTAATCGCTATGGACTTAATGAATTATTGAACCACTAAAATACTATAATAATAACTAAACTTACTTATTTTCATAATTCATTTCATCATAAATTATGGATTTTTCTTTCCTTTTTTTATAATGCAATAGTATGACTGTTACTACTATAAAATGTTTTTTTGTTTGTTATAAAGATGATGATTGTATAGATCGTGACGAGAATTCTGAATCAAAATGAATGGTAAAATGGTTTTCTTTATAACACGTATTTTTCAACGATTTTATTCTGTACAAATTGAATTAAGAATATGTTTCTGATACATTATCGTATTATGATTTGGGACACATAGATTATATACAAGAATTGAGTTAAAAAGGATAGAATATAGAACCACACCCAGATATTAATGCTACAATAACTACAAATCACTGTGGTTCAATATTGTTAAATAGGCCGCTATGTTACCTTTCACTGATAAATAACAACAAATATATTGCAAGAATACACAAACAAATCTACTACCAACAAACGTATAAATAAATTGTTAAGATAAGTGAAAATATATTGTTACACGAATTTTTAATTTTAAATTTACTTCAAAGTCAATTAAGAATCCTTTGGTTGATTCTAATTCGTAGTAAATATTATAAATAAAGTAAATACTATAAATAAAATTTATTTCATTAGAGGGTTTAAATTAAAATTTCTCACATACCTAATATGAAAAAATATAAATTGGTTTTGATCAAACTGTTGATAGGTAAAGGTACAAAAGTGTATCTCTTAACTGTTAAGCGTAATACTTTGTTTAGAGTAAATAGTTTTATATTTATTTTGGATTTATTACAAAACAACTTAGATACATATGAGCATGGCAATATTATACTAAATATACTGATAATTTTTTTTCTGAAATGAATTACAAAAATTAGTTAATTTCTTATTCTTATAAATTTTTCTTGTTTTTAATTTTTTTAGTATGTTCATCTGCAGTATTTTTCATTTGTTTTAAAGGCATTTATATTTAACTATTATAACTCATACAATTAAATAATACAATAAGAATAAAATGGTAAAGTTAAAAACTCACTTAATTACAAGTGATGCAGTTGGACAGACAAACGAACGGACACGTTTCCAATTTCCGGCGTACAATATGCGTCCAGCATTCGAGATATTTTAGGAAATGTACAGAACAAATAATATATCATTCATAAAATTATACATTCATACATAGTCCATGAAAATACAAAATTTATAGGAATTAAGATTAAGGACATACTGTATTTATTAGTTAGCCTAACAGCACTTATATTCCTGGACAGTTATTAGCTCGCGTAGAACTGTTTGTGGTTAGAAAGGATGCAGAATATGGTAATAATTAACACGTGAAGATGACGGGAGGTGTTGGATGTCGAAACGTTTAATTTGTTTTTTAAACAGTAGAAGTGATGGAAATATCCAAACAATTTTAACAAGAATAGTATATTTCATAACAAGAGTGGAAAAAGTGGGGTTTTGCATGTTCGAGACCATATGTTTGAAGTGCGAGACTTGTCGAGCACTTCGAATGGTCGAGAACATACAAAACACTTTCACTCGAGTTTTGAACGATACTTTTCACTACACTACGGAATAAAAACAGGTGTTGTTGACTGTGGAAAATGTTCGGTTGTAAACAATGTTACTTTCGGTAGTAAACAATAGACAGCTGTTGAAAATATGATGTTCCGCAGGTTGTAAACACATAACGAAAACAGCTAAACTCATAGTAGTGAAGTGAAAAGTGTTTTTAACTAATGTATCCAATAATAAAAACAAAACGTTTAGGTAATTAATATTAATTTAACCGATTGTATATAGGAATGGTATATTTCATAACAAGAGTGGAAAGTGGGGTTTTCAATTGGTCGAGAACATACCATTATGGTCGAGAACATAAAGTTGAGTTTTGAACGATACTTTTCACTACACTACGGAATAAAAACAGGTGTTGTTGACTGTGGAAAAATTTCGGTTGTAAACATTGTTACTTTCGGTAGTAAACAATAGACAGCTGTTGAAAATATG
Organism: Stictocephala bisonia; assembly: GCA_035578905.1. NCBI lineage: Eukaryota > Metazoa > Arthropoda > Insecta > Hemiptera > Membracidae > Stictocephala > Stictocephala bisonia. The sequence continues at coordinate 1,692,366 of JAQJVL010000041.1, read as the reverse complement.
ATGTTCCGCAGTTTGTAAACACATAACGGAAACAGCTAAACTCATAGTAGTGAAGTGAAAAGTGTTTTTAACTAATGTATCCAATAATAAAAACAAAACGTTTAGGTAATTAATATTAATTTAACCGATTGTATAAAGGAATGGTATATTTCATAACAAGAGTGGAAAGTGGGGTTTTGCATGTTCGAGACCATATGTTTGAAGTGCGAGACTTGTCGAGCACTTCAATTGGTCGAGAACATACCATTATGGTCGAGAACATAAAGTTGAGTTTTGAACGATACTTTTTCACTACACTACGGATTAAAAACAGGTGTTGTTGACTGTGGAAAATTTTCGGTTGTAAACAATGTTACTTTCGGTAGTAAACAATAGACAGCTGTTGAAAATATGATGTTTCGCAGGTTGTAAACACATAACGAAAACAGCTAAACTCATAGTAGTGTAGTGAAAATATGATTTTCGTCTGTATATCTCCTGATTTTGTAGACATTGCATATACTTACGCATGCATGAGGTACGTGGAGTATACGTATTCATGGAGCCTTTAAGAAAAAAGGCTTATCTCAGTCCCTAAAGAAGGTCCGAAAGAAAACAGCCCCCACCCCCACAAAAAAAAAGTGTTCATCAAAATTAAATATTGATTTTTTACTAATTAAGACATCGACAATTAATCAAGTACAGAGTCATAAAACCATATTTGCAAATGTACAATTATTATTTCAATATTAATAATATGTTTTTTGTTCACGTTTCAATGAAAAAAGAATAGATTTGTTATATACACGTTTTACATTAATACATAGCAAAGAGATTTAAAAAATGCATTTATTTTATGCTTTAAATATTTTTCTGACTTTAAATAATTTTGGTAAATTCAATAACTTAGGAATTGCTTTGCCATAGAAGCCCTAATTTATATTCTTGGACTTCATTATGCAGGTATGCACAGATGTTATGTAAATTTAGGCAGGTTATCCCTGACAAGAATATTTATCATTGATTCCTTTTAATCTGTAATAGTTTTTTGCCGTTGTTAGTTTCTCTGAGAAAATGAAGTTTATTGTTATACTTAGTTTTTGTCTTTAAGTTGATGAAGATTCACGTGTATAAAAGAAACAAATAATTTTAAAAAATTGTTTACAAAAATTTCTTAAATAAATCTGTAAGTATTTTAAAATGATTTATACAATTTTATTCTTTGTTTTATGTATTCAAATGTTGTATTAAAAAAAAGTATGGTATAAAACATGTGTTGTAATTTCGTTTATTTTAACAACATTATCTTTATCGCAAAAAATTCAGAAACTTGGAATTAGGACAAACTTTATTTTCTCAGAGAAATAAACGGCAGGTCATAAGGGTTTAAGGATTTGAAATTTTATAATTTATCTTAGAGCTCCAACCCTAATTCTGAAAAGCTATTATGTCACCCTTATTACAATTGTTCTGCTATTGGTATGACGTCATTCATTTACCTTTTGTACACTTACTATCGGCCGTACTGGCGACTTCGTACATGTTCAAGAGTACTGAATCAGAAAACTTAACTACCTACATGTATAACTAAATTTGTATTTTGATTTTATTCGTTAAATTATATCAGTAATAATAAAGTTGTGTAAATAGTTCTCAGTACTCATAATATACCAGTTGTTTTGTTTGTTTCTTTGCGTTATTAAAGTGAATTCCGTACTAGAATTAATCATTTCAAGGTATGTGAGAAATTTGGTATTTTCACAGTATATTAAAAGAGTTCGCCCTCAAGATCAGGGTGAGTCTATCAGAGGATTGTCTACAGCTCAGAGATAGGTCTGGGGTCTAAAAGACATCAACGTCGAACATGTCCAAGGAGTTGCTGGGGTCGGAGTTGTGGAAGTCGTCACTGGGGTGGACGCAGTCCTTAGGGCTGCAGGTGACTCTGCCACCCTTGGCGCACACGCACTCCAGGCATGTGCCGGTGTCCCGAGGGAGCACGGCGCCCAGGGAGTACTGTCGACCTGAAGCATAACAGGGTTCTCTCTTACAGTTTTGAACTATATTTAAAGTTAAACATTTTCAAATTATTATAAAGATTATAATATGTCATTTAAAGAATAACTGCAGCCTACTTTGGGATGATTCTTTAGAACTTTCACCCCCACAATCTTTAGAACTAGCAATATGATTTGATTTATCATTTGCTAGTTTTCCGCAAAAATAATGATTTTGTAACAACTAAAGCACGCATTTGGCATATACTAAATCAACCTTACTATCATTATGACTAAAATCTATCTCATAGTTGATAATAAGTTAAATGATGTCTTATTTTACGATTTGAAGAAGCCCGCTGTAACACTTAACCTAGAAACTAACACCTTAAGGGACTTCCAAACCACCACCAGTGACCGGGCGGGCGGGCTGTGTGCAAGGATGGGAGTCTTCTCCAGTCACCCATCAAAGTAACAGCCACGCTCAGTGTTGCTTAACACCTTTATCTTGTGATAACGTTAGAACTTCCCGGTAAAGATCACACGCTAAATATTCGCTGTGAAAGTAAAATGTAAGAAATTAAAAGACTAAAAAAAAAAAAAAATGAAATGAATACATTTTAATACCCTCGTAGGTTATTATACTACTAATATTTCAATATTTTTTTGAATTTATTCATTTTATTACGAAACAGTCATTGCACTGACAGATACCACTTTGGAATCTTGGAATCCTTCCACCTTGTGGAAAGGATGAGATAATTATCGTTTATCGTTTTCTCATTTATGCTTACAGATTATTTGTTACAGAAAATATATGCGTACATTTCATAACTATGGGAGTTAGTTTATTAATAGTTGTACGTACATTAATAGAACATAACTGTCTCGATAGTGTTTATACCTATTGTTCATTTGATATATTGGCCATAGTTTGCCGAATAGCCTTAAGTTCCCCCATCAATTACTTTGGAGTTAGAACTGTCTGTAAGTGACGGGTGCTCAGCCGAACTCATCTGTGAACTACTTTTGTGTGAACCTGCACTCTTATACATTATCTGATGGCTGGAACAACAGTGCATAGACGAATAAAATGTCTTTCTTAAAGGTACTGAACTTGAATACTGAGCCATTGAGCTTCCACTTCAGCAAACTCTTTAAATCTTAGCTGTAAAAAGTACGCAAACATTTAATAAGAAGTCTCGTTCATAAATTACAACAAACTACAGTTTATTAAAACTAACTTCTCTTAGCCCTATTATGAATACGCTAAATGAGGTTTCTTATCCAATTATATAATAGCAGTATAAGCAATTCTTTTGGCCAGAGAGGGAGAAGAAGAAACAGAGGTCCCATCAAGTTGTACATTGAATGAGTGTTGAGTTAGAGACTTGAGGTGCCGAGTAGTTAGTTATTACAGGACCAGCACCGTTGTCACTCCCTCCCCTTATTCCGTACCAAATCCTCAAATATAAAAGTAATTATTATTACTAGACAGTTAAATATATATATATATATATATATATATATATATATATATATATATATATATATATATATATATATATATATATATATATATATATATATATATATATATATATATATATATATATATATATATTAGTTCTAACATACTTACAAACTGCCACTGAGGTATTCGCTGCGGCCATGACAGAGTGAAACTCTTTTTTTTTTTTTTTTGCTTTGTTATCAGGTGTTTATAGCTAAGATTAGTCACGTAAATTTTTCCAATATTTACTATATTTATTTTACATTACAGTGGACGTACAGCTACAGTCGGACAGGTTATATTTAGAGCACACGGTGGTTTAAGCAACAGAGGCATTCCACCACTCCACCACCATCCATCATGGGAGTGACTAACGTCTGGTTTAACTTCCACAACAGTGTTCGGTTTGAAAAAATAATTTTAATTAACTAACTATAGCAGTTTTGTTGTATTCATTCATTGTTTACATTAGTATTAATTGTGTTATAGTTATTCTTATTGTTATTTGAATACTAAACAATGATTTAATCGTTCTAAGCTTTATTCGTAAGATTTAATCAAAACAACAAATTTATACTGCTGAAAATGACTTAATGGGTGGGGCTTACTACTGAGCTGTCAGTACGTGGCCTAATCTACCTAGTTCCCATGAACATATTTCAACGCAATGGCTAAGGGAAGTGGTTCTCTATCTCACTTTCACAACTCATTGCTTCTCTCTCAAGTCGGTGCTTTCAGTTCAATATAAGCGTTCCAGTTGCTGCAAGCTACTTAACAGGTTAAATCTATTAAATCTCGTACAATAACTGAAGCAAATAAACAAATATACATGAAATAATCATATCATAAATATCTGCGACCCCTACCCATGACGGTACATGATGTTGTCGTCGTAGAAGCTGTGCTGGAGTCTGTGGTATTGCTCTCTGTAGTCTCCATCGGTTCACTCCAGCTGGAATAACTAGAGTCTGAAAAAGTAAAATTTTAAATGTGGTTATTTAAAAATAATATGCGAATTCAGCCTTTTACGCACAAGGTGACTTAATTTTATTTAAAATAGAATGTCCAAAACAAAGTACAACAAACGCACATAGACAATGAGTCCTTTGAAAATATTTTATTTGTGTAGTTAGTTTTTTTATAAATTACGAGATTCGTCAATTATTACAAACTAAAATGTGTTTATGTAATTTAAAAATACGTAGGTAATACGAAGAAAAAGGTAATTTACCGTTCAATTTAAATATGTGCAAAGTAACATATTTTAGAAATATTAAGAAACATTCTATTGAAAATAAATTTAATTAAGTATATCTTAGTGTATTATAAAAAGAACATACAAATAGCCACATTTCATAAACAATATGTACGATGTGTTTGGGTAAAAAAAAATCTTGAATGCAATGATTGGTTATTACTAATTTTATAATAATGTTACAAATGTTAAATTAATCATTTTAAACATAATATCCATTGTGAGTATATAAAAGCAATGAATTTCGTCAAATCAGCAATAAAGTTAATTTACTGTCCATAAAACTAATATTAAATTACTTTTTAAATAACTGACCAGATACAATATATTACTGGTAATAAAATTACAAATTATCACTATTACAGGTTTATAATAATTAGCACTAACAGGTATTGTTGTCTAAAATAATATGAAGTGAACTAACAAACGTAGGTATATTGTACTTCAGGAACACGCGTTATTTGTGTTAAACCAAATATGTAAAGGACAGGCGGTAAATGTGAAACGCGGTTTCATGGGCTATTAACTAACAAAAAGGCTTTTTACCCTCTAACTGATGGTAGAGTGTCGATGGTGGTTGTACTTTTTACCCTCTAACTGACAGTGTTGGTGATGGTTGTACGTTTTACCCTTAAACCAGGCTTGTTGGTGGTGGTTGTAATTGTTACCCTTTAACCAGGATTGTTGGTGGTGGCTGTACTTTATACCCTCTAACTGGGAGTGTTGGTGGTGGTTGTCCTTTATACCCTCTAACTGGGAGTGTTGGTGGTGGTTGTACTTTATACCCTCTAACTGTCTGTGTCGGTGGTGGTTGTACTTTTTACCCTCTAACTGGGAGTGTTGGTGGTGGTTGTACTTTTTACCCTCTAACTGGGAGTGTTGGTGGTGGTTGTACTTTTAACCCTGTAACTGGGAGTGTTGGTGGTGGTTGTACTTTATACCCTCTAACTAGGAGTGTTAGTGGTGGTTGTACTTTATACCCTCTAACTGTCTGTGTTGGTGGTGGTTGTACTTTTTACCCTCTAACTGGAAGTGTTGGTGGTGGTTGTACTTTTTACCCTCTAACTGGGAGTGTTGGTAGTAGTTGTACTTTATACCCTCTAACTGGGAGTGTTGGTGGTGGTTGTACTTTTTACCCTCTAACTGGGAGTGTTGGTGGTGGTTGAACTTTTTAACCTTTAACTAGAAGCGTTGGTGGTGGTTGTAATTTTTATCCTCTAACTGGAAGAGTTAGTGGTGGTTGTACTTTTCATCCTCTAATTGGAAGTGTTGTTGGTATTGTACATTTTACCCTCTAACTGGGAGAGTTGGTGGTGGTGGTTGTACTTTTTACCCTCTAACTGACAGTGTTGGTGGTGGTTGTACTTTATACCCTCTAACTGACAGTGTTGGTGGTGGTTGTACTTTTTACCCTCTAACTGGGAGTGTTGGTAGTGGTTGTACTTTTTACCCTCTAACTGGGAGTGTTAGTGGTGGTTGTACTTTTTACCCTCTAACTGGGAGTGTTGGTGGTGGTTGTACTTTATACCTTCTAACTGGGAGTGTTGGTGGTGGTTGTACTTTATACCCTCTAACTGTCTCTGTTGGTGGTGGTTGTACTTTTTACCCTCTAACTGGGAGTGTTGGTGGTGGTTGTACTTTTTACCCTCTAACTGGGAGTGTTGGTGGTGGTTGTCCTTTTTACCCTCTAACTGGGAGTGTTGGTGGTGGTTGTACTTTATACCCTCTAACTGGGAGTGTTTGTGGTGGTTGTACTTTTTACCCTCTAACTGGGAGTGTTGGTGGTGGTTGTACTTTTTACCCTCTAACTGACAGTGTTGGTAGTGGTTGTACTTTATACCCTCTAACTGACAGTGTTGGTGGTGGTTGTACTTTTTACCCTCTAACTGGGAGTGTTGGTGGTGGTTGTACTTTTTACCCTCTAACTGGGAGTGTTGGTTGTGGTTGTACTTTTTACCCTCTAACTGGGAGTGTTGGAGGTGGTTGTACTTTTAACCCTGTAACTGGGAGTGTTGGTGGTGGTTGTACTTTATACCCTCTAACTAGGAGTGTTGGTGGTGGTTGTACTTTATACCCTCTAACTGTCTGTGTTGGTGGTGGTTGTACTTTTTACCCTCTAACTGGAAGTGTTGGTGGTGGTTGTACTTTTTACCCTCTAACTGGGAGTGTTGGTGGTGGTTGTACTTTATACCCTCTAACTGGGAGTGTTGGTGGTGGTTGTACTTTTTACCCTCTAACTGGGAGTGTTGGTGGTGGTTGAACTTTTTACCCTTTAACTAGAAGCGTTGGTGGTGGTTGTAATTTTTATCCTCTAACTGCAAGAGTTAGTGGTGGTTGTACTTTTCATCCTCTAATTGGAAGTGTTGTTGGTATTGTACATTTTACCCTCTAACTGGGAGAGTTGGTGGTGGTGGTTGTACTTTTTACCCTCTAACTGACAGTGTTGGTGGTGGTTGTACTTTATACCCTCTAACTGACAGTGTTGGTGGTGGTTGTACTTTTTACCCTCTAACTGGGAGTGTTGGTGGTGGTTGTACTTTTTACCCTCTAACTGGGAGTGTTGGTGGTGGTTGTACTTTTTACCCTCTAACTGGGAGTGTTGGTGGTGGTTGTACTTTATACCTTCTAACTGGGAGTGTTGGTGGTGGTTGTACTTTATACCCTCTAACTGTCTGTGTTGGTGGTGGTTGTACTTTTTACCCTCTAACTGGGACTGTTGGTGGTGGTTGTACTTTATACCCTCTAACTGGGAGTGTTGGTGGTGGTTGTCCTTTTTACCCTCTAACTGGGAGTGTTGGTGGTGGTTGTACTTTATACCCTCTAACTGGGAGTGTTGGTGGTGGTTGTCCTTTTTACCCTCTAACTGGGAGTGTTGGTGGTGGTTGTACTTTATACCCTCTAACTGGGAGTGTTGGTGGTGGTTGTACTTTATACCCTCTAACTGGGAGTGTTGGTGGTGGTTGTACTTTATACCCTCTAACTGGGAGTGTTGGTGATGGTTGTACTTTTTACCCTCTAACTGGGAGTGTTGGTGGTGGTTGTAATTTTTACCCTCAAACTGGGAGTGTTGGTGGTGGTTGTACTTTATACCCTCTAACTGGGAGTGTTGGTGGTGGTTGTACTTTATACCCTCTAACTGGGAGTGTTGGTGGTGGTTGTACTTTATACCCTCTAACTGGGAGTGTTGGTGGTGGTTGTACTTTTTACCCTCTAACTGGGAGTGTTGGTGGTGGTTGTACTTTTTACCCTCTAACTGGGAGTGTTGGTGGTGGTTGTCCTTTTTACCCTCTAACTGGGAGTGTTGGTGGTGGTTGTACTGTATACCCTCTAACTGGGAGTGTTGGTGGTGGTTGTACTTTATACCCTCTAACTGGGAGTGTTGGTGGTGGTTGTACTTTTTACCCTCTAACTGGGAGTGTTGGTGGTGGTTGTCTTTTTTACCCTCTAACTGGGAGTGTTGGTGGTGGTTGTACTTTATACCCTCTAACTGACAGTGTTGGTGGTGGTTGTCCTTTTTACCCTCTAACTGGGAGTGTTGGTGGTGGTTGTCCTTTTTACCCTCTAACTGGGAGTGTTGGTGGTGGTTGTACTTTATACCCTCTAACTGGGAGTGTTGGTGGTGGTTGTCCTTTTTACCCTCTAACTGGGAGTGTTGGTGGTGGTTGTACTTTATACCCTCTAACTGTCTGTGTTGGTGGTGGTTGTACTTTTTACCCTCTAACTGGGAGTGTTGGTGGTGGTTGTACTTTTTACCCTCTAACTGGGAGTGTTAGTGGTGGTTGTACTTTATACCCTCTAACTGGGAGTGTTGGTGGTGGTTGTCCTTTTTACCCTCTAACTGGGAGTGTTGGTGGTGGTTGTACTTTATACCCTCTAACTGGGAGTGTTGGTGGTGGTTGTCCTTTTTACCCTCTAACTGGGACTGTTGGTGGTGGTTGTACTTTATACCCTCTAACTGGGAGTGTTGGTGGTGGTTGTCCTTTTTACCCTCTAACTGGGAGTGTTGGTGGTGGTTGTACTTTATACCCTCTAACTGGGAGTGTTGGTGGTGGTTGTCCTTTTTACCCTCTAACTGGGAGTGTTGGTGGTGGTTGTACTTTATACCCTCTAACTGGGAGTGTTGGTGGTGGTTGTACTTTATACCCTCTAACTGGGAGTGTTGGTGGTGGTTGTACTTTATACCCTCTAACTGGGAGTGTTGGTGATGGTTGTACTTTTTACCCTCTAACTGGGAGTGTTGGTGGTGGTTGTAATTTTTACCCTCAAACTGGGAGTGTTGGTGGTGGTTGTACTTTATACCCTCTAACTGGGAGTGTTGGTGGTGGTTGTACTTTATACCCTCTAACTGGGAGTGTTGGTGGTGGTTGTACTTTATACCCTCTAACTGGGAGTGTTGGTGGTGGTTGTACTTTTTACCCTCTAACTGGGAGTGTTGGTGGTGGTTGTACTTTTTACCCTCTAACTGGGAGTGTTGGTGGTGGTTGTCCTTTTTACCCTCTAACTGGGAGTGTTGGTGGTGGTTGTACTGTATACCCTCTAACTGGGAGTGTTGGTGGTGGTTGTACTTTATACCCTCTAACTGGGAGTGTTGGTGGTGGTTGTACTTTTTACCCTCTAACTGGGAGTGTTGGTGGTGGTTGTCCTTTTTACCCTCTAACTGGGAGTGTTGGTGGTGGTTGTACTTTATACCCTCTAACTGACAGTGTTGGTGGTGGTTGTCCTTTTTACCCTCTAACTGGGAGTGTTGGTGGTGGTTGTCCTTTTTACCCTCTAACTGGGAGTGTTGGTGGTGGTTGTACTTTTACCCTCTAACTGGGAGTGTTGGTGGTGGTTGTAATGTTTACCCTCTAACTGGGAGTGTTGGTGGTGGTTGTACTTTTTACCCTCTAACTGACTGTGTTGGTGGTGGTTGTACTTTTTACCCTCTAACTGGGAGTGTTGGTGGTGGTTGTACTTTTTACCCTCTAACTGGGAGTGTTAGTGGTGGTTGTACTTTATACCCTCTAACTGGGAGTGTTGGTGGTGGTTGTACTTTTTACCCTCTAACTGGGAGTGTTGGTGGTGGTTGTACTTTTAACCCTGTAACTGGGAGTGTTGGTGGTGGTTGTACTTTATACCCTCTAACTAGGAGTGTTAGTGGTGGTTGTACTTTATACCCTCTAACTGTCTGTGTTGGTGGTGGTTGTACTTTTTACCCTCTAACTGGAAGTGTTGGTGGTGGTTGTACTTTTTACCCTCTAACTGGGAGTGTTGGTAGTAGTTGTACTTTATACCCTCTAACTGGGAGTGTTGGTGGTGGTTGTACTTTTTACCCTCTAACTGGGAGTGTTGGTGGTGGTTGAACTTTTTAACCTTTAACTAGAAGCGTTGGTGGTGGTTGTAATTTTTATCCTCTAACTGGAAGAGTTAGTGGTGGTTGTACTTTTCATCCTCTAATTGGAAGTGTTGTTGGTATTGTACATTTTACCCTCTAACTGGGAGAGTTGGTGGTGGTGGTTGTACTTTTTACCCTCTAACTGACAGTGTTGGTGGTGGTTGTACTTTATACCCTCTAACTGACAGTGTTGGTGGTGGTTGTACTTTTTACCCTCTAACTGGGAGTGTTGGTAGTGGTTGTACTTTTTACCCTCTAACTGGGAGTGTTGGTGGTGGTTGTACTTTTTACCCTCTAACTGGGAGTGTTGGTGGTGGTTGTACTTTATACCTTCTAACTGGGAGTGTTGGTGGTGGTTGTACTTTATACCCTCTAACTGTCTCTGTTGGTGGTGGTTGTACTTTTTACCCTCTAACTGGGACTGTTGGTGGTGGTTGTACTTTTTACCCTCTAACTGGGAGTGTTGGTGGTGGTTGTCCTTTTTACCCTCTAACTGGGAGTGTTGGTGGTGGTTGTACTTTATACCCTCTAACTGGGAGTGTTGGTGGTGGTTGTACTTTTTACCCTCTAACTGGGAGTGTTGGTGGTGGTTGTACTTTTTACCCTCTAACTGACTGTGTTGGTGGTGGTTGTACTTTTTACCCTCTAACTGATTGTGTTGGTGGTGGTTGTACTTTTTACCCTCTAACTGGGAGAGTTGGTGGTGGTTGTACTTTTTACCCTCTAACTGGGAGTGTTGGTGGTGGTTGTACTTTTTACCCTCTAACTGGGAGTGTTGGAGGTGGTTGTACTTTTAACCCTGTAACTGGGAGTGTTGGTGGTGGTTGTACTTTATACCCTCTAACTAGGAGTGTTGGTGGTGGTTGTACTTTATACCCTCTAACTGTCTGTGTTGGTGGTGGTTGTACTTTTTACCCTCTAACTGGAAGTGTTGGTGGTGGTTGTACTTTTTACCCTCTAACTGGGAGTGTTGGTGGTGGTTGTACTTTATACCCTCTAACTGGGAGTGTTGGTGGTGGTTGTACTTTTTACCCTCTAACTGGGAGTGTTGGTGGTGGTTGAACTTTTTACCCTTTAACTAGAAGCGTTGGTGGTGGTTGTAATTTTTATCCTCTAACTGGAAGAGTTAGTGGTGGTTGTACTTTTCATCCTCTAATTGGAAGTGTTGTTGGTATTGTACATTTTACCCTCTAACTGGGAGAGTTGGTGGTGGTGGTTGTACTTTTTACCCTCTAACTGACAGTGTTGGTGGTGGTTGTACTTTATACCCTCTAACTGACAGTGTTGGTGGTGGTTGTACTTTTTACCCTCTAACTGGGAGTGTTGGTGGTGGTTGTACTTTTTACCCTCTAACTGGGAGTGTTGGTGGTGGTTGTACTTTTTACCCTCTAACTGGGAGTGTTGGTGGTGGTTGTACTTTATACCTTCTAACTGGGAGTGTTGGTGGTGGTTGTACTTTATACCCTCTAACTGTCTGTGTTGGTGGTGGTTGTACTTTTTACCCTCTAACTGGGACTGTTGGTGGTGGTTGTACTTTATACCCTCTAACTGGGAGTGTTGGTGGTGGTTGTCCTTTTTACCCTCTAACTGGGAGTGTTGGTGGTGGTTGTACTTTATACCCTCTAACTGGGAGTGTTGGTGGTGGTTGTACTTTATACCCTCTAACTGGGAGTGTTGGTGGTGGTTGTACTTTATACCCTCTAACTGGGAGTGTTGGTGATGGTTGTACTTTTTACCCTCTAACTGGGAGTGTTGGTGGTGGTTGTAATTTTTACCCTCAAACTGGGAGTGTTGGTGGTGGTTGTACTTTATACCCTCTAACTGGGAGTGTTGGTGGTGGTTGTACTTTATACCCTCTAACTGGGAGTGTTGGTGGTGGTTGTACTTTATACCCTCTAACTGGGAGTGTTGGTGGTGGTTGTACTTTTTACCCTCTAACTGGGAGTGTTGGTGGTGGTTGTACTTTTTACCCTCTAACTGGGAGTGTTGGTGGTGGTTGTCCTTTTTACCCTCTAACTGGGAGTGTTGGTGGTGGTTGTACTGTATACCCTCTAACTGGGAGTGTTGGTGGTGGTTGTACTTTATACCCTCTAACTGGGAGTGTTGGTGGTGGTTGTACTTTTTACCCTCTAACTGGGAGTGTTGGTGGTGGTTGTCTTTTTTACCCTCTAACTGGGAGTGTTGGTGGTGGTTGTACTTTATACCCTCTAACTGACAGTGTTGGTGGTGGTTGTCCTTTTTACCCTCTAACTGGGAGTGTTGGTGGTGGTTGTCCTTTTTACCCTCTAACTGGGAGTGTTGGTGGTGGTTGTACTTTATACCCTCTAACTGGGAGTGTTGGTGGTGGTTGTCCTTTTTACCCTCTAACTGGGAGTGTTGGTGGTGGTTGTACTTTATACCCTCTAACTGTCTGTGTTGGTGGTGGTTGTACTTTTTACCCTCTAACTGGGAGTGTTGGTGGTGGTTGTACTTTTTACCCTCTAACTGGGAGTGTTAGTGGTGGTTGTACTTTATACCCTCTAACTGGGAGTGTTGGTGGTGGTTGTCCTTTTTACCCTCTAACTGGGAGTGTTGGTGGTGGTTGTACTTTATACCCTCTAACTGGGAGTGTTGGTGGTGGTTGTCCTTTTTACCCTCTAACTGGGACTGTTGGTGGTGGTTGTACTTTATACCCTCTAACTGGGAGTGTTGGTGGTGGTTGTCCTTTTTACCCTCTAACTGGGAGTGTTGGTGGTGGTTGTACTTTATACCCTCTAACTGGGAGTGTTGGTGGTGGTTGTCCTTTTTACCCTCTAACTGGGAGTGTTGGTGGTGGTTGTACTTTATACCCTCTAACTGGGAGTGTTGGTGGTGGTTGTACTTTATACCCTCTAACTGGGAGTGTTGGTGGTGGTTGTACTTTATACCCTCTAACTGGGAGTGTTGGTGATGGTTGTACTTTTTACCCTCTAACTGGGAGTGTTGGTGGTGGTTGTAATTTTTACCCTCAAACTGGGAGTGTTGGTGGTGGTTGTACTTTATACCCTCTAACTGGGAGTGTTGGTGGTGGTTGTACTTTATACCCTCTAACTGGGAGTGTTGGTGGTGGTTGTACTTTATACCCTCTAACTGGGAGTGTTGGTGGTGGTTGTACTTTTTACCCTCTAACTGGGAGTGTTGGTGGTGGTTGTACTTTTTACCCTCTAACTGGGAGTGTTGGTGGTGGTTGTCCTTTTTACCCTCTAACTGGGAGTGTTGGTGGTGGTTGTACTGTATACCCTCTAACTGGGAGTGTTGGTGGTGGTTGTACTTTATACCCTCTAACTGGGAGTGTTGGTGGTGGTTGTACTTTTTACCCTCTAACTGGGAGTGTTGGTGGTGGTTGTCCTTTTTACCCTCTAACTGGGAGTGTTGGTGGTGGTTGTACTTTATACCCTCTAACTGACAGTGTTGGTGGTGGTTGTCCTTTTTACCCTCTAACTGGGAGTGTTGGTGGTGGTTGTCCTTTTTACCCTCTAACTGGGAGTGTTGGTGGTGGTTGTACTTTATACCCTCTAACTGGGAGTGTTGGTGGTGGTTGTCCTTTTTACCCTCTAACTGGGAGTGTTGGTGGTGGTTGTACTTTATACCCTCTAACTGTCTGTGTTGGTGGTGGTTGTACTTTTTACCCTCTAACTGGGAGTGTTGGTGGTGGTTGTACTTTTTACCCTCTAACTGGGAGTGTTAGTGGTGGTTGTACTTTATACCCTCTAACTGGGAGTGTTGGTGGTGGTTGTCCTTTTTACCCTCTAACTGGGAGTGTTGGTGGTGGTTGTCCTTTTTACCCTCTAACTGGGAGTGTTGGTGGTGGTTGTACTTATTACCCTTTAACTGGGAGTGTTGGTGGTGGTTGTACTTTATACCCTCTAACTGTCTGTGTTGGTGGTGGTTGTACTTTTTACCCTCTAACTGACAGTGTTGGTGGTGGTTGTACTTTTTTTACGCTGTAGTCAGCTTATAATTTACTAAGATAACACTGACAACAAAAATGGTCACAATTTGGGGAAATAACGAAAATCACACGTGTCTAACAATACATTGATAAAACAATTCAACACTAGCAATAACCATTCCTCTTAAACTAAAGATGTTTAAGTAAATTCGTTTAATCATATTCTCTTACCCACTCATTATTCAGACCCTGACTACCACCCAACATAGGCACCCTAGACTTCTCTGGTAGTGTTACGCTAATGGCAACCACTGAGTGGACGCTGATTATAAAGAACCAAGTATATAATCTATCACCTACAATTTCCAAAAAGCTGTTGTTAATTATTAGCTGGGTTACAGCACTTTTTTTACAAGTGCCCAAATGAAACAGACAGGCTGTCTGTGTGGTTAAAATAAATCCTCATTGTTTTCACCGTATTAAAAATTTAGATAAATTAGAAGTTAATTTATTACGTTTTATTACCTTCCTAAACGTTTCCATAACCTTCCTACCCCTTCATAAGGGATGAAACTTCAAAAAATCTTTCTAAGTATGTCTCTATGAAACAAAAGCTAACTTCTCTCAAAGTTTCATCACAACCTGTTCGGTAGTTACGGAGATTTGTGATGAGTGCTTGCGTCATTTTCGGGTTATACAGTATATACTAGGATGTTGTGAGAATATCCTCATTATATTTTACTACCATACTTTTTTTATCGGACGTTGGTGTAAATTTCTTCATAACCTAAAAGCACTATACACTATTCCACATACACTTACCAGTAGTGGAGTTGTCCACCGAGGTATTGCTGGTACAGTGTTGTTGGCCCCACCAACAGAACACATTGCTATCTATACAGATGCAGAATTCACATGGATCTTCCCTTTCAATCTGAAACGTGTAATGGTCGATATAAAATTATAAATTCAGGCATATTGAAGGTTTCTGGTTACAACAAGTTCGAAAAATAACCTCTTGTACACAAAATGTTCAGATAATGAGGGGATTTAGATACTAATGTGTTAGACCATAGGAAAAAATAAAACAGTCTTATCAAATAGTGAGCTGAATGTGTGTCGAGTTAGTGTGTGCCATGTAGATGGCAGGGCCATCACGATGTTAGTCCCTCCCCTATTCCCACAATATCCTCAAGGATAAACGAATTAATTATTACTACAGAAGTATAAATATTTATATATATAAAAATAATAACACTTAGCAATCTTTTTGGTGTTTTTAATTTTCAAGATCGATTTCAGTCTCGTAAGACTATCATCAGTTGAAAAACAGAATATAAATAGGGTTATAAATATACTTAATTTTAGAATAATTAATTTAACAGCTGACATTATAAAAATTTAAATAAAAATGTAGATGGATATGTTGTAGATCTTGTTAAATTTTATAATTTTGCATCTTCATGATAGAATCAAACATAATATTTCAGTGAAATTTTATTTGATCGTTGAGTAGTAATGATGGGTTTTCTTTTGTGTTTTTGTATATGTAAAATTTTTCAATAGCATCTAGTTTTTTACTTTTAGGTGCAAAATGTATAATGTCTAAATTTTCTTCAATTGATGAAATATTATGGTTTTCTTGTATTAAATGTTCAGCAAATGTTGATAAATTTTGATGTTTGTTTTTTGGTATATGTTCCTTGAATCTTCTACTAAAACTTCTTCCTGTTTGGCCAATGTAATATTTAGGACAAGTCGAACATTTAATTTTATAAATTCCAGAATTATTGTATTTGTTTTCATTATTCTTAGTAGAGTAGTTATGTTGTAGTATATGTTTGATACTGTTCTTTGTTCTATATGTAATTTTATATCCTTGTTTGGAGAATATGTTATGTAAAGATTTGTTAATATCTCCATGATAGGTCATTTGAATATAGTTATTTTTTTCTTTAGTTTTAGAATTAATAGTTTTCTTTTTGTGTTTATTAATTAATTTACTTATTAAATTTGGTTGATATCCATTATCGACAGCAATTTGTTTGATAATGTTGATTTCTTCTTGGTAATCTTCTTCTGTAAGAGGTGTATTCAGTAGTCTATGAATCATACTGTGGAAGGTTGCTAATTTGTGTGAAGTTGGATGATTGGATGTATTGTGAATTATTTGATTTGTTGATGTTGGTTTATGATAAATTTTGAATTGGTGTTTGTTATCTTTTTTAGTTATGGTAAGGTCAAGAAAGTTTATGCTGTTAGATTTTTCTATTTCAGTTGTAAATTTTAAGTTGGGGTGAATTTTGTTCAGAAAGATTTCTAATAGATCTATTTGTCTTTGGTTTCCGTTGAATAGACAAAGAATGTCATCAGCATATCTATGATAATATACCATTTTCTTGGCATAAGGGTTTATTTCAGGGTTGAGAATGTAATTATTTTCAATATAATTTAGGAAAATGTCTGCTATGATGCTTGAAAGTGGTGATCCCATGGCCAATCCTTTATCTTGGGAATAAATTTTATCGTTATATTGAAAGTAATTTTGTTTAAGAGTAATTTTTGTTAATTTGATGATTTCTTGAATTTTCTTGCTGTTTAATTTATTTTGTTTTGTTAAATTTTCTTCAAGAATGGTTAAACTCTCTTCTACAGGGATGTTTGTGTATAAATCTTTAATGTCAAATGAAATTAGGATATGATTATCAGGGCAATTCGTTTTTTTAATTTTGTCGATTAAGTCTGTTGTGTTTTTAAGGGAGCAGTTATTTTCAAGTGCTATTTCATTTTTTATTATTTTGTTGAGGGTTTTTGCAAGTTTGTGAGCATGAGAGTTCATTGCATTGACAATTGGTCTGATTGGTTCTTGGTCTTTGTGGATTTTGGGTTAACCGTAAAGTTTGGGAGCGTTTGGTTTTATTGTTCTACAAAATAATTTTTTATTACTTAAAAATATTAATTATTATTATTATTATTAATTTATTACTCAACGATCAAATAAAATTTCACTCAAATATTATGTTTGATTCTATCATGAAGATGCAAAATTATAAAATTTAACAAGATCTACAACTTATCCATCTACATTTTTATTTAAATTTTTATAATGTCAGCTGTTAAATTAATTATTCTAAAATTAAGTATATTTATAACCCTATTTATATTCTGTTTTTCAACTGATGATAGTCTTACGAGACTGAAATCGATCTTGAAAATTAAAAACACCAAAAAGATTGCTAAGTGTTATTATTTTTATATATATAAATATAAATATTTACATTAGTTGAACTTTATTTATAATGACCTCTTAATCGTTTTTCTTCATTGTTAATTATAGCTTCTATTGGTCAAACGTTTGTATTGTTAGTCAAAATGAACATAACGATATATATATTTGTATATTAAATAGGTTTAAAAGTATTTTGCAACAATAAGTCCTCTTTTAAGCATAGAAATGCTTCATATAAAAGCACTCCTATATAATTTTTTTTAAATCATACGATCTTTAGAGTATTTGGTTCTTTAAATACCTAAGTTGTATTTGATTTGTTATCTCATCACAAGGCAAAGGGGATCATTTGTCGGCGTGGTGGCTCAGTGGTTGAGTGTTAGGGATGCGGAGGACAAGGTAGATCCAAGGTTCGAATCCCCAATTGAGCTAACACTCGGTACTTCACTCGTTGAATAAAACGCACGCACAGGTCTGTGGGCCAATGTCAACTTGCAAGTGAAGTTTACAGAAAAGATTACTAAGTCGGTGTTTTATACATATACTTTTATTTTTAACATGACGGAGTGAGGTGATAAAAATAAAACAATCTAATATACCTAATTTTACAGTGATACGTTCTTAATTAAGTGTAAATTAATTCGTAAAAGTAAGTAGAAATAGTTGAAAAATATATTCATAGTATTCATTTAAACACCAATAACGATATTGAATATTCAATTTTATAATATTCAAACCATAGCAACAAGCTCTGTACTTAGTTTCAATAAGAATGTGTAACACTTATTTGTTTATCTGTTAAAAAGACATTATAATCATTTTGGCTTGTCTAGTATTTTCTATTAAATAATTTCTTTAAACGTCCCCATAACATTCTCCAATACAGTAGGTTAGGTATGGCAAATGTCATTGGTTCATCTCATTTACCGGGTTCCATGAAACGATTCCACCAGCGATAATCTCCCCGTAACGGTAATGATCTCCCTCCCCGTACTGCCCACTGATGAGGGGTGGGTTTTATTGAATTTTTTCTACCTATTATATTGAATAGTAAACCTAAAATGAAGATGAATCAATTTATTTATTTTATTTATTTATTCATAAGACGCCGATCGTCAAGATATGGGCGAATATGGATTTCGAATGAGTGTGATGAGTGTAGATGAGCGAATGTAGTCATTGTTACAAACTAAAGCCGACTATTCCTTAGAATGTGTCATTAATTTATAGCCCAATGACAAATGAACAGCCGGTGATTATCAGCTGATCCTTCTCAAAATGTATTAACTTTGATTGGGATCGAACTGAGAACCTTTAGCACATGAAGCTGGGATCGAACCAACTACGCTACCGACCAATAATAAAATAACGTAATGTTTCGTTCTTTTAAAAGATGTACGATTTTTTTGGTCTAATTCTATTTCATGAATAATATATTTAGTTACAATTAAGCTTCATAAAATTAATTAGGTGAATTTAATATTAATAGCATATATATCATCACATTTTATTTCGTAGGCTTAAGCGGCGGGTGACATAACTAATAACTAAAGTTTCCAGTAACGACCGCGTCAAGTTGTTATCTACAATATTTACATCTATAAGGATGGGCGAAACGTTTGGTGATGTAAATATTGTAAATAACACCTTGACGCGGTCATTACCAGAAGCTTTATTAATTAGTAATATAATTACATATTCATAAATAACATGCATACAGCATATTTTATCGGAAAAACACAATACAATATATTATTAATCCCATAAACTTTTTTTAAACATTTCGCTTGCATCACTCATTGCCGTCAATCTGAACTACTTCCGATAGCATAATGTTTTGAAATGTTAACCCTAAGTAAATCTAAGGATGTTAATACACTAATAGACTTGCCCAACTCATATAATCTGAGGCTGCTTGGTTAAATATATTATCACCTTAACAAACGTATCTGAGAAGAAAATTATTTAAACAACTATTTAACAATAGAATTACAAAAACAATGCAAAGAAGGACTACAAATAAAATAAAACTCACGATTCAACAAGCATTTTTATGTAAAACGCACCCACAACTTAAAAATTTTGCTCACGTAATGACTTTTATATGTTTCTACTTTTATATAATTTTCTTAGAGTTAATATTTCTGCATATGTTTTCAACACAAAGCAACACATTTTTTAATCGATAAAATATCCTTTATACAGTATATCTTACAAAGGGAAATTTTAAATTAAAATTATGATACATATACCATGATTAAAAGGAGTGCTATTATTTACATTTTTATTTTTTTTGAACTTGCAGAATATCAATTTTAGGACAGTCATATATTTAAAGGTACTTTTCAATTAATAAATTCAATTTTACTTAGTTTACTTTCACAGTTACTGTGTAAATTTTAAAATGTTTATAGAAGTTCTGCGATGATGTTGTTTTGAAAATAAAAAAACCATAATTTAATTTTCTTTTTGCTGTATTTTTCTTCAATATAAAATGTTACTCCATTGTAGTATTTCAAACGTGAGCGGTCTACTCTGTCAGGCAAGCTGACGGGGGTTGCTGACAGCTTAACCCTATCCAGACAACACGGCATGGCACGGAGGCCAACAGCCTCACTCTCGAGTGGATTTATAACTTATTTTAAGTAAAAAATTCCTATTTATTTATTTTTATCTATTCTTAAGACGCCGATCGTCAAAATATGGGCGAATATGGTTTTCGAATGGGTGTGATAAGTGTAGATGAACGAGTGCAGTCATTGTTACTATCTGAGTTCGACTTAGCTCAGGAAGGATTATTTATTAATAGCTCAATAGCCAGGGCAACTATGGGACCTACAGCTTTACCTGGAATCCGAACCACGTAGTGTTTGTCTGATTTCCAGCTGACAAGTCTGACTCTCAGTTCTCTTCCCCACGCAGCATCTCAACCTTGACTACCAACCAACAAATTCAACAACTTGGACTTCTCTAGTAGTGTCAACGCTCATAGCAACCATTGAGCAGACGCCATGTCGGTATTAAGATGACCGAGGATGGAACCAATCGCCTACAATATCCCAAACACTTTTTCCTCAAGTAGCTGGATTACAGCACTGCACCGCCAATGCCGACATATTAGGTCTCTTTACGGAGTTTTAATATAATGCAGATATGGGAATCCTGAAGTATATTTGGATCAAGAATATTAGTAATCAACTTTCATTTTTATCAGTATATTATATACAGGATTTCACTCAGAAGAAGTCTTGAATGTCCATCTCCTTATTCTAAACCTAATGTACAATAAAAAAATTAAAATACAATTTTCCCAATTCTTCTCTGTTTAGTGTATATATTTCTGTAAAAAAAATTTTTTTTAGTATTAACTCTGGAATGGATGATCAACTAAGTTAAACTGTGCACACTTATTTTCGTCATCATAATTAAACGTGAAAAAATAGTAATTGCTGTCTTTTTATCTATTAAATATAATAATGGCATTTTAAAAAGGTTTTTGATCAAATAAAATCAAAAACTCTTTATTTCGCCAACACTATACGTACAAGACATTGCGAGAAATATGTCAGTTGTTACAAAAGTAAAATTAATTATTATGGGCCTTAAAACAAAGTATGGACCTTATACGCACGTAAAACAAAAAAGATTTAGTTTTTTTTATAACTCAGCTACATGGTCTAATTTCCTTAGAGTTTCTGGAATGTTATTGAACAGTTAAATAATATTGTAAGTTAAATGAGTTTTTAAAAATTTAGTGCGATGATGTGAAATTTTAATTTTATTTTTGTTACGAATATCATGACCATGCGCAACCCCACCTGAGAGGGCAGATAATTTTTTTTCGAACTTCACCCATTCAAAAATATATAAAAATGGAAATGGCAATATTTTATTATTTATAATTATTTCTTTGCAGGAGAGACGTTAAGACTTACCAGACACAGCCCTGATAGCTCTCTTTTGGAGCCTGAAGATAATACCTGTGTGGCGCACTCTGTTCCCTGAGAGCAACACCGTAACTCAAGTGTGGATACACTAACCCATAATAGGCAGTGAGCAAGAGATAGTATCAGCAATTGATGATAGTCTACGCAACACAAATATGCCTGAAGATATCTTCTTGGAAACAAGTTCCATGTGTTTAGAAAACGTTATATTCTTATCCATCCAACACAACACCCAAGAATTTAACGTCTTCAGAGTAAATAACTTTTTGACTTATTTACATTTTTGTTTAAAATATATTTGGAGTTATAAATGTTAAATAGTCAACGTTTTCAGTGTAAAGATAATTTAATGGCTATTGTTTAAAGTTTAATAATGTATAATATATAAAGAAGATTGGAAAATGATAAGTCGGTTAGTCAAACTTTTTTTTGGAAAAACTCAAAAATAAAGACACTAAACAGAGTGGAATACAAAAATGTACCTTTAATTTGTTGATGTAAATCAGATGTGGAATCAGAAAATGAACAGTCAGAATACGTGTTTTTGACAACATTTACTCTTCCCATTCGCCATAGACTATTGATCTGCGCAGAGAACTCATTCAGTTATAAAAGGGGAGAGCATTACTGATAAATACTTAAGACTTTTCTCAAGATCACTACACAAGTTTTTGCCAGCTTGGACCACTCAGCCACTGAATCCTGAAGACCATTGAATAAGTGGGTGGTCCAATACCACCGTACGTGTATGGATGGGTGGGTCAATACCATCGTACGTGTATGGATGGGGGTTCAATACCACCGTACGTGTATGGCTGGATGGGCCAATACCACCGTATGTGTATGGGTGGGTTGGTCGACACTACCGTACGTGTATGGGTGGGTGGGCAAATACCACCGTACGTATATGGGTGGGTGGGTCAATATCACCGTACGTGTATGGGTGGGTAGGTCAATACCACCGTATGTGTATGGGTGGGTCAATACCACCGTACGTGTATGGGTTGATGAGCCAATATCACCATACGAGAATAGGCGGGTGTACCAATAACACAGTACATGTATAGGTGGGTGGGTGATTTCTCTTACCACACCATTGGTTTAGTAAATATTGTTTAATTTAAAATCCAAAATTATGCACAAAGATTGTGGATTTTTCTTTAATCCTGTAGTTTCAATCTAAAAATATAAAGGTCAAATACCATTGACTGACTAATTCCAGTTTATACAAAAACTACACGATGAAAGTAACAAGAACGTATCGAGTAGGTGTTGGAATGCGAAGTGTGCAGGAGTGTTCCCTAGTTGTTAGTAAAATTAAATATTTAATTTGTGTTAATAACTATTATATTGTACTAAAACACCTGGAAGATCAGGTAATAATGCACTTTCTAAAGGCTTTTGAAAATAAAATGTTTCGTTCAAAAAAGTGGTGAAATATGAGTTTATATCTATTGAGAAGGTTTAGTTAAACCACAAAAATTCAGTTTTTATAAAAACGTCAAAATAGTATATTTCATAACAAGAGTGAAAAGTGGGGTTTTGCGTTCGAGACCATATGTTTGAAGTGCGAGACTTGTCGAATGGTCGAGAACATACAAAACACTTTCACTCGAGTTTTGAACGATACTTTTCACTACACTACGGAATAAAAACAGGTGTTGTTGACTGTGGAAAATTTTCGGTTGTAAACAATGTTACTTTCGGTAGTAAACAATAGACAGCTGTTGAAAATATGATGTTTCGCAGGTTGTAAACACATAACGAAAACAGCTAAACTCATAGTAGTGTAGTGAAAATATAGTTTTTGTACTAAGTACCTGGTAAAACCAAATTTTTTTGAACACTAGTATAAAATGGGTTTTGCAATAAAATCATTTCTTTGCACCTAAAAAAATACGCGTTGTTCTAACCTAGCCTATATATTCTACTTACTTTACTTCATGCTATGCTAATATTTTATGCCAATTAATTACATTATCTATTGTAAATTTGTATTATTTCAAATTGAATAAAAATTCATAATTTACGTTTTAAAGTCGGGTGCCTGGCCTCCTGAACGGCCGGCCGGCCGTTCTCCAGACAAGAATACATAATAAAGTCTTGTTTTTGGTCAGCCATAATTGTTATTATCATTGATAAAATGGCCACCATAGATGATTTTCTGTGAAATTAGTTTTCTTTTTTTACAATATTTTGAGTAATAATTGATGTAACAAGTCTGAATAATTGGAATTTGTATGTTTATATATTTATTTTTACAAAGGAGTTCTCCCCGAATTAAAATGTATTTTCCCACAAAAATATAGACTTGATTCTTCCCACATGTAATAAAATAATTCAAGATTTTCTAAGCTTCTAGAAAATGCATGGGCTACCGACTTCAAGGATACATTAATTAGATGTTTAAGTATGGCAAGCTTGTTTGATGTGGTAGGGTTAAAGCTGTGCCGAGTTCAACCCCCGTTACATGTGGTTGGTTGGTGATCACAGCTCCAACTCACAGAGAGGGTTGATGGATTGTTGAGCGGATAGCCTTATACCTGTTTAGCTTCCACGTATGTGTTTATGTTTAGTACTACTGTACGTGTAAGGGAGGGTGGGTGGGTCAGTACCACTGTACATGTAAGGGAGGGTGGGTGGATAAATACCACTGTACGAGTAAGAGGGGGTGGGTGGGTCAATACCACTGTACGAGTAAGGGAGGGTGGGTGGATCGTTTACTTCCAAGCGATAGGAAACTTATTATTTTGACATTTCTTTGATATACACAATATCGAAGAAGTTTTTAATTTTACCCGAATTATTTGAGTATCTACCTTTCTTACTATAAAAATAATGATTTTTTAGTCTCTTTACTGAAATATAGTATAGTTCAATTTGTGAAACTTTTTTCGCAAAAACTCACACTTTAAGATAAGTTATACAATTTATAATTCATTGTATCTACTGTATTTATTTGCTCTTAATTTTACTCACCTACATACCAATACCACTAAATACAATCATTATACTCATAATTCATATTATACTTTGGAATGATAGCCCACCGTTATTCCCGCGGTGAGAAAAAATCTCACCTTTTTAAATTGTTTTCATACTTACTTATTCTTCTTAACGAGTAGGATGGTGCCTGTTTAAGTATAAGTCAAGGACCATTGTCGAAGCAAAATCGCGGTCTTCCCATTTTCTACGCCTACTTCGTTATGGATGGGGTGAGGCTCAGGGACTAAGCCTATACATCAATATAGTTCTTACGTTTGAATTTTTAATTATATACATTAGTAAACTAATTTGTTTTAGAAATAATAAGTCGGAAATATACTATTAGTTTTTAAGTTAAAAAAATGTACAAATAGATTCGTATCAATGTAGTAAAATTGTATTAAAATGAATCTACCTGAAACATCCAATTAGCTATAAAAGTTACTTTTAACACATTTACACTACATTCTGATGTCAAAAAGTCTGTATGAAATAGACTGGGAGAACAAATCTCTAAGCAGGAATAACGGTGTAACCGTTAGCTTGAAGGGTTATATAACACTGAGTGCAAGTATCTTCTTATGGAAATATTACAAGATGAAACTAAAATGCATTTATGGATGCTAAATGTAGCATGCATTGACCAATTTAAAAATGTACCAACTACAAAGTTTTACCTATCGTTCATAAAGTAAACTTGGTAGTTTTGCAAAATGTAAGCAATTTACCAAGTTACAACTTTTAAAATAAATTTATCCGAAGTGGCCTCTAAAACATGGCCTGGAATTGGAAAGTTGATGCTATGGTAGAGCAGAACAGGTGACGGCAGTTCTGTGCATGCCAAGACCAGCTGGCCTATAATCATACATTGATCTGTGGGGTGGATCAGATACCCGCCAAGCCGTAGTGCAGGCTCAACCTCCCGCTTTATTCATCATACTGTTTTTGGGAGGTTCCAGTTTAAATTGCCCTAATTTTTCTATAAATGAGTGTTTAAATTGGTGATTTAAACATAAGTAAATATAACTTGTTTGTACGAGTAATATGTTTAAAATATACATCGGGCTGACTTTACCTTTTCATTACATGTTACAAGATCGAGACTTGAGACCGCAGCCATTGTATGGAGTTCTACACATGTAATTTATGAAGAAATGATTGAGCGTGTGCAAAAGAGATTTTTAAGATATTTATATTTTAAATGTTTTAATGTTTACACTTATTTTATTCCTTACAATGAGCTGTTGGGGATGTTTGGATTAGAGAGCCTGAGTCGGAGGAGACGGGTCATGGAGCAGTCTTATCTATGGGGCCTGGTGCATGGTAGGGTGGATGATGCGTGCTGCCTGGAAGCTCTCACTTACCGCGTAGCAAACATTAACAGCAGAAATCGATTTTTGTTTCATATACCTCATTCGCGCACGGCCATGAGAGCGTCCTTCCCTCTGTTGCGGATGATGAGATCCTATAACGCAGACTTTTACAGGGATCTGATATTGATATTCACTTTGATACTTTAAATATTTTTAAAAAGAAATGCATTTTATTCCTGTAATATAATTAATTGCAATTCAATAAATCTCCTAAAACTGTTACGGTTGAAAATCTTTGTTTGTTAATTGATTTTAATGGGTTAAAAATGTATTTATTATAATGTTATCTTTATTAATGTTACTTGTTTGTTTTATTTATTGTTGTTTATTTATATTTATTTTGGTATGTTTACTATAGACGTTATGTAATAACTTGTTGAAACTTTGCTAAGTATTATAGAATGTTTATTATGATATTGTGATCATTATTTTTAGTTTTTTATGTAAATATTGTGCTCCGGTTGTTCTTCAGAGAAATTGGACTTGACTCAAACCACTATATTCAACTTTAATATATTTGTTCTGCTATAATGTAATCGGGATATCCTGTTTTATAGCAAGAAAATAAAATAAAATAAAATGTGTAGTAGTATATCGTAATAATCCATTTACGTACAGGTTACGTAAATTTTGTTGTTGTTGTTGTTTTTTAACATTATTACAATTCATAGGTTCTTCTTCTTCCTTGGCTATCGCCTGATTTACATTATTACTTGTTGTTCACTTTAGTCGGCTTTCGTGCAATGTCATTAAGTTGAGGTTTGAAACATGATTTTGAGCAAAGACCAGACAGTGTTTATTGTGAAGGAATATTTTAAAACAAAATCATTTGTTTTATGTCAAGATGCTTTCGAACAGTATTCTGAATCCATTGTATTAACTCTGTTATGTTAATTGTATGTACAGTATTGTATTGAAATTCATTTTCATGAACCCATTTTAAATCAAGGGTTGCGTTTTAAAAGAAACAACTTGTAATTGCAAGATATTTTGTTATTAACCATAGAATAAAGAAGGCTGTCCACCCAAATTGGTCCCGTTTAGTCTGTTTTTCTTTTCTGTAAAATTATTTATTGCTCTGCTTTCACAGGTAGCGCTAGCGGTCACCCTCTCTCTACTCTCTTCATCCCTTTCTCTTTCCCTGTTCAACATAGTCTAAACTGAATAATAGCTGAGCCAAACAATCGTAGAAGTGCTTGTTTTAGACGATACACCATCAGATAGCAGCACAGGCCTGAATTTACAGCAAATTGATTGACTTGGACAGTCTGTTTGTTTCTATAGTTGATGGTTTTATCAATACAGTATAGTTTTTTTTTTTTTTTAATTATAAAAAAGAACATCCAAAGACAACTGAAAAAAAATTGTAATTATATTGAATGCCAAAATTAGAGGCATTTTATAGTTTAACATTTATTATTCAACCGATTGGTACAAATCATTTTACTATTAACCTGGTTCACTTTGATATCAATTGGTCAGTGGCAATGTTCAGTTACTTTTCTCATTCATAAAGACAAACCTCCCTCCTTTTCCGATAAATACCTGCTGTCCATGTGGCACCTCCCTCTCCCCCGCCACCCTACAGGGGGCTGTGCTCAACGCTGACCGCAGCTGAGCGGGAAACCGTGTCTCTGAAACACCACCACAAATTAGCACTTTGAGTGGATACCTTCCATTCAATAAATTGCAAATTGCATAATCTATACTACATGTGGCCTATACATTCTAAATATGGCCTTTAATATTTTTGTATAAAACATTATAACACACTATTGTTCTACCTGCATCATGCTTTAACAATTATTTTAAACTAATTAAGTCGATTTAATTTCTAAATATAACATATTTTGCAAATCATTTCAGAAAATTTGTGTTCTCATGAAAAATATAACCTTAGTATTTTCATTAAACTGATAAAAAAATACACTGGTTTTAAAATGTTGCTCACGTTATAATACCTTCAAATCGTCAAATAAGTACTTAAATTTTCTTTCTTTAATTTAATTAAATCTTCTTTCTTTAATTGGTCGATCTAGTGGCCGAGTGGTCTAAGGTGTCAGGACTTTGTACCTGAGATAGTGATAGCGCAGGTTCGAATCCTAGCCTTGACTGTTGGTTTTTATCGGTAATGTACTAGTTCTCCCTCTTACTCTGTCTGATAATTTCCCCACACATATCAATAGTGAAAATAGGTCGAAGAAGAAGTCGGCCACTCCTTACAAAACTAAACAGAACAGCGATAGATGAAGCGTTAACGACTTGGGGACTCAATGCGGTAAACATAACACTATCATATATCAGTGTGAGCCAAATGTAAGACTTAAGTTACTTTATGCAGTAAAGTTAAAGCAATGGTTAGTATGGTGAATGCAAAAAAAAACTGCTTAACAGCTCGAGGTGTAGTTAGTTTCTATCTGAGCAATTTCGGTTGCACTAATGACGGTTTAAAGGGCGTCAGACATAAACGGTTGGGTGGCCAAACACAATATCCAGGCTAATCTCTCCTCCCTTCTGGTATTGATGTAACCTCACACATCATGGGGGTGTTTTTCATACGGTTGACTAGTAATTAGATAAAAATAAATATTTTTCAAAGCGTTCGTCCACCATTTGATTAATTTCGTACTGTTATGTTCGTTAGCATATGGATAAGTGAACTGTTCAGGGTATAAATAAAAAAATTAGCTTAGACCATAAAGATAATCTTTTTAAAAAGTGCAAGATAGGTTTCTAAAGATGTTTTTACTGAAAATTAATTGCGGAATTTACAATTTATAATTAAAATACATTCTTCCAATTTGTTTCACTAAATTTTACAAATATTAACACGATTACAGTTAATTTTTTATTAATTTTTATATGAATAAATTAAAATAAATTAATAACTTTGGCAAAGAAATACAGTTAACACTAAATATTTTGGCCATCTAAAAGACTCCTTTAGGCTGATATGATCCAGAGCATAAAAACACACAATCGGAGATTTTGTAATGATTCGCACAATTATGTAGCAATGACTAGAGCTCATAAATTTAAAATCATTGCTAACCATTGGGGTCTGCTCAATGGTTGCCATCGACGTAGACACTACTAGAGACGTCTGGAGTGTCCATGTCGGGTGGTAATTAGTATCCGGATGTTGCGTAGGGAAGAGAACTGAGTATCATACTTGTTAATTAGCTGAAAATCAGATCAGCAGTGCGTGGTTCGGATTCTACGTAAAGCTGCTGGTCTCTTTGGCTGTTGGGCTATTAATAAATGGTCCTTTCTGAGGAACAGTGGACTTTAGTTAGTAACAATGACTGCACTTGTTTATCTACACACACTAATTTCATTCACCCGTCATATTAATTAACTACCTCTAAAATCCGTGTCTTACAATGAATTTTCAATAACAATGAATAGTCTATGAGTGAAACAGTTTAGAGATTAATTATGTTTTACATTATAACATAAATTTTCCACATTTCCATTGAAGGTAAAAATGTTAAATTAGTCTTAAAATAGAATATATTTCAAATTAACATATATTAACTTTTTTCTAAGGAAGAATCTTTATTTTCTTGTAATCGAATTTAAATTAAACTGTCAATGATGGACGTAAAAAATTTTCGTGTGTGAGTCACAAAACCGTTCTTATTTCCTACCAAACATATTTTTGAGAATAAAGTTGGCGTGTGAAGCATTCAGGGTTGTTTTCTAGTTTGAAATATAGTTGAGCTTTGAATATTAATTTTCTGAGATAGTGAAATGCATAAGATGCTATTTAATTTATGAAAGTGAACACTGTGTTTGGGACATTTTTTCAATAACTAAATTGGATCACATTTAAAACACTGCTGGTTACAAAATGGTGTTATTCTTATTTTAGTCTTGCCCAAAACCCAACGGGTAGCTGATGGCGTAAAACGGCCCTTATGAAAAACTGCTTTGATCGAATCAGTTTGGGAACATCAAAATAAAAACGTAGCCTTAATTCAACAACTAGCGGTTTCTCTAACTCTGTAAAAATATTCTCAGCTGGAAAAGCTATCAAACAACATATTTCAGCGTTGACAAAATCTATTGAAGCATTCCTTTTGTTATTAGAGGGTTTATCGACTCCAGAAATCTCCAGGGTTGGTTTGTTTGTTGCCGAGGGAAACTCGTTAGCGGGGTGGATCCGTCCCGCCATTGTAAGGACAGACAACGGGCTTTTTAAGGGCCGCCCTTATTCCAAACTTTTGTCGCCTGGTACAATAATTTATCTGCCGTATTTCTGTTTTATATTTAACAAAGTTCACAAATACTACTAACAGCATTTAATATATGTGGTATTTTCTGACTTAATTTTGTACATTTATGACAAAGAGACCTGCCATTTAGATATTAAAACTTGTAAAACCACGAAACTGGATTTTATTGTTTACTAACACTATTATATTGACAGAATGTATTTCATATTCAAGTAGCACACTAATTTATATAGGCCTAAGAATGGTGAATTCAAAAAAAGATTCTTGTGTGGCAGATAAAATTATTTAAAAACCAGTTTAACTATAAACATTTGATTAATATCACTAAAAATGTATATATATATATATATATATATATATATATATATATCAAAGAATCTGATCAAGTGTTTATGTCAAAAATACGTTAACTGTGTCATTTTATGTAATATGTAATTCCACATGTAATATTGAGATCATACATACAACGATGCATATTTGTGTACACTTTAAATACCATAATTTTATTTCAAACACATGTTAATTTTTATATGATATAATGCTAATATATTTTACATTCTACAAAATAACTAGCAGTAATGTACTGTAGACCTAAGCGCAACACGAACTATATGACCTAATGTACTTGGCAGGAAAGGGAGGGGGGTGAAAGGTGACCTTCCAGCAAGGCACTCCAAACCTGACGTCATAAAAGAATCTAGAGTGGCTCTACACTTAAGTGTCTTATGTCTTACATAGTACACAGACTTGTACAGTGTTATTTACCCTCACTTGAAATGAATGAGAGAAGTGCTTTCTTCCTTTCTTTAATAATAATATGGCTTATTAAATTGAAATAAGTAATATAATAGTAAATACTATAGGACTACAATTTAATATCACTTGAGAAAATGATTGTGTTCAACAATGCCATTTTAACTTGGTTCTTGCCACAGTAATGTTTAGAGTAAATGTTCTAACATTAAAAAAAACTTTAATTGATATAAAACTAAATTTTCATTTTGATCTGTTTTATTGGTACAATGTTAAAACATTTTTATAACAGTAAAAGTATGTAAATATTGTTTTATTATTTTAATTTCTTGTAAAAATAAAAGATAATTTATGATGTTAGAAAAGAATTTAAACTAATCTTCCAACACAATTTGGTGTCAAAGTAAACTTATGAACACTTATGAAAAAAAAGCAGTAAGGATAATGTCCAAACTGAAGTCTAGAGAGTCCTGCAAACCCTTGTTTAAGTCGTTAAACCTATTGACATTGCCTTGCATTTATATCTTAGAGGCTGCATCTTATTGTATGTTCAAGTGTGTCCTTACCAGAGGCAGTGAAATACATAATTATCCAACCATATAAAGAGAAAATTACAGGATCGCACAACATAGGACAGTAACCTACGAGCACCTTCCCTCACAAGCAGGTGCTCGCTTGGTCAATAGTCTTCCGATAGAATACAAAAGCAATATTGAGCCAAAGGCTTTCAAGGCACAGTTAAAAAGGGTTCTCATTTCCGAAGCCTTTTACTCCGTGAGAGATTTCTTATCCCACAACTGGGAGACCAATAATTCGGCGGTTTGACACTGGAAGCTGGAGTATCTGACTTGGACTATCTGTGTGAATGTGAAGAATGTATGACCCAAAATGTATGTATGTATGAATGTGGAATTCTGTTGGAATGGCTGCTTTAATTTTAATCAACATTATAATTTTATTCAAGTCTGACGATTGCGATACATCTACCGTAAATGTCCATGCAAAAAAAAAGTATTCTATTATATTCTATTCTAACCGTCTCCTTTCTTCAGTTTGATAATAAAGTTACTATTTAATTGCCTAAGATCAACAATGTTCTATGTTCGAAGTGCTCTATTTTTTTATATAGTGATTCCGTTCAGATACAGTTTGTGGAATTTAATTGACTTCACTATACACTTTAAAGGCATGTATCACAAGTTACAGGCTTCCATAAAGAATAGTGACGATACCCTCGTCAGGACTTCCCCCGTTATTGTGACATGACTAAACATTGTTAAAAAAAGTAGGTTCCAAATCCCTATCAAGATTGGAAAAAGTTTCGAATTTATATTTCGATGAATAAAGAATATATTTGGGTGTTTCCAAGCATAATAGACACCCTGTATATTATGTAGAGGGTGACTTTGTAAGCTCAAGTTTTAAAAAAAAACTTTAAATTCAACAATAATTTCAACAAGATTAGTGAATTAGAATTGAGACAAAGTTAGAAAAACGACTAACCACTCTATTGAATAAATATAAACGATGCGTCCTATACATTACTAATACTTAATGTAGCTTTTAGCCGAAAATTTGTTTCTGTATTCCTTCTTATTAACATTCACTGTTTACAGGTTTCTCTAAAAGTAAATTTAATTATTATTATTTTTAATGTCTTATTTAAGTCCTTATTATTAAATGAACCTGTTTAAGTAAATAATGTTGGGCACAGTTCCTTATATCTCGTGTAAAATCACGAATCAAGATGTTTTGTGTTTTAGTTCGAACCATAAGAGTGCATATTTTAATGCTGAAATGCACTGTGACTTTATAGATTTTTCGGGAAATTTATAATTTTTACATAAAAGAGAATCCACTTTTTTAAATTTGTGTTATTAATTTGTATTTTCATAAAAATCATAAACTAAAATTCATAAAATAAAATAATAATAATAGTAAACAATCTTAGTGCTCTGTCCATGCTACACCACTACGCCAAGTCCGCAGGCCGAGCCGCCACCCCCTTCACGCCATCCTTGCTAAGCCACAGGATTCTGCCGTCGGATGTCCAGGTGTTCCTCAATCCGTGTCCCTCAACAACCTTGTGGTAGAGCTCCACTCGCCCCTTCGTGAGATCCTCTCGTATTAACCCACCCGCCCACCCATACACGTACTGTGACATTGACCCACCCGCCCACCCATACACGTACGGTGGCATTAACCCACCCACCCACCCATACACGTACTATGGTATTGACCCACCCGCCCACCCATACACGTACTGTGGTATTGAACCACCCGCCCACCCATACATGTACTGTGGTATTGAACCACCCGCCCACCCATACACGTACTGTGGTATTGAACCACCCGCCCACCCATACATGTACTGTGGTATTGAACCACCCGCCCACCCATACACGTACTGTGGTATTGAACCACCCGCCCACCCATACACGTACTGTGGTATTGAACCACCCGCCCACCCATACATGTACTGTGGTATTGAACCACCCGCCCACCCATACACGTACTGTGGTATTGAACCACCCGCCCACCCATACACGTACTGTGGTATTGAACCACCCGCCCACCCATACATGTACTGTGGTATTAACCCACCCGCCCACCCATACACGTACTGTGGTATTGACCCACCCGCCCACCCATACACGTACTGTGGTATTGAACCACCCGCCCACCCATACATGTACTGTGGTATTGACCCACCCGCCCACCCATACATGTACTGTGGTATTGAACCACCCGCCCACCCATACACGTACTGTGGTATTGAACCACCCGCCCACCCATACACGTACTGTGGTATTGACCCACCCGCCCACCCATACATGTACTGTGGTATTGACCCACCCGCCCACCCATACACGTACTGTGGTGTTGACCAACCCGCCCACCCATACACGTACTGTGGTATTGACCCACCCGCCCACCCATACATGTACTGTGGTATTGACTCACCCGCACACCCATACACGTACTGTGGTATTGAACCACCCACCCACCCATACACGTACTGTGGTATTGAACCACCCACCCACCCATACACGTACTGTGGTATTGACCCACCCGCCCACCCATACATGTACTGTGGTAAAGACCCACCCGCCCACCTATACATGTACTGTGGTAAAGACCCACCCGCCCACCTATACATGTACTGTGGTATTGAGTGCAAGTTTTAAAAATTTCGACTCCGGGATTACTTGCACATAATGCAACTATCAATTCTTAATATTCATCCGTTTTTACAAAAGTAAAGTATAAAGTGCTTACTTATGCTCCATCATCAGTTTACTTGAGTGTACATATAAAACAGTATAGGAGTTACAGGACTCACTACTAGGATATTATAATAGAGGTGCCTTAAAAGCAAGCTGTGTATAGATTAATTTTACGCTAAAATTGATAGCCTAAATAAATAAGTTCAAAGTAATTTATATTTAAAATTCAAACAACACTTTTGAGGCAATACGTACAAATTGTGATAACAAGTGATAAAGAGGTAGATAGTGGTCAGATATAGGGAAATTAAATTTAATATGTAAATACACCCGTTACTTGTTAACTATTGTTAACAAGTAATGTTAACTATTATTTGAAATAAATGTTAAAGGGATGTCAACCTCTAGAATAATCAGAGCATCTAGTAATACACAAGGTATATTTATTTACACAAGTCAATGTAAAAAGCGAGATTAAATAAAAGGTGTTTGAGTTCCAAGCGAGACTGGGGTGAAGTTGAGGGAGATGAGCAGGTGGGGGTGACCTTCCCTAGAGGGCTCGTGACGTCATTCTAGAGTCTCGAGAGAGTGCAGATGTGAAACGCACCAAACCCGTCTCTCTTCAACATATCTAAATTAATATCTGAGTTCTTTGTAGATTGATTTATCTGTGATTTTCTAAAGGCAACAAGTTATGCAAGGTACAACTATGCCTTTACGACTGTTATTTACAAACGCTCTAATGGTAGAGATAAATATTCAGTTTTATTGTAATAGATTTCTTCACAGTTAACATAACAATTGTGAAAAATGTCTAGTACATATTCCTGTGCAATTAAAAATGGAAATAAACATATATTTCAATCTAAATTCAAAACAGACGATTTTATTTGATAAACTACAATCACAAAAAGAGTTATTTTATATTTATTCAAGCTAGACATGACGCATAAAATACTAAGGTACCAAAATAATTCGCATAATAAAGTTCTCCCTACTGTAAACCATAATATATAATTATTTGTCATCATCGATTATCATTTGTTTGGAAAGATGTTAAGATGATTGTTTTTAATTTCCTAACACTTTAATTTGCTTTTGTTTTAAAATAAAATGTTTTAATAATATATTCTTCATCAACCATGTAATTTAATACATATAAACTTTATATGGTATCTTGAAAAAATAGCCTAAAATATGTTTTAATGACGATAGATGATAACTAATTTGTATGTTTCATGATACAACTTTACAGAATATTATATGTTGATAAATGCAACGTTAGTATTCGCATATTAAACTTAGCTAGTTTAAAAAATTTATTTTCAATCAAACGAGGAACAGAATTTACTATATTGAGTCACAGTTTTGGAGGGATTTAAAGCGTGTCAATCTGTTGGATCTCTGCCAACTCGTAATAGAAGTTAATTCAAAATTAAGGTATTTATAAAAAATATAAATATTTAAGAAATTTAAAAAGTGAAAGTTGAAAAATTAAATTTAAATTTATTTTACAATATAAATATTAAAAATGCTGAAAAAGTCGATGTTTTTATAAATTTTCTTCCTCAGGATGGTAATAAAATATAAATTTGAGGAACTGCCACTCGTCAACCATTATGTTGATCCTTTTGTTTGTCCATATTTAAAGTTTTTGTCAGTTAGTAAATCAGTTTTTCAGTGAGTTATACTAATCAAGCTTTACATTCTTTTGGCCCAGTTTCAAATTTTAACCCTTCATTATATTTAATAAATACAGTAAAAATAAACGTCACACAAAACAAATTTATTACAATATAAGCACAAATATATTACAATACAAGTACAAAATGCGCAAATATTATGGTGATCGATTTCTGTGAACCACGCTCACCTTCCTCAGACCAGAGGATTCACAAAAGAATGGAAAATGGTGTTCTACAACTCAATTTATATGCCTATGATCACGTGACCCCATTGGCTGGAATTGTCAAAATGGCGGCTGCTGCGATACTATTGGTTAATCCGTATTGGCTACTACTTCTGTTCTTTTAGTCACTAAAAAATATTTCGGAATAAAATTAACCTGTTCATTCATTAATTTATCACGATCTTTATATTTTTCTTTAAAAATAAATAACTCTTCCCAAGCATTCATAATACGACCCTTCTTACAAACTTTTAGAATATCTATATTTTCATCTGTTTTATTCAAACTGTGGGTACAATTCAGAAGGTGTTTAGCTACATTAGATCTTTCAGGTTTCTTGTTTTTAAAATCAGAGACATGGTTTTTATATCTTTTGTTAAAATTTACAGTCTGACCTATGTAAAACATACTACAATCATTACAATTAATACTATATATTCCTGAATTATTGTATTTATCTTTACTTTGTTTATTTACCAACACGTATTATGCTAATTAAAAAACTATTTAATAAATGTTATATTGTTTGATTTTTTTTGTTAACGTAGATAGATTTACATTTAGTTTGAATATTAAATCATCGCGACTGTCGGAAGTGGGTAGACATCTGTGACGGTCAGTGAATCAGAGATCCCGATTTAGTTTTAAACAAGATTGATTATGTATATAGGTAAGTATGTTGTTTAATACAAGCGTATATTTGGCCTAATATTACAATAAATGTTAATTGAAGTTATCGAACTTTCCTGTTTAATATCCTTCAACATGCCCTTAGATATTGTTAGAAAGTCACAAAATATTTTACGAGAAATGGAATGATCGGCCAGCTCAATCTGCAATGTGATTACTTCTGTCTAAAGCACATAGACGCCGTACTTGTGCCTTAGTGCCGTTTCACGGTCTGCTCGTTTGTGTGTCACCCAGCTGACACTAACAGACGGAATCGCTGTCCAACCTTTGTTCCAACAAGGTGTGTCAACCTGTCTCACTTTAAAGACAATTCCACTTGATAAGTTACTACCGTCTCAACAGTTTATTTCAAATGGATCACTATTTTTATAAATCGTACCAAATTTTACTACTGTAATAAAACGATTTGTGTTTCGTGATAAACTATTTACATTAATTTTTGTTTTTAACTTCATTTTATACATATATTAAGAATATACTGTGTTTAAAAATATCTAATTGTTAGCTTTACACTAATATGACAAAATAAGATAGTTACTTTACAATAAGAATGTATTGTAAAAATAAAATTAACATAACATATAAAAAAACATATAAAAATTAACATATATAAAAATAACGATTTTATTCATGAACGTCAAGAACAGAATATTTTACAATAATAAAATATAGTGAATTAACAAAATATAAATATAATAAAAATAAATAATATAAAAATAGAAAATAAATGATATATCAAAAAGTTCCTAACAATTAATATAATTTTTCTGCAGCTTCAAACAATTCATGTATGCTGTAAATTGTATTGCTCTCATGCCAGTTATGTAGAATATTTTAAAATGTTTTTCATTTCATTTTGGTGTTTTGGTGTAGAGTGTAGTGCGATGATTTGGAATTTCGGGTATTGTGGTTACGTCGTTGTTTTTCTTTTATTTATTTTATGTTTAGACTAGTATGGTTGGAATATTATTAATTATATACTGTATTCTTTTATTGGTTTATACATGGTTTTTTATTACAATGAAAGCTAAAATTTATCTACTTCATTATTCTTTTATAAACGATACAAAATTATTGTTCATTTCTTCGAGAACAAAACTCATATCTACAAACACTATTATAGTATTTAATAAATTTTCAAACAACAGTTAGTAAATAGTACAATTTATAATAGTGTAAACAATAAATAGCAAAAAAATACTTGTAGAGTTTATGGCAGTTGTATTTTCAAACAAATACTGCTGCAGAATTTTAATCTAAACCCAAATTTTAGTTTTAAATTGGAACCCGTGACTAACTAAGACACACGCGTGGTGTACACAGCAGTGGAGTGGTGGAACGTTTCTCACCCGCTGCTGAAACCCCTATATGCGCTAATTTTAACATGGTTTCTGAATTTGTCCGGCCCAATTCTAGTCGGTCTTCCTCGTGCTTTTCGGTAAGTAATCAAAGATTCTAGACGATGCCAACAACAAATTATTACTAAACGCTATATCGTTTAGTAATCAATTTTAATAACAATGTAATTAGTAATAGTAATAGTAATTACTATGTTAACTGCTCTTACTTTCAAGCAAAATAAAACATAAACGCACTCATAGATAGTCATACTTAGTGAGTAACAAAACTAGGTGCTGTATATTTTCAGAAATATATTATTTTGGAAAAAAAACTCATGATTCTACTGTTTAAATGTGTACGTTTTCTAACACTAGTGTTGGAATAGATAATTACATTATTTCATTTGAGACGTCGACATAACTTTGTGCATATTTTAAGGCAAATATGACTGATTGTATGAATGTAGGATGAGAGTGGATAAGTGTAGTCTGGTTACTAACTGAGCTCAACTGTTCCTCTGAAAGAGCCATTTATTAATAGCCAAATAGGGCTACTAAGGGACCTATATCTTTACGTGGAATGCAATCCACGTAGCATTAAACTGACCTTCAACTTATTGACAAGGCTGATACTCTGCCCCCCTCCCTGCACAACATTTGGACACTGAATGTCACCTAACTGGGCATCCCAGACTTCTGTAGTAGTGTTCATTCCGAGAGTAACCATTGAGCGGACGCCGTGTTTAAGAGGGTCGAGTATAGAACCTATCTCGCCTACAATCTCCACAAACTTTTGTCCCCAAGTAGCTAGGTTACAAAACTTGGAAATTGGACATTAATGGCTTCCGATTATAAAACTCCTAAATATAAACTCCTTTATTTTATTTTATTTATTTTATTTTACATTTCAACGGACATCTCCATTTTTACAGTTTTGAACAATAATGAGTGAACTCAAGACACTGACGTACATGCGTAATTGTATAAACCAAAATACAATATGCGAGAGGTATAGAATGCGGGGTCCCCTTCTATCCTTTTCTTTATTTGTTTTAAATTTTTTTATTTTATTTTTATAGCAATATTTATTAAAGGGCAGATAAGGGGATTACATTGGTCCCTAATGGGTTACATACAGAATGACGTTGACATAGAAATACATTAACAAATGTTGTATGATAATATTAAACAATTGTAACAACTTGACAATAACAATGATAAATAGAGTATACGATTAATAACTTAATGACGAAACGGATAAACTATGAATGACAATAACGTAATAAATTAATAAGTGCAACATGATTTGAACTATGAGTAACACAATAACAACAATGAATTAGTACGAAACAATAGAATAATAAATATGAATTAACAAGATACAATGTATAAATAACAGCAATGAGAAATACAGAGCGAATTGCCTTCCCTCCACTGTAGCAACTCCTAGACAGATAACTCACCCAGACTGGCGATCCTCCTCTTGAGCGCTGGTATACTGTCCACAAAAAAGTCGATGACGTCGGCGACGCTATTACCAGATCTCTGAAGTCGGTACATCGTGTCGTTTGCAGCGTAGTTGGTGCGATGTTGCTGCCTAGCAAACAGGTCTCTGGAGCGAGTGGCTGAAGGGGTCCTGAACAGGATCTGGCTCAGCATATCGGGACAGTCGATCTTGCCGTTAAGGATCTTTGACAGCAGTACAACGTCAGCGGAGAATCCGCGATCTGCAAGAGTTCGGAGTCCCACATCACGAGACACTTCCCCGATGGGAACCTGACGATGAGAAGACCATTCCTGACACCCACCATTCGAATAAATCTTCTTTGAATAGTCTCTAGTTCCTCTATGAGAAACTTCTGGTGGGGGTTCCACACTGGAGAGCCATATTCAAGGATTTGGCGTACCAAAGCACAGTACAAAGTCTTTAAGGCCGTGTCACTTAAGCCTTTTGAGAAACGGGAGACAAATCCAAGCATTTTATTCGCTCTGCTGCAAATGTTTCGAACATGCAAACTTTGGGTTCAGTGAAGGTAACAATGTGACACCGAGATCCTTTACCTGCAGTACACGAGTTAAGGGCTCACTGCGTATATTGTACTCGTAGACAATGGGGGAGAGATTCCGGTGGAAGGTCATCACTTGGCATTTCTTCGTGTTGAGTTTCATTTTGTTCTCTTCGCACCAGCGGTCGATCGCACACAGATCTTCATGGATTCGTAGGCAGTTCTCTTCGGTGGATACGATGGAAAACAGTTTCACATCATCAGCAAACAGAAGTGAGTCGCATTGGAGAGCTTCAGGTAGGTCATTTATAAAGAGTGAAAAGAGATAGGGTCCCAACAGCGATCCTTGGGGAACTCCAGAGTATGAAATAAATTCTGATGAAGTGGCCGAAGCAAACTTGATAGATGACCGCCGGTTTGAGATGTAGCTTGTCAGCCACTTAATTTCCGTGTTTCCAAATCCTTGATAAAGCAATTTTCTCAAAAGTAGTGTGTGGTCTACCGTTTCGAAAGCCTTGGGGAAGTCCAGATATATGGCATCCAACTGATTGTTGACGGTGAAGGCTTCCTGTATTTTGGATTGAAATAACGTTAAGTTCGACACAGTAGACCTCCCGCTTGTGAAACCATGCTGCTGTGAGCAGATTAAGCCAGCCAGTTTGAGCTTTAAACGGTCAAGGAAGAGGTCCTCAAAAACTTTAGCAATAGCAGGCAGAATCGACATCGGTCTATAATTAGCAACATCTTCAACGGACCCTTTTTTGTGGAGGGGAACAACGTAAGCTGTTTTTAAAGATTCTGGGAAGACACCAGATGACAGCGACGCATTGAAAAGGTCACAAATTGGCCCCGCCAACAGACCAACGCAATGTTTTAAAACAATAGGGGGAATTTCGTCAGGGCCCCACCCTTTGGTCTCGTCAAGCTTCCTCATCTTGCTCAATACTTCT
Source organism: Stictocephala bisonia (assembly GCA_035578905.1). Lineage (NCBI taxonomy): Eukaryota > Metazoa > Arthropoda > Insecta > Hemiptera > Membracidae > Stictocephala > Stictocephala bisonia. Next base: position 1,651,694 of record JAQJVL010000041.1, on the reverse strand, counting down.
TGGTGTGTGAGTCTTGAAAATGCGGAGTTTCCAAAGTGATCACCACTAGCAGGCACAAATATCTCCGTTGGCTTCGTATACACTGAGGAGAAAAAATCCCTGAACAGTTCGCACATCCCTTGAGGTTCCTTAGATTCGGTGCCATTGTAAGACATGCGTGAGGGCAGCGAGGAAGAGTTTCTAATAGCATTCACGTGGCTCCAAAAGAAGCGAAGGTTCACGGATACTCCCTGATCTACTCTCCTTAAGTGCTGACGGTAGTCTCGCTTCACAGATATCTTACAAGACGCTCTCGCATTGGAGAAACGAAGGTATTTGCAGGCTGTCGGTCGCTCCTTATACTGTCTGTGTAGTTTTTTTTTTTTGTAATTACCAGATCTTTAGTTTCGGCAGAGAACCATCTGGGAAATGGTGAAACACCAACTCTTCTCAATGGTGAGTTCAGCTTCACTGCATCAGCAATCGTAGAAAGGAACTTTTCGGTTGCTTCATTGTGATCAGTAGAACTCAGGACGGCTGTGAAGTCCATGACTGAGAGGGAATTGTAAATTTCCCAAAGATTGCATCTTTTAAAATCAGGTTTGAAGTGTTTGGTGGAGCAACCTTTGGTGTTTCTGTTGCTGCAGGGTAAGATAATAGACAGTGGAGGGTGGTGCCTCTCCTCCGCTGGCAGAAGCGCATCAATTTCTAGAGAGACAGCAGTGTTTTTATTTGAGCATAGAACCAGATCCAACAGGACTCCTCTTCCGTTGTAAATAGAATTAACTTGTTGAAGGTCGTATAGCTCCATGAGAGACATCATCACTCTGGAGGCAGGAGTGTGAACACAATTTAGAGGATCTGCCCAATCTACACCAGGTAAGTTGAAATCCCCGATTACAATAATTTCATGGAATTCATGTTCAGTAGACAATTTAATTGTAACATTTAAAATATTTAAATCAATTCATATAAGAAAGGTCTTCACATACACAGAATGGTCCGTGGTATTTACCATCCATAGTTTAGAGTTTTGAGCAGAATGTTTTAAACATAAACTCAAAACTCGAAATACCAAGTTTAGTTTAACCTTTTTCATCTTTTCATACGTTTATTTAATAGAGAAGATTAACATTTTTTAATTAAAAATGTCCAAGTAATTTTGACGCAAAAACTTATTAATCATAGTCAATTACAACTGACATAAATGTTAAGTAATCAAGCTAAAAATAACTAAAATGTTTAAATTAAAAGTTAAACAAAAATTAAATAATCATTTGTGATATCTTTATAATTATTTTTTGTTATGAAGAGTATTATATTAAATCAAAACGAATCGTCTAGCTATAAAAACTGTTGATGTCAATATTACATTCTAAAAGAAATAAATGAATAAAATAAACAAATAGACATAACCCTAATAAATATGATGGGATGAAAAATAATATAGTATATACATATTGTTTTAAACAAATCATCCCTTTTAAAATTTATTTTAAAATAACAAATTATGTTTATTTAAATTGCTTGCTGGCTTTCACAAAAGCCACACAAGTTGTGTTTCATTGTTGTCAGGTTACAGCTAGTTCTCGACCTGACTGACTTTACAGCCGAGGTAGTAGCTTCTAAAAACTTAGATTTGATATTAATTTCATAAAGTCCATCTAGGTGATATATCATATAATTTTACAACTTAAAAAATTAACTAATAAATTCTACAAGTGTACTTTGCTGCTGTATTTTACTTTTAAAACCCTTTGAAGACAGACACAAAAGTGCTAACTTTTTCCCTCACTTTTAAAGTGTGACATGTAAAATATTTAGGCTGAAAATTTTATGTAACTAAAGTTTTCATAGATTTATTGATAAAATCTGTTCCAATAAAGATACAAGACCATAATATTTGTAATTGAGTACTTTATCAGAATAAATGTCCAAAAGTATTTTCATATTTTTTTAATGTTTATATTTTGTAAAAGAGGGTGTTTTTTTTAAATGTATTATGATACTTTTAATTTTGTAAGCTTACAGCTCGTAAACGAAAAATATTTTACATGTGGGAAACTGTGTTATTGAAGTCTATACAACCTACAAACACATAAAAAATTTATGGGATTGAAAATAACATGAAATATTTTGTTAATACTGTTAAAATTAACTTTAAAATTAAATTTAACGTCTGTTAAAATTAACTCTCTTTATATTATTATCAGTTCCAGTTCATTTCATTTCATTCCAGCAGCAGGCTCCAGACGTTCAAAAAACCATTCCCGAACGTCTGCGTGTACCATCCCAAAGACGTACAGGTTACCGTAAGCGGTAAATTGGAGGTTATATGTAACAAACTTCGGATGACGGGAAATCGTCATTCAGTCCTCAACGTGAAATTTATTAATGACCATATTTCGCCATTTCGGTTCTCAAAGGAAAAACGTAAATGACGATATATATTCATTCAATCCCCAAAGGGTTAATTTGTAAGATGATGTTATTTCTTTCTTATCACAAAAAGTTATTTCATTTTCTATATTAAGAATACATCTTTAAACATAAGCATGATCATTTATTTTTTACTTAATAATCTATGATTGGAGCATTATTATTTTTCAACCTATCAAACAATGTCGCCAAAATAAAACTGAAGGAAGACAAAAAAAAATTGTTTGCCTATTTTTCTTAAAACAAAACATGTTTACAAACATGTATGGTTGTTATTCTAACACAAAATTACACAAATTTTCTTTATCAGAAAATATCATAGTTACATTAATTGTATCATTGCATGTTTTACCTTGTCATGAAACTATAGCATTGTAACACCTACACGCTCCTTAATGCGATAATGTTTCTTAGGTAATATTAAAGCATTAAGACAAGTCGTTTTTTCAAAACACATTCATCACCCACACATCGTTAAATATGATAAATAAAGCCATTTTTTTGCTAACGTACCTACTCCCACATTTGTTTGCCAATTTACATGGTTCAGGTGTCAAAAAAATTTCCCCTAATCTTAGTTGTGCAATAAAGTTGTTGAATTATTTGACCCTGAAAAGTATCTCACAGTTCTGTTACTGGCCTTAAGAATAAAATGGAGAGAGATTCCAACCAACCGGAGTGTAACAGTTATTCTAATGTAAATAGTAATGTTTGTACATTTTTTTATAACCCGCTTGCCATGACACTGGCCAGTTGAACTCTCAAGTGTCTAAAACAACCTTGGACACATTTAACCTGCTGTAAATGTAAATTGTATTTACAATAATGAAGAGGTTGATATATCATGAGAGAGTAAGTTTGTATTCAATGGAAGTTTAGTTTTATATATGCTATAAGATTAGTTTGTCATAAACGAATGTATGTCTGTCTATTCTTTATGCACTACTCCAGCAAGTAACCCGTTTGTCATATTTTGGGAAATAATGCATTTTCCTCAGTAAATTGTTTAAGCATGGTTTTACTCTCACCCAACTGTGGTGGGGCTCCGCCCCACTGAGTGTTTCAATGGTAGTCTAATGCAGGGGTTCTCAAACTGTGGTGCTCGACTCCGGGGGGGGGGGGGGGGGCATGTACACTGTATGGGGGGGGCACGAGACACTTGAGAAAATTATTATTGAATTAGTAAAGCATAAAAAAGAAAACAAGTGTTTTGACCATGAAAGCGCAACTAATTAAAAATTATATATATTATAAATAGTTTTTTAATTAGCATAATACGTGTTGGTACATATACAGTACAAGTAAACGTCACACAACACAAATTTATTACAATATAAGCACAAAATGCACAAATATACTACAATACAAGCACAAAATGCACAAATATTATGGTGATCGATTTCGGTGAACCACGCTCACCTTCCTCAGACCAGAGGGATTCACAAAAGAAAGAAGAGATTCTTTTGTGAATCCCTCTGGTCTGAGGAAGGTGAGCGTGGTTCACCGAAATCGATCACCATAATATTTGTGCATTTTGTGCTTGTATTGTAGTATATTTGTGCATTTTGTGCTTATATTGTAATAAATTTGTGTTGTGTGACGTTTACTTGTACTGTATATATATAATAGTACAGGCCGTCGTTGCGTTAAAAATAAATATGGATTATCCCTAGCCTACAATTTAAGGCTTGTAACGTTATTGTCGTTACATATAATATTACATACACAGAATCCTACACAAAATGATTTAATATGTACTTTATTGACAATATTTAACTAAATAAAAATATATTATATAAAACCTTCGTACAGTGTATCCACAACACTATTGTAATAATTAAATTATAAGGGTGGTGCTAGCTTATAGTATGCCAAGTTGGGGGTCCCGACCTGAAAAGTTTAAGAATCCTTGGTCTAATGAATTTATTATATTAATTTAATTTTTCATCAGCTGTTATATAATAATACATTAAATGAACACTTTTGAAATAGGCTAAGTAATAGCATTGGGTGTAGTTGCGTTGCTACTTTTGTATACTAATACAAAAGTAGTAACGCAACTAAAGAAAATGTGCTACTGCAGACAAATCTACGTTTTATTATTGTACTCTATACAGTTTAGCTACTAATACTTTTGGTCAAAATCCCATTGGACGAGGAGTTACGAGCAAAGCGAGTAAACTTACTACATCCTGCATTAGTAACTTTCACCAGCACAGTGAGTGATGAAGTTGACACACGAAGCATGCAAGGGTGTCCCCTAGTTAAAATGGTTTGCAGATTTAAATGCAATTGATTAAAGAATTATTTCTGAATGAGTAAGAGGGGGGGGGGGGTCCGGAGATTATTCCACTCCAAGCAAAGCTACTCTAATATTTCAAATATCATTGTTCTAGATCTAGATGTCATATTTAAAGTGGACTTTTTTCAGTTAGGGAATAGAACCTTATAAATGTCCCTCCACAGTTTAAGTCCTTAGTCACTTATCCACCACACCAGTAGTACGTCTATTATTTCTACAAAAACCAAAATTCTCTTGGTAATACTATACTTATACTTGAAAATGTGGGTTAAAACAAGTTTATAAGTACCACTGTATGTGTATGGGTGCGTGCGGGTGGGTTAGTACCAGTGTATGTGTATGGGTGGGCGGGGGGTGTCAGTACCACTGTGCGTGCGGATTTCATCTCTGTTCGTGTATTGTTGGGTAGGAGGGTCAAATTTGATCATTTATTTATCTAGAAACTCCTCTCTCTACTTAAGTACTTGACATCGTAATTTCAAACTATCACATGTATAAAAAGATACTTTTCATCCCTTACACTCTGGTAGGGTAAGGGATGAAAAGTTTTCTCCTACACTTAAGTTTGGGCCAACGACTTCACGTGACCTCCAATCAGAGGGGTGGAGGCAGAGATAAAACGTACGTGGTATCTCTCAGCGAGTTGAACCCTGGACAAGGAGTTAAAGGGCAAGCTAGCGCCATTTCTTAGTTAGACTTGTAAAGTATACGAACTAATTTTGTATACAATTTAACATGTTCAACGCCGCTGAGTTAAAAATGATTAAAACATCTGTTGATCTAGACTTTGTTTGGATCAATGTTTAAATAATACAACTATTAAGTCTACTTATTGAATGGCCACGTTCTCCCTAACGTCTCGAAAATATAACTGTAAATACACTGGATTTACTCTCAGCCACAGAACACTAGCTAAAACTATTAAGAGGCGAGTGGGAAGAAACGGTAATACCTCGGCTTGTAGTATGGGGCGGAATACACAATAAGGGGGTGACACGCTGCAGATGTATCGTGATAGCCTTGCTGCATTATTTATAACTACCACTAGAGTCGGCCGGAAGGATTTTACGTTCACATGAAATTCGCACATATATGGAACTCTTTGTGAACGTCATGTAGTAGAAAAACTAGTATATAGTTCTTTTTTACCCCACAGAAATTTAACTACGTAAAATATTTCTGTCCAACAATTTACTATCGTATGGTTAAAGATGGTTTTGAGTTTTTGCGTAGATCCCAAACAAAACTGATAAGGCAGTAAATAGTATTTCCATAAATATTTATTAACTCTTATTTCATTTTTTTTTTTTTTTTTTTTTGCTGAGTTAAACTTTACCCCCCCCCCCTACTTTCATTTAAATATGTATATAGTGACTTCCTGAAGTTAGCCACCATACTTTCTGCACTTTATACCATACTCTAACATGAAATTGTTTATTTGTTTTTATATCCAGAACTAAATTCCAAAGTTTGGCTAAACAGTTCCCAAACACCCTCTATATATAAGGAAACTAAACATTAGCTTCTAATTAGGTCCTACTTTGGCTCAAAATATTAATTTAAATGAACTCCTTGCCTTTAATTATTTCGCTTTACTACCCAAATTTATGAAAAGGGCAAAGAAAGTGAGTTTTACACTAACGAACCCATTATTACACGTACTAATTGACAATGTAAAGGGCCCGCCTCTAATTACCAACTGTGCGATCTCATTAGTGTTTTTAAATTGGTCGGGTCTCCCTTACTACTTCCTCTTCAAATAATATCCCAACGATCCATGAGTTCTAACCCTTCATGAGATCAACTACGTTTGTTTTAAAACGCAATAAAATTATTTTTAAAATTGAAATAACACAAAACACCATAAATCTACTGAAGTCTTTATAGAGGTTATATTAGCATTACTACACTGTTAAATTATTATTTTATATACATACAGGCTGATGTCTCTTGCTTCGCTACGGGGTGGTTCTCTACGCTTGCTTACCCTTCATCACATCAATATTAAAGCTCAGCCTGCTGTCATTCTCTTAGAAAACAAAGTTTTATAGTTTTTAACACCCTATGATTATAATTTATGAGTATATTATTTGGTGTAATCACGTAAGAGTTATTATGAATTAAGTACTTCAAACATCTCACAATGAAAACAAAATAAATTTTTTGGGCTTTTTTGTAATGTTTATGTTTTTTTCATATCAGTTGTGTGAAATTAAATTCATACTAATATAACTGTTATGGAAAAGGTAAAATTTTAGGGGAAGTTTCTACCCTTTAGGAATGGAATTTAGAGAATTACTTTCTCAGTCAGTCTCTATGATATAAAATATAACTTTCCTCTGTATTTAATCAAAATCTGATAGGTTGTTTCAGACATTTTGTGATAAGTGAAATACATAGTTTTTCAATTATATATATTAAGATGTATACTTTTACCAGTTTGACGTAATCCATAAAATGTATACATTAGAAATCAGCATCATCATTTTTTCTTTCTTTATTTAACAAGTTTCACACATTTCATTATTTGTTAATTGAGTGTGGTTTTAAAAGTGTTATTAATTAACTGTCTCATTAGAAGTTCTCTGACAATCAATTAATTTACTGTTGAAATAAATTCACGCTCTACTAAATAGCTAACTATATAAATAAATGCAGTGTGTGTAAGTTTGTATGAATGATAACTCAAATACTAAAATTGCTCTAAAAAAGCTATATATTATGTTTGACTATCGGCTACGAATCATTATATGTAAAAATGATGTTAAAATTGATTGATGATCATATTTCAGATTAATGACAGCATTGTTAAACTGTTTAAGTACAGTTAGTTTTTAATTACTGACTATTTTAAGTGAAAACTTATGTTGAATTTAAGATTGATAAATCTAAAAAATTCAACTTGAATAAGGTTTATTTATTTATTTTTTGGGTAGTTTATTCTGAAGACGAGTATCGGTCAAGACAGGGGCCAATATCGATGTCAGATGACTGTGAATAATGTAAACAAGCGAATGTAGCCTTTGTTACTAACTAAAGTCAACTATTCCTTAAAAGTGTCATCAATTAATAACCAAATAAGAAATGAACAGCTGGTGGATATCAGATCAGCTGATCCCTTTCAAAATTTATTATGACTATCAATAGGATCGAACTGAAAACATTGAGGTTGTAAACCTTGACTCAACTACCCTATTGACAAATTTATAAAAAAGAACCAGTTCAATTTCCAAACTGCATATAAGATGTACTATATATATATATATATATATATATATATATATATATATATATATATATATATTTTTTTTTTTTTTTTATTGAACATGCCATTTTATTGCTAAGATAAATCTGTGAATGTAAAAGTGACTTTAGATGCAACAAAAAATTATAATATTTCAGATTAATTATAGAACTGTGAAAAAATATAAACTATATATTATTCACGGTATTACCTAAGATATATTTCGAATTCAAGAGTGACAAATCATAAAAATCAAATCGAATAAGACTTACAAGAATATTTATTGTTAAATGTTTAATTTAGTTCACTTCTCAGATTTCATCTGTTAATGCATTATATTTTTGAACAAAAAATTTGCATTAACTCAGTAACATGACAAAAACTCATTAAACTGCTACATAAACCATTTCGGAAATCTCGCACCCATCTACACAGTGAAACATTTGAAACACACCTTGTATATTAGCAACACTGTCAGCTACTGCCGCAGCTACCGGGATCAGGAGCAGAAGAAGTGGCGAGGCAGCCATGGCGAAGGCAGTGGTAGTCGTGGCGGCCTCCTCACATGGTCCACTCCGCACTCAGACTGTCTCAGCAGTCGTCAGCAAGGCGTCTGCTGCGCATGCGTCAGCAACAAGTACCACCCGCCACCCTAGTCACCACAAGATCACAGACGTGCAGCTAGCTTAGAGGGAGGGTAGTATTTCAACCTAAACCCCGTGACAGGTGTTTACACTACAGATATATATGATGACTGAAGTAGCCTACAATGTTGCCAACTGTATTCGTGAACAGACAGTAAAATTACCTGTTTGTGTTAAGTTTAATATAAATCCGTTACACAGTTGCATTCTGTTCGCAAATAGGTTATCATTTTCTGATTCAGCATCGTTTTGAAATAACAATTAATTTTAATTCAGTTTTTTTATTTTTTTATTCGTTCAAGAATCTAATTGGACTTTAACGTCAGTTTTTTTACCTAATCAACGTTTCGAGAGTTAGGGAACGCCCATCGTTTTCAAGTGCCACAAATTAATTTAAATTTATACAAAGAAGAAGAAAGTCCTAAAGAACGAGCGAGACAGTCCTGATTATCGCTGTCTTGTACGGTATTATTAAAAAGGCTGGCTGTTCTTCGTTGAACTAGGGCTCGTGGAGATGTGGAGTCTACGCATAACTTAGCATTAAAAATTGATCGAATCGTTAAACATTTTTCTACATTTTAAACCGGTGAATGCTCAAGGAAATTTACAACTAATCAAACTTTTACAAACTACATCTGTCCAGTACGTTCCAAAGCTTATCAATTAGCTTACAATCACACCAATACTACGTGGTTTGGATCCCACGTAAATATTTAGGTCCCTTAGTTGCCCTGGCTATTGACCCAATAAACAGCTCTATTTTAGGAACAACCTTGGTAACAACGACTACACCTGTTCATCCACATTCATAACACTCGTTCACCCCACTTATCTATGATCGGCGTCTACGTAACGAAAAGGGAATAATTTTTCAAAAATATGTAGTTTATTATGATTACTATTATTTCGGTCTCAGAATATAATTTTATAAATGACAACTAAACAAGAATTTTAAATTTTTATTCAATATAAAGTATTTTTCCCTTTGTTTTTATTTTAAATGCTTACCCCATAAGAATTTAAAAAGAAAACAAAATGTAATAAAACATAAGATTTTGTAATATTAAAAACCTTCTTGCTAAGACAATAAACGGTCGTAATATGTTATTGAACTAGGTTTTTACGACAAATATTGCCATTGAAGGACACGACTTTTTTTTCTTTAATTACTGGGAAGAGATGGCAGACAGTGTTTCAGGACAGTTAAACTTAGGTGGGGGAAAATGTTTACGCAAAAGCAGTTAAGCTGAACAGTTAACTAAACAGGTTTTGTCTGCCGTAGACTCTTCTCTTGTGTTTAAAATCACAAATAAGACTGGAAATTTCCATAAAAGATTTTCTTAATTTAGCTTTGCTAGCATATACAAACGTTACCTATAAAAAGTGTATTTTAAATGAATTTATAGCCTTAAGCTGTATTTTATACTTAGCTTTACCTTGACATTAAAATAAATTTCCATTAAAAATCACATTTTCCACTGATCTGCTTTGTAACTTCAATCTGGTTATAAAAGCATATAATCAGATTGAAATTCATAGTACCCATTCGGATGAAAGGGTATAATTGTTTCATATTATACTGCACAATTATACCCCGGGTAATCATCTGCTCTTGACTTTGCTAAGCTAGACGGCTGCTGCCTTAGACACTGCTGCCCTAGACGACACTTCGCTGTTAAATGGAGGTCTGTGCTCTGAAACTTTGTCACTTTTAAGAAATAAACTACTACTGTTTTTTATGAGGGATGTATTAAATACTTACTAAATAGTGACTTACTAAATAGGGAGTCGAAATTCTTACTAAATAGTGACTTTCTGCCAGTGCAGTAACAAGGACTCACTATATCAGATCTGGAGGAAGGATATAGAGTAAATGGGCCTTAAAGAAGGAGCACAAAGGAACTTACACTTGCATTGTTACAGAGTGATTTTGCAGTAACAACGACTCCACTACAGTAGTTCTGTAAAGAAGATATACGCTAATTGGGTCTTGGAGAAGGATCACTAGGGAACTTACACTTGCATTGTTACAGAGTGGCTTTGCAGTAACAACGACTCCACTACAGTAGTTCTGGAAAGAAGATATACGCTAATTGGGTCTTGGAGAAGGATCACTAGGGAACTAACACTTGCATTGTTACAGAGTGGCTTTGCAGTAACAACCACTCCACTACAGTAGTTCTGGAAAGAAGATATACGCTAATTGGGTCTTGGAGAAGGATCACTAGGGAACTAACACTTGCATTGTTACACAGTGATTTTGCAGTACAAGGACTCACTAAAGCAGTTCTGGAGGTAAGATATGCGCTAATTGGGTCTTGGAGAAGGATCACTAGGGAACTTACACTTGCATTGTTACAGAGTGGCTTTGCAGTAACAACGACTCCACTACAGTAGTTCTGGAAAGAAGATATACGCTAATTGGGTCTTGGAGAAGGATCACTAGGGAACTAACACTTGCATTGTTACACAGTGATTTTGCAGTACAAGGACTCACTAAAGCAGTTCTGGAGGTAAGATATGCGCTAATTGGGTCTTGGAGAAGGATCACTAGGGAACTTACACTTGCATTGTTACAGAGTGGCTTTGCAGTAACAACGACTCCACTACAGTAGTTCTGGAAAGAAGATATACGCTAATTGGGTCTTGGAGAAGGATCACTAGGGAACTAACACTTGCATTGTTACAAAGTGGCTTTGCAGTAACAACGACTCCACTACAGTAGTTCTGGAAAGAAGATATACGCTAATTGGGTCTTGGAGAAGGATCACTAGGGAACTAACACTTGCATTGTTACACAGTGATTTTGCAGTACAAGGACTCACTAAAGCAGTTCTGGAGGTAAGATATGCGCTAATTGGGTCTTGGAGAAGGATCACTAGGGAACTTACACTTGCATTGTTACAGAGTGGCTTTGCAGTAACAACGACTCCACTACAGTAGTTCTGGAAAGAAGATATACGCTAATTGGGTCTTGGAGAAGGATCACTAGGGAACTAACACTTGCATTGTTACACAGTGATTTTGCAGTACAAGGACTCACTAAAGCAGTTCTGGAGGTAAGATATGCGCTAATTGGGTCTTGGAGAAGGATCACTAGGGAACTTACACTTGCATTGTTACAGAGTGGCTTTGCAGTAACAACGACTCCACTACAGTAGTTCTGGAAAGAAGATATACGCTAATTGGGTCTTGGAGAAGGATCACTAGGGAACTAACACTTGCATTGTTACAAAGTGGCTTTGCAGTAACAACGACTCCACTACAGTAGTTCTGGAAAGAAGATATACGCTAATTGGGTCTTGGAGAAGGATCACTAGGGAACTAACACTTGCATTGTTACACAGTGATTTTGCAGTACAAGGACTCACTAAAGCAGTTCTGGAGGTAAGATATGCGCTAATTGGGTCTTGGAGAAGGATCACTAGGGAACTTACACTTGCATTGTTACAGAGTGGCTTTGCAGTAACAACGACTCCACTACAGTAGTTCTGGAAAGAAGATATACGCTAATTGGGTCTTGGAGAAGGATCACTAGGGAACTAACACTTGCATTGTTACACGGTGATTTTGCAGTACAAGGACTCACTAAAGCAGTTCTGGAGGTAAGATATGCGCTAATTGGGTCTTGGAGAAGGATCACTAGGGAACTTACACTTGCATTGTTACAGAGTGGCTTTGCATTAACAACGACTCCACTACAGTAGTTCTGGAAAGAAGATATACGCTAATTGGGTCTTGGAGAAGGATCACTAGGGAACTAACACTTGCATTGTTACAGAGTGGCTTTGCAGTAACAACGACTCCACTACAGTAGTTCTGGAAAGAAGATATACGCTAATTGGGTCTTGGAGAAGGATCACTAGGGAACTAACACTTGCATTGTTACACAGTGATTTTGCAGTACAAGGACTCACTAAAGCAGTTCTGGAGGTAAGATATGCGCTAATTGGGTCTTGGAGAAGGATCACTAGGGAACTTACACTTGCATTGTTACAGAGTGGCTTTGCAGTAACAACGACTCCACTATAGTAGTTCTGGAAAGAAGATATACGCTAATTGGGTCTTGGAGAAGGATCACTAGGGAACTAACACTTGCATTGTTACACAGTGATTTTGCAGTACAAGGACTCACTAAAGCAGTTCTGGAGGTAAGATATGCGCTAATTGGGTCTTGGAGAAAGATCACTAGGAAACTTACACTTCCATTGTTGCTCAGTGAAATTCTGCCATTGCAGTGTTCTATATTCTCTACATCTTCCTGTAAAAACTATATGTTTTTTCCCATTAAAATGACTATCGAATGTTTAAGATAAACACCACACAACTATCAACGCATAGCGTGGACTTTAACACATTATGGACCTTTCAATGATGTATAGTTTAAACAGCACTACACAGATTCATTTCCTCCTCTGAACAATAAGAAAATTAAAAGATCACAATCGCTTAGGCAAACCATCTACTTTACAGATATTTTAGGCAGAACTGTGAAAACAGTCTAAAATGTCTTGTCTGTAAACGTTTTGTAAACCGTACGATGAGTAAACAATGGAAAGCTTTAGCGTGTATTTTAATATATTATAGTAAATGGAGAGTTTTAGATGTAATTACATATTTGCCCGTAAGTTGGCAACAATGTTACAGATTATATGTCCGTTACATTTGTATTAGCCTATAATAAAATATTCCCTGTTGTTAATTTTTTTTTAATTTAACAAGGCCAAAAGTTGTTACTAAGGAATAAATAATAAAAAAGAAAAAAGAAAAATTAACTGATTTTACACATTTAATCATAAAATTGTATTTCATGAATAATATTATAGGTAGAATAATAATAAAAAACGTAGGGACAGATAAAGAATTTCAACTTTAAATTTTACCCTCTTAAAAAGTTTCCAGTCCCTATACTAGACTATTGATGACATTTGAAACAATGAGTTTTCTAGTTAAATTAATTTATAACGTACTAAATAAATAATTGTGTTTGTTCCCTAAGCCTTATCATGAGGAGGGACAACTAATTTACACAAGTAAGAATATAATTTCAACAGTAAAATTTACAAAACAATAAATGAATTATTTGCTATAATATAAATGAATTAATCTCATTCTAAATGGTACCAAAGTCACAAGCGTTTAAACAAATTGAGAGAATGAAATTACCCCTTCCCCAGAGAGACAAATGGAGGGATGGAGGAGGGGAGGTGTGGGGACAGGGGTAGATGAGGGTTAGGCAGAACGCCAAGCCATTAATACAATTCCCAATATATTCCGGCTTATTTGATATCCTCTTGGGCGTTACACTTTTTTGCTGCTGATTTCGACCAGGGTTTTCATCGACATTAATCTCGATGCAGATTGGTTTATCGAAATATATTTATCGACACATAGTGAGTAATCGAGTACACAATATGAGTTAAAGGATCTCAAAAGGACGTGTCAATCTGTTAATATAACTTCAAAAGAACAGCCTTGGTTTGGTGAATTAAGTATTTGGAATAAGTTCAAGAGAAAAAAATATTAATTTAAATAAATAGTACACATACATTCATATATAAATATACTAGCGTACACGCTCGCTTCGCCAGCCATAATCACAAAACAAATATTGATTTGATTAATCGAAATGTGCAGCAAGCTATCAGTATACATCGTATCAAATTTATATCCAGTTTAGAACAGCTGATGTTATGTACAAAGTATTACTGCACTCAATTAATTTTAATTTTAAAAGTCTAGCTTACCAAAATTGTATTCAATTTGTTTTTGTTTAACAGCTTTTAATCAAATAAATCGATGAATTAATATAACTCCATAAGAATACCATTGCAATTTTGGAGGCTAGTGAGACGGAATCCTGAGGTGGGAGAGGAAAGTCCTTTCTTAATGAGTCTCTAGGAGCTAAGATAAACATATGTACAAAATTTAAGTCAATAGGACGTATAGTTTGGAGAAATAGTGATAAGTGGTAAATGTCTTTTATATAATTATTATTACAGTAAAACAATGTAAGCCTACTTTGAGAGGGAGCAAAGTAGAGAAATTATGGCTGTATGCAAATTCTTATTGTAATATTGCTATTTCAATCAGACCTTTCTTGTAGTTTACAAACTTCGATAGTCTAAAAAAAATCTAAAAGTCTACTTTTAGAGGACGTAAAGTAAGACAATTGACTCTAAATCAAAGAAATCTTGGGGCTCTAACCTTGTACGCATAACTGGCTATACATGTGTTAAAATTAAATTTAAAATTGTTCGATTGATATTAGTTTGTGCTCTTAGATAAAAAGTTTCAAAGTCTAGAAAAATTTGTAAATTTACTTTTGGAGGGCACAAATTACTGTAGTTGACTCTGGATCAGTGAAATATTGGGTTTCTCACCATATTTAGCCATGTCTTGTAAACTGGCTATGCTTTTGGGTAAATGGTCAAATTAAATTGTAAATTTTCTGATTAAAATCAGTTTTCCTCTTAGATAAAATAGTTTCACAGTCTAGTGAAATCTGAAATTCTACTTTTAGAGGGCGCAAAATACTATATTTAACTCTAAATCAATCAAATATTGTGTTTCTAGCCATGTTTAGCCATGTCTTATGACCTGGCTATACATGTTTTCAGATTAAATTGTATATTTTCCCATTGAATACAGTATGTTCGCCTAGATAACAAACTTTCACAGTCTAGACAAATCTGTAAGTCTACTCTTAGAGGCCGTAAATTAAATTTTATTTACATGCACAAATTGAAAATCTAGCTCTACCTAAGGATGAAGGAGGTGATATAGAGCAAAAAGTCATAGGGCCAAAGTTGTAATTCGTCTCAAATCACATACAGAAAATGGTTTTAGCTTTGCTGTAGAACCGTTCATTTAGCCGTTACAGTAGAATTAGAGAAACGCTGTTTTTGGCATTTAACATTTTTTGCGCAAAAAAGGCTGCCATCTTCGGTTTACTAAGCATTTTTCAAAAATCGTATTGCACATCTACAACATAAGACCTTTGACTCTACAAAATATCAGCCTCGTAGGCTTAGTAATTTTTTAGTTACAGCGATTAGTGAATTAGTCAGTGGTATTTGCCTTTTATATGTTTGTGTACACAAACCTCGAAATATAGTGAATGGATTAACTTGACATTTTTACACAGCATTGTATTGTATTTATGTACAAGATTGTTTTTAAAAACTAAATCCAAAAATTCTAAACACGAACAAGCATTTCAAGTATTTCGCAACCTACCTTCATTTCACAAATGTAAATGCTGAAAAATTTCTTCAGTGACCAGCTGATTTATGTGCATACTACACCAAAATCATGTCTCTAAGCTTATTACTATAACTAGAAGATTGTTTGTTATGATGAAACATACACTGTCAAGTTCCTGGGAATTCACCTAGATAGGGCGTTGACCTGGAGCTGCCACATTGACAGCGTTTGTGCAAAAATTGCCTCTGGTATTTTTGCTTTGAGAAACATTTCAAAATTTTGCACAGTTAAGGTACAGTTAATGGCCTATTTTGGTCTCATTTACCCTCACCTTACCTACGGAGTAAGACTGTGGGGTAGCTGTTCCTTAGACAAACTTCAAAGAGTCTTTCGGCTACAAAAAAGAGCAATACGAATAATTTCCAAATTAAAAGTTAGAGAGTCATGCAAACAGTCCTTCAGGGAATTAGGTTTGCTAACGCTGCCTTGCATTTACTTTTTGGAGACTGCACTCTATTGTAGATTCAAATGTAATTTAACACGAGGTAGCGACATCCATCAACACGAAACAAGAAGTAGTCACAGTTTTAGAGTGGCTCGGCACCGTACATCGGCCCTGGAACGCAAACCGTCTGTAGCAGGCGTCAAAATTTTAAACATTCTCCCAGATTATATAAAAAGGGAACAAAATTTCAACAAATTTAAGTCTCGATTAAAAGGCTACTTAGTGGCTCTCGCTTGTTATTCTGTGGGTGAATTTATAGCTGACTCCTAATTTGCGGACGGCTCGGGAGAGATCCTTGTATGAATGTTAGTGCTGTAGAAGAGTGTTTGTAGTGAATGAATGCGTTAATCTGTGAACGAATGAACTCCCCCACTAAGCTTTGCTGGAATTGTTACTATAGTTATTTTATCACATCACTTAATGTATCATTAGTTTGTAGGATCATTTTTATTATAATGTGACTTTTGCTATACGATATGTACATATTGTCAAAAAGCAATAATACTATTTCATTTCATTTCATTTCATTTGTTATTAATACTGTAAATTACTGTATTAATGTATACTGTATTAATTTTGTAAACTCTTATGAAACTAGACAATCAGTAAACACCCTATCATGCAATTCTGGTGTCAAGTGTGTAAATGTATGATGCATGTGCAAGATGTATGGTATGAATGTGTCCGATTGTGTGTGAGTGTTTTAGGCTAAAAGAAATTTTGACTTTTGCAACACAATTGTTAATTGTATTCATGCAATAAAGAATTTATTTATTTATTTATTGATGAAATCAACTCTAGTTAATTTCAGATAATCAAGTAAACAATCGAATACTATTTTTCTAACAACTAAAGTAAAAAATAACGATTAATTTTTCACACAGACTAAGCCATAGAAAAACATGGCCGGGTTTAAGTAGTCCTACTTATATATTTGTACACTTTTAATACCTTTGTATCAAACCACAATGTAGATTTGCTCCGTTTTTTATGAATATATAATATTAGATTTATGTTAACATTTTATGAAAAACAGGATTTACTCATTAGCATATTTAAGGGGATGAAACATTCTAATTATTCCTTTTACAATGTAAATTTGAGTACCTCAAAGAGAATTTTATTCTCACAAACTTGATCTTCTTTTAATGTAATACTAACTGAAATTCCTGTTTTTGTCATAAATACGTTAGGTTAGGTTTATGCTATTACTTTATTTTATTTTACGAGATTTTGCTTTGCTTACATCTATAAATTTTGATTTTATATATTTAACGGATTGTTCAGTAATTGTAAATATTCTAAAACATAATCTTATTTAACAATAATTCAATTTAAAATAACCACAATAGGCCAACCATTTTTAGTACCATACGTTGATGATTCATGATAAGTATTAGTTGGAAAATACAAAAATTCGTTCCATAGTGGATTTTAAATGTTATTACTGATAACAAATTGTAGAGCGTTATTAATTTACAATATTGTTTTACAAATTTAATGATACGCTTTATTATGAGGTGAATTGACAGAGAGTGCTTTGCATCATTAACTTCGCCTCTTTGAGAAGAAATCAAGACTTTTATTTCATCCCAACCCGTTCCATCTTATATCGTTCAATCTCATCACATCTTATCTCATATCAATCGGACACATCCTACCTCACTCCATCCCACCCCATCTTATGCCATCACATCTCATCCCATCCCATCCAATATAATCCTGTCTCATCCCATCCCACCCCTCTCATCCTATCCAATATAATCCTGTCTCATCCCATCCCATCCTATCCCACCCTTCTCACCCCATCCTATCCTATTCCATCTCATCCAATCTCATCTCGTCTCATCCCGTCCCATCCCACCTCATCCTTTCCCATTCCACCACTCTCATCGCATCACATTCCATCACATCTCATCCCATCCCATTCTCATTTCATTTTTATCAAAACATATGCATAACCTAATCTAATTATGTTAAATTTGTAAAACTGGTGAAACCATGAAATACTTATTACTTAATAACAAGTATTAAAAAAACACACAAAAACATTGAGTAACATATTTTCATTATAACTTTAATCCTCATTTTACACCAAGACACAATTCTAATGCTTTTTACTGGTGACTATTTATTGAGTTGGCCAAGACCGTTGTGGACAGTGGTCGACCCACCTCGGCAACTCCAAACTTTCCCTTCCAGGGTCAACCACAACATCTTCAACCCTTAACTTGTAGCAATAAATAAGTTAAGCTAAAGCCACCGTAACCGATTAGTTTCAGAGAATCACCCAATTACAGGGGAAAGTTAGCTGGATATTTTCCGGATGGTTAATGAGATGGAATATTTCAGTTCGCAAATAAACCGCATCAGCTTATCCAGTCTTCACTAATGGTGTGCCCCATCCATTTAAAGCAATTTTATTGTACAGTTTATAAAATTTTATATTGCTTATAATTTTTACAAATTTTAGTCATGGAGGATACTTGGATGATGGCTCCAAGGGATAATGTATTAGGGCACATATATCTTCTATTTAAACTAAAACGGTGTATTTTACTGTCAAAAAAGACAAATGTACAGCAAATCAAAAAACTACGCGAAAACAAATTTAACTGACTTTGACTTTAAAACAATTAAAATGAAGTATAACCCTGGTTAGTACCAAGACTACTTTCACTGTCACAATTACTAATTTTTCCTCTCTTCTCTTCTCTGTACATACCTTACTGATCTACTCACATTTTACACTGTTCCACTTTAAAAAGAGCCCTAAACGTTTATTGAAATACAAAGAGAACCATTAAATTTATTGAATTTTAAATTAAACAATTAATATAGTTTAATGATAAAAATTATACAATATATAGAAATGAACCCAAAATACTAGTAAAGATCTGTTTTTCATTTTTATTTAATCCCAACCGATCGTTGATCAGCTTCATTAACATCACCGCTTCCTTAACAACGTCGTTAAAACTTTTGCAATGAACAGTGAATTGGTAAACTAAAAACAACAATTTTCTAACCATATCCACTGAAAATTTGCTTACTATGTCTCATATTAATAAAAAATAAAAACAAACTTTCTTAGTGATTTTTAGTATCAATATATTTCAGAATCAATACAAATACATTATAAAACATGAAAAACCATGACAGTCATAATAGACTGAAGAGAGCTTTCTTCTGGAGAGAACCTTCAACACTATAGAAGAATGTTGGAGACAATTTAGTCTTAAAGATTACCGATTAAGTAATTCTGATTCCTTAAAGCTCCATAAACGACTATAATTACTACTTTGTAGTCATTATAAATTAAGTTCAAAGATACATCAGATTGGAAACGTGGTTAATTGGAACGGATGACTAAATACTCCTAACTTTACCAAATAAATACAGGTTTAATTGAATTCATTTCATCAATTAATTATTATTTCTTAATAGTTTTATTATTTGTATTATTAAAAGAACAGAAGTAACAGCCAAGGTGAATAAGCAAATAATATCAAAGCAGCCGCCACTTTGACGATTCCAGCCAATGGGGTCACGTGATCATAGGCCTATAAATTGAGTTGTTAAACACCATTTTCCATTCTTTTGTGAATCCCTTTAGTCTGATTTTTTTGTGCTTGTATTCTAATATATTTGTGTTGTGTGACGTTTACTTGTACTGTTTTATTATTTTACTTGGAATAATTTATTTGTCTTAATTTAAATATTGTTTGGTTAGACAATAAAAGTAAGTATAATATGAATATTAGTTTTAAACTAAATTTAATATTAAATATATCAATAATTGTATTATTGTTATAAAAACTTTTTAAAATAATGTGAAATTTAATTTTATCATTTATTTTTTCTACCTTCAATGAAAGTATTTTGGGAAATGTTTAGTTTTATAATGTGATTTGGCTCATAAATATTTTAAAAGCTTTAACTTTTTAAAACTTTAAGGGCAAATATGTTGAAACATTTTATGTATTTTATTGCAATTTTTATATTAAACTATTGTTTTATAACCATTTATGTTGTGGAACATTAATCTTATACAGTTTGTGTTTCTAAATTTAGTAAATGTAAAACATTGTTGATGGCTTTTAATAAAGAGTAGGGTTTTTATAAATATGCAAATGAACTGAAAAAATCCAATAAAATGTTTCAAAAAAATGTATTAGCACGAAGAATTAAGTATTCAAAAAATTACTCTCATACTGCTTAATTGTAGCTTGAGTACTTTTAATGTGTGTTTAAAGTTTCCCCAAACTGTATTAGCGTATTTCAAATTAGATTAAACTGTACCGTAATATGCAATTTATTTACAATTTAAATAAACGTAGATTATACACATTAGAGAGTGCACTTACCGATCAGCTCTATGATTGATTTGCTGCAAATCAAATTGACATATTACGTAGACGCCTGACAAATCCATCTGTTAGAATTGATTCATATCAACCGGAAACGAACGGACTGATTCCAGAACTATTACACAATAACTGATTTAATGGACTCCATTTTGACGTTACAGTATTTCTATTTGATTAATCATTTAAAACATAAATTCACTGTAGCCATAATTTAGAACTGTATGTGAATTTAGCTCTTCCGAGTACACATTTAACCTATTATTCGCCTAGATTTTAGACGCCGGCACAAGGTTAAATGTGTATTTTAGGACGAATATGTATGATTAGACGAGTGAGGATCATGTATTCTTATTTCTAACTGAGTTTTACTTGTGCTCAGAATGACTGTTTATTAATAGCCCAATAGCCAGGGCGTCTAAGGGATCTACAGAATTACATGGAATCCAAACCACGTAAGATTCGTCTGAATTTACGTTAATTGATTAGCCTGATGAGAGTTTTCATCTATACAACATGCGGACACTAACTACCCGCCTACATAAACATCCCAAACTTCTCTAGTAATTTCCACATCGATAGTAACTGTTGATCGGACGCCGAGCATAGAGCCATCACCTACGATCTCCTCCACACTTTGTCTCCAAGTAACTGGGTTTCCGCACTATTAGCGTCTGAACAGTTTTAGATGGATTTTTGCACGTACAGACGCGAATTTTCTGGGATGTAAAACGTTTACGACACATATAATTGCCAGCAAAATCAATTTAAAAAATATTAAGTCTATGATTTGTACAATTATGAAATATTCTAATTGTTTATTGGAATATCCTTAGTTTAACGAAATATATAATTCATGTACTTTTTTCTATGAAAAATAACATAGTTTGTTTTATTAATCAATGGCAGTATATACATATGTATTACGAGTAAATTGTTCGTGTTAACAAGTATATGGTCAGTTAACGTAAATTTTCATTTACTGTCTAAAATATTTAGAAAAATATGATAATATAAATCACTTGAACTAATGATACTACTATGATATTTATTAGTGTCGGTGGCCTAATCCTCAACATCACAAAGGGGATTGTTCAATTACAATAGAGTGAGCTCGTTAGACATGAACAATTAACAAGAACCCTAACAATCTCGTGAACATTTCACCTGGAAGGGGAGAGAGGGCCGCTGCATTACTTATATTTTCTCTTACTTACGCATTAGTTTCATGAAAGATTTATGCTTCTTATTTCGTATTGTTAAGCAATAAACTCAATTTTATTTACATAATTCTGTACATTACTATAATGTACAAGTAAACGTCACACAACACAAATTTATTACAATATAAGCACAAAATGCACAAATATACTACAATACAAGCACAAAATGCACAAATATTATGGTGATCGATTTCGGTGAACCACGCTCACCTTCCTCAGACCAAAGGGATTCACAAAAGATTCTTTTGTGAATCCCTCTGGTCTGAGGAAGGTGAGCGTGGTTCACCGAAATCGATCACCATAATATTTGTGCATTTTGTGCTTGTATTGTAGTATATTTGTGCATTTTGTGCTTATATTGTAATAAATTTGTGTTGTGTGACGTTTACTTGTACTATATATGTACCAACACGTATTATGCTAATTAAAAAACTATTACTATAATATTTAAATTGTAGTTATACTGAATAAAACTTAATGCCAGGCATATTTTTACTTGACATTTTCATAAAGCCAAATTTTGAATTTTCACAATGAACAATGATTTGGTTATATACGTTTCATGTATCGTTTATAAAAATGTATGTAAACGGTAATATTGTTGGAAAGCCAGTGGACGAGCGGTATTATACATTTATTTATACCTGGGTTAGAGAAAGCGCTGGCTCGAATCCTGGCCTTCGCTGTTCACTTTGGACTGTACTGGTTCTCCCCTTTACTCTGTCTTATAGATTCCTCGGAAAGATCGATAGTCTATGGGAAACGGAAGGAGTAAGGTTTAAGAAGATATCGGTCTTTCCTGTATAAAATAAAATGAGTAGGTCTTTAAAATTTCTTTAAATACTTACATACTTACCTGAAGAGTAAATGAAGAACACGATAAAGTATAACTATTCTATGTTAAATTATGGTAAATAAAAAAATTTTTTTTATATGGTAAATTTACGCATTTGTTTACCTATTTCTGAAATTCAGATGTATGGAAATGTATGTATTTTTGGGTTTATCAAACGCTAGGTTCTTGCATCATTATACCTCAATTCATAATATTACACTTAAATATACATTGAAATACAGGTCGTAATTGGACAAAACTGTGTTGTATGAAAGGCGTGCACTATAATGGCTGACATTTTGGAACAGAACATTTAGGTCACCGACTAACCTTTTTAAATACCAAGGGTGATACAATACCCTTAATTGGAAACTGCAAGGGTTGGTTTGGGCTCAAAGGAAGCTTTGTATATGGACTATAATGCCTCTGGGAAATACAGTAAACGATCCACGAGATATACTAGGCACATTTAATTGAAACACAAAGGAAATAGTACCAACTGTCCCTTTCATAATAACAGAACTTATATGAGATAACATACTATAACATACATAACTTTGGAAGTAAGGATAACTAAAGAAAACACAATGTGCTAGAAGGAATAAATCAATTTAGAGCTAACTGAACCCTAATTGATCCTTAAGGAGTTATATTAGTATTTTGAATACTAAAATATATTGTACAGGCTGTTACCGGTGGCTGAGTGGTCTAAGGCATCATGACTTTGAGCAGGTTAGGTTAGGTTAGCCTGATTGTATATCTGAACTTTTTGCTGAGATTTGTCTTTATTGTGATGACACCGAGGTTTCTCTGAAGGCAAAAACCATTAAGGATCTTGTGGCGAGAGTCTTTGGTGAGTGTGAGAAGATTATCCAGTGGTTTGTTGACAATAAATTAATTATCAATAGCACAAAAACGAAGGTAATGAATTTCTCTATATCTAACTCAAAAGAAAATAGTCAATCTTCCTACTTGATTGGAAATAATGTGATCGAAGTTTGTGACTCAACAAAGTTTCTTGGCATATGGATAGATAAACATTTGAAGTTTGGTGATCACATTGATTATGTTTGCAATAAGCTGAGCTCTGGCATATTTGTTTTGAGGAATTTGGCTGCTTTCGCTGATTCTAAGGTGCTTCTTACTGCATATTATGGGATGATATTTCCACATTTATCATATGCTGTTGCAATTTGGGGGAGTGAATGTTTTCGAACTAATTTCGTTTTTAAACTACAAAAGAAAGCAGTGAGGATAGTTTTTAACTTACCGTACAGGGCATCTTGCCGTGAAATCTTCAAGCAGAAAAAGATATTAACTTTTCCTTGTTTGTACATGTTCAATTGTGTCACTTTTGTAAAGAAACACCCTCAAATGTTCCGCGTTGATCACAAGCAAAGTAGGTACAACCTCAGGCCAACAAATAATGTTGACATTCCTTCTCACAAAACAAGTTTCTTTGAAAGACACCTAAGATACCGAGGGGCCCAGCTCTTCAATGCACTGCCTGAGACTCTTAAAGCGGATGGCGATGTGGGAAGGTTTGAGAGGGGGGCAAGAAGCATGTTCCTTGAAAAGGCCTTCTACGGTGTCGGGGATTTTTTGTCCACCTCTCCTCCTGTAAACAGTAATTAAGAGACGGCCACCTAAATAAATTGTAATCGAGTCTTTAGTTTATTAAGGATACTGTTAATTATTTTATTGTTCTTTGTTTTTGTAAATATTATGTATATCATGTATAGCATGTATATTATGATAATTTGACGCAATTATGCAGAGGTATTTCTGTTATCAATAAAGATATTCTGATTCTGATTCTGATTCTGGTTAGGTTAGGTTAGCGCAGGCTCGAATTCTAGGCTTAAATGAAAGTTATTATCCACTTTTATTTTCACCTTATACCTATACATATTCACTTGTGATTTACTCGTTCTCTCCCTTACTCTGCTTGAATAAGTTACTCACACAAATCTGTAGTGTATGCAGATGGGCAGAGTAAAGTTAAAAAAGGGACCACCTCCTCCTAAAAAAAATGCAAGTATTATTACCCACTCAAAATGTGCTTATTTTATGCAATTGTTTTGTAAATAATTTAAATATTTAGCTTTCCAAATATGATTGTTTTCGGTATTATCAATTGTAAGATTTTAGTGTAGTTTATTTTAGAAACTATTCATACAGTTTAAAACAAAAAAGGAAACACAACTAGATGTTACATGACCAAATTTCTCTCCACAATTATCAAAATAATATTGAAAATAGTTTATCTTTATTCTCTATTTTTATTTAATTTTTTAAAAGTACATTACAACATATTTTCAAATGTATAAGTCCTTTATTTCAAGTTGAAGCTAAATTAACAGCCATTGTTGGGTAGTTATGTTTCTTAATGCTGTTTTAATGTTTTGTTTTAAACAAAATATGGATAAAACATATCTAAAAAGTGAAAAAATTTACCTAAAAGTACTAAAAGACAACCAAATAAGATTCACACCAAATATAGATGAAAGATCTTTAGCAATATGGGTTTTTATGTAACGACAGCTACAACAAAGATCCCAGATTATAGCAATTATTTCTCGAAATATAACGGGAAAACTACTTTTTGCGGGTAATCAGGATTAGCGGCCATTACGTGATCATTATACAGACCAACTAATAACCACAAAAACTGAATTCACCTACATTCCCGCCTGAGGGACGACCCAATAATAATAAAAACAATAATCAACAATAAAACAAACTCATATGGTTCTTCACAGCTATGTTTTGCAACTAACTTCTGTTATGGAAGTTATGGTGTACAACAATGGAGCAGGGGAACTTTCCCCTCCTACGCTGAAACCTCCTTATGTGCTAAATATAACAAGTAGGCTACGATCGGTCCGGCCCAGTAATGCAAAGGTTTAGTTTATCAGAATATTGTATTATTGTATTATACAATACAATTGTACAATATTGTATTGTATACAATATTGAAGTAATATTGTATAGTTTATAATGACAGCAAACAATTTTAGTTGCGTTTAACCACACTTCTAAGGCATATTACATAAACAGATTACTTGGTTGGGGGGGGGGGGATTTTCCGTATCATAAAAATAACTGTACGAGCCTAAGAAATGGGTTTATGTACATGTATTGAATACACCTGTAAAATAACAGAATGCTTTGATTTACTGTAAGTAAGTCAGGGCATAATTCAAAAGATGTAAATTAAAGATTGGAATGTATAAAAGATGATGATGGTCGATATATTATTATAATCGCGTAGTCCATCAATATATTTTGTTAAAAATGCATTATTTAAGCATGCATATAAATAGCACGCATGTGATATAATAGCACAGTATGACATAAACTATCAGTAGCGAAGCTTACACTTCAGAAAAATGGCAACTGTTCGACGCTAGCGATCCTAGTGGTCACATCTCTCCGCTTACCACGCCAGTTGTTTGCTACACCACCTCTAGGATCGCTAGCGTCATTTATTTGGAAAGTAAATCGGCGCAGCTGCACTACTGTGTTTTTATATTATACTGTGATAATAGTGTGAAAATACGATACTGATAAATTATAGACCATATGGCGGTAATTGGCTAAATATTTCAGCTGGAATAATGCTCCAATAACTTGACACCACTGTTGATCGTCGGCCATTTACAACCGCCGGATGGAAACAAACACTCTGTTGGCTCTATCGTTATCCGGTTACAATATCCGATTAATATCCGCTTAAACAGCCATTCATCACTATAAGAAACATTATATCGTTTCCACTAATAATAAAAAAAAAAAAACAATTTACGTTTTCTAATCTCTTCTACTTTACACAAACTCTATTAAACTGTAGAGCGAAATATGTCTAATTGAAGGCATTTAAAATGTTTAGAGTAGTCAAGAAATTGGATTAAAGACTTAAATGTTTTTTAAATCTCAAAAGGTTCATAATAATAGTGTTGGTACTGTAACTAGGTAATTCCTATTTTCTAAAATTGTTTAGAATAAAAATCTTTGTTTTTGAAATTTGTTAATGATGGAGTATCATATGAGGGAGACAAAGGTAGTTGGACATTTGCCATCATTACATGAAAATTACCAATCACGACGTTTCGATTTGGT
Organism: Stictocephala bisonia; assembly: GCA_035578905.1. Classification (NCBI taxonomy): domain Eukaryota; kingdom Metazoa; phylum Arthropoda; class Insecta; order Hemiptera; family Membracidae; genus Stictocephala; species Stictocephala bisonia. The sequence continues at coordinate 1,624,828 of JAQJVL010000041.1, read as the reverse complement.
AAAACCCAAACCTTTTTCAAGTGCTAAAAACTAAATTACATCTACACAAACATGTTATAAAACTACGTTCTTAAACTAATAAACTTATCTACTTTAATAATTATCTACATTTTTACCTAGATCCTAGAATGGGGTACTGTACTAGGTAAAAATGTAGATAATTATTAAAGTAGATAAGTTTATTAGTTTAAGAACGTAGTTTTATAACATGTTTGTGTAGATGTAATTTAGTTTTTAGCACTTGAAAAAGGTTTGGGTTTTACTAAATCGAAACGTCGTGATTGGTAATTTTCACGTAATGATGGCAAATGTCCAACTACCTTTGTCTACCTCATAAAAATCTACGCTAGTAATTATAATCAAAAAAATTATGTACTGAATCCTCATGAAATTTCCGAAACCATTGAATAGATTTTCATGATATTTGGAAGAAAGTTATTTTTAGAATCATAGACACCAACCAAGAAAAATGTCTGGAAATTTTATTCCTAAGATATAGAAACGGCCTCTCAAAGTTTCTTTTTTTATTTTCATAAGAGTAACATTGGATTGGCATTAATTTAGTTTACAGCTTTACAATATTATAAACATATTAGTTAAATGATTTAATATATACTGTATATAACGTTTAGCTGGCAAAAAAACATAAACAAAACACAAGAGCTTAGCTGATTTGGGTTTTTATGTAAAATGTTTAAGGTCAGTTGTACCAACTCTGACATGAATGTACTACTTTGCATTCTCCAAAAATAGGGAAAAACTTGTAGGGTTTTCCGGACCATAAAACTTTGTTATATGTGAAAACTACAAACAGGCAGAGATTTTATATTGTTGTGATGGTTTCGAGAGAACCACAGAGAGAAAAAACGGCAAGCATATAGAACCACCCCGGAGCGAAGCAAGGGCTGAAAGTTAGTAGTATTTATGTACATGGTTTTAAATTTTTCATGGCTTCAAAAAAGTCTTTAGATCTCTATTTCCCACTTCAACACGCTAAACGTTCGCTTTCATAGATTACAAGTTTTGTTGCAACTATATGTTTTTTAATTTTACGTTCTGTTATTTTAAATTTATATATTGAGATCATAGTTTTTCTATTTTTCTTCCTGTACGTGTATAGGAGGCGGGTGGGTCATTACCACTGTACGTGAATGGGTGGGCGGGTGGGACTTACACGCAGAGATGTATGAAAACTAGCTTACGAACTTGCCGTAAAAAATGGTTTACCACACCCTTTTACCAATGAAGAAGCAGGAAAAGATTGGTTTTACGCTTTCATGAAAAACTATGATAGAAAAAAATTCTAATCCAAAGTTCTTTTCTCCCTGTGATGCTGTTGTTGTACACATTGATTGAGTATATTCAGGTATACGAGCGGGTATAGAATAGTTATAAGAAATAGACTAATAAGTACATGTCCAGACAATTTTTCTACGCCGTTCCTTATGCCTATCTGAACATGAGGGTGAATATGATGGGTGCATAAGTGTTATGAGTGTAGATGAACGAGTGTAGTCAGTGTTACTAAGGTCGACTGTTCATTGAAAATATTACATTAATAATAACCCAATAGCCAGGGCAACTAAGGGACAGCTTTAAGTGGAATCCGAACCACGTACTTTATTGACTTAATTAATAGATGTACAAAAAATCTTATTGGAACATTTGCCATTAGACTAACAATGATAGTATATTGTCGGCACTACTGGCGATGTGCTGTAACCCAGCTACTTGGAGACATGGTGTTGTGGAGATTGTAGCCGATATGTTCTATACTCGGTCCTCTTAGTACCGAAATGTCGTCCGCTCAATGGTTACTATCGGCGTGGAAATTACTAGAGAAGTCTGAGGTTGGGTTGTAGTAGCCAGTGTCCGGGTGTTGTGCAGGGGATAGAACTGAGCTTCAGGCTTGTCAATTAACTGGAAATCAGACCAATACTGTGGTTTTCAAGTTCCACGTAAAACTGTAGGTCCCTTAGTTGCCCTGACTAATGTGATATTAATAAATGGCCCTTTCTAAGGAAAAATCGAACACAGTTAGTAACCAGACTATACAGATCATCCTAAATCATCCTGCACTCATATAATCATTCATATTCGCCTTAAAATACGCAAAACGTTATGTATGTGTCTATATGTAAAAACTATATATAACTGATCGCGTAGAAATGTCTTTTAGAAGTAGGCCTAATTATAGTATCCGTTTTAGAGCTTAATTCAACTAAAATTGCAAACCATTTTATTGTAGTCTAAATGATGGTTTGAATTGAAACTGTTATCATGGTTTCTAATTTAGTACATAATATCTTGAGAAAAAAATATCCATATTCCAAGTAAGTATCTGATGTTGTATTATTAAATAATATCTTATAGTAAACTTATACATGTCATACCGGAATTGTCCTTTCCTTGCTAAGCTGACAATTATCTTAGACGCAGAGTAACCGGGGGAATGTAGCAAAGGGTTATGACGGTGTTAACACGACAGCTTGACAACCACTTAATGATCTTCATTACTACAACACTGCTGGTTATGTATAAAGCGCTCCAGTTCAGTTTAGGCATAGAGATAAAAGAAACAGAGTTCACATTCTTATAGCCACAAAGAACGCCTCAGTGGCCATTATAAATATATTACAACAACATACATTATTATTAATATGTAGTAATAATTACTACGTTTATCGTTGAGTATTGTTTAGGAATAAGAGAGTGACTGACAAGGTTCTGGCCCTTCCATCGCATTGTAAACTAAAGTACTGACTACTCGACATATGTTTCTTCCTTCTCTATGGTTTTAGCCAGTTCAATTCATGTATAATTTTAGTTGTTGTACTTTCCAAACAAAAATCTAAACTCAAGGTTAGATCAGATTAATAGAATGTCTTTGACCAGTACTCAGGCCACTCAGCCTTCAGAGAAATAAAAAAGTTAATTTTACGTTTTAGGGTAAAATTGAAAACTTTTCTCAATTGCTATTTAGTAAACAGCAACAGAAAACTTTTCTTTTTCAATATAGATGGTAAAAGAATGTTTTATAACATTTGCATATATTTAGTGTTACGTGTTACAAATCGCATTGCAATACAATGGTGGTTCACAATTTTAAATTAATAGCCACGTAGGCCTAATAATAATACATTTTTTTAAATTATTTTTACATCACATTTCGTACTTTGTAACATTTAAACTTTTACTTATCAACATTAAATATACAGTCAATAAGATTTTTAAACTGATTACAGTATTCTAAATAAAGTTTAATAATAAACATTTGTTAAATATAAACTTTTAATGTAATTCTTCACACTTCATAATTTAATGTATTATTTATTTTAAATAATTCAATAAAACAGTTTTGTATACAAACATATCGGACTAACTTGAAAATAAACTTGAGTAAAAATTAAATGTCTTACTTCAAATTTTTTGTGAAAATAATAATATGGACCTATAAGGCTAGGCCTGACTGGAGATTGCTGATCTTATTTTATTTACCTCTGTTTCTTTTTCTACATGGTTTTAGTCTGTTTTACACTATAGTCCATGTGTAGTTTTTCGTGTTGTTTAGCTGCTTGCTAAACTAAAATCTTAACTCAACTTTTACAAAGATATTATACAATTTCTTTTACCAGTAGTTAGGGCATTCATTCGTTATAGAAATAATAAAGTGATTTATAAGCATACATTTTAATAAATTGTTATGAAGCAGTAAAATATAATGGATAATGTATCATAATGTACGAATATATTTAGCGCTTCCTTGATGTAATGGGTTACAATAGTGGTCTATTCACTTTTTCATTGACATTTCAAGTTAATTTAGGTTTGGATTTATATCGAATTTTAGTTGAATTAATATTTTACACTGGAACAGATTGTAAACATTTTAGAATATAGTTTTGAAATTTTTGAGAATATTAAATTTAAAACAGATATATATAATATCCATTTTAAAAAAAAATCTTTAAAATTGGCAATTCTCCATTACAGTACAATATTCACTTCTGAAAACTTCTCAATCATAGTATTCAGTCAGAGTCCATAAATGAATGAATGGAATGCTCATGATATCTTGTAAAACTCTAAGCTTTACTATAAATTAGATTCATGAATAATTTGTAACGAAATTCACTTGACTTCATGATTATTTCTTATTTATTTATGAGTTGATATTTATTTTTTATATTAACAAAGTATTTTTATACCAAATTCTTTCTTTTTTTCATCACGTAGCCACACCGTAGAGCTCTATATTGGTTTTCATTCAATATTGCATTCCTTTTCTCAACTATTTAATCCAGCAATTTAACTCTAGAAAAGTAGACGAATTATTCCACTAAACTATTAATTCAATGAGGACTTTTGGAATCAATTACCTGATAAGTTTTCTCAATTACTCACTCAGTGTCTATCAATTGTAAACGAGTTTTAATTGTGATCGTCATCAGCAGCAAAACAGTGTAATGCCCAAGAGGATACCAAATAAGCCGAATACATCGGGAATTGTATTAATGGCCTGGAATTCTGCCTAACCCTCGTCTACCTCTGTCCCCGCACCTCCCCTCCTCTACCCCTCCATTTGTCTCTCTGGAGAAGGGGTAATTTCATCCACTCGATTTATTTTTACGCTTGTGTCGTTAATATCTTTTGGAATAGAGATTAATTCATTTATCTTATGGCAAATCATTCATTTATTGTTTTATTCATTTTACTGTTGAAATATAACATAAATTATGCAAAAATTACTTCACCTAAATAAATACCTATTGCAAAATTAGATTACTATAGATAAATATCAATTAATTCATCTAAATGAAGCACTACGCTCAACTATTACCAAAAGCGTGAAGTGTCTACATCTAAGTGCCCAGTTGAGCACTCGAATATATTTAGTTCTAGACGTTTTGCAACTGTTGCTAATAGTAGCAAAGATGTCTCACTAACACACACACACACACACACACCATGTTCCGAACCCCTCTCTCGACCTCTTTGTATCCACTTATCCTACCCCACATATCGTACAAAAGTACATAACTCCCTCAATTACAGTCAACTTTAGCAATGAAGTTTTTCTACATTATTAAACCACTCCTTCAGCCAAGATGATTTTTCAAACATTAACTCACTGATACAGCACCGGACCACTGCAGTGCTGACGGTATAACGAACTATATCAGCTGGCGTTTAGGAGGAAATGCATGACGTCACTGACCAACCAACATCGTAAATACCAAATTGGTTATACGAGTTTATTTACACTCGCATATATCTATTGTAATTATTTGTAATAATCTGGAAAATATAGATCCTTATAGTGAATATTTTTCCAGTGCACAAACGGCCCAGATATTGACACCGGCCGTTTTGCCGTTTTTTATATAAAGTTCTAAGATAATTCACTTTTATATAAATACATAATTGTAAAAGTAATAAATTAACTCCATTTTGTCATGCTCAAGATTACATATTTAAACCACTAGAACGCTTTATTACTATAAATAAATCTTAGACAATGTAACAAAAGAGATGGAGTGAAAGAGAGAAATAGATAAAAATGTAAAATAATACTATTCTTAATACTAATATTCTATGTGTTATTTATAAATGTAAAAGCCACAAATCATTGCTTGACTAACCTATAAGATTTTCTAAAATCTCTAAGGGTTTGAACAATTAATTTGGAATTATTATTTATAAATAACAGATGCATAAACAAATTGTTTAAAGTATTTTCTTTCTAAGAGCTAAAATAAAATAGGTAATAAATATCCCAATTAACTAAGTACTACATTTTTAATTTAATTTGATGAATGTGTCTGCTGGACTGAACAACGACGTTGATCGTTGCCCATTTGTAACCGCCGGAAGTAAGCAAGCACGCTTGTGGCTCAACAATATCCGGTTACAATATCCGATTAATTTCCATTTAAACAGACAGCCATTCACCAATACAAGAAAATTGAATCTTTTCCACTCACAAAAAATTTGTCTTTATGATCTGTTATGAATTCACTTAAATTTTTGTTTGTATTTTTTATTTTTGCTTCTTTGCTTTCTTTATTTTACACGTAAGTTCACAGGGATCTTTAGGTCTGTGCGTGACCTTTTTTCAACGAATGAAGTACCGATCATTACCTCAGTCGGGATGGGAATCTTGGAATTTTACCTGCGCAGTCTGAACCATTAACCACTGAGCCAACATTATGCGGTATGTTAGTCATTAAATAAAACAACTAAGATTTGTTTAACTCGTGATATGTTTTGAGGGATTGTTTTACACTACAGTACACTCATGGCGCAGTGCTGTAACCTAGCTAATATGGGACAAAGTATTGTAGGGATTGTTGGTGACAGGTTCTATCGTCAGTTCGCTCAATGGCTGTCATCATATTAGATGAAAACGGGGTGTCTGTGTTGGGTGGTAGTCAGGGTCCCGTTGTTATTTAGGGATTAGAACTCTGTATGCAGCTTGTCATCAGCTGAAAGTCAGACTAGCACTACACGGTTCGGATTCCAAGTAAAGTTGTATGTCTCTTAGATGACCTGATTGTTGGGCTTTTGATAAATAGCTCTTTCTAGGGAATGGTCACTTCAGTTAGTAACAATGACTACACTCGTTCATTTACACTCTCATTAGTTCGTCACAGTTATCGTCTACGATCGGTGTCTTAAAGATGAATGAATGAAAGTTTTACATGATGGATAAGCTATTTAATAAATGTATAGTAAAACATATGAGATTGAACAAAATTTTTTTGCAATTAAATTTATGTAATAAAAAGTAACGACAACTTTTTTCAATACTAATGTAAACATATGTTTTCTCATAATAGTTGCTAGTAGTATGTTTCCTCAGTTAGTAATATTAGTTAGTTTTCCTTGCACTAATAGGTGGGGCTTAGTAACTATAAACATATCGCATTAAGTCAATGTACTTAGTAGACCTTTAGAGCCGAGCTTAACTGCAATGCAGGCCTCGAGATAGTCATGAAACAATTTACCTTGCGTGCTTTCAACTTTAGTCTAAGCATATCTTGGTTATGCAGTTACAGAACTGAAACACTAAATAAATAACATGATGTAAAGTTACAGAAAACGTGTATTTAAGCATTATATGGCTCACCGGTTAAGTTGTATTTATGTTTTGTTAGTTATCCTACCTCATAAGGTAACAAATAGAGTTGAATTTAACATGACATTATTTTCAAAATAAAAAGTAACTGTCCAGAACCTTTTTTTTTTTTTTTTTTTTTTATATCTTATACAGCTGACAATGTTTACGGTTACTTAATTTTTTTTAGTTTCCATAATTGTCTCATAATATTGTGTGTAAGTCAGTGTCCGGATGTTGTGAACGGGAAGAAACTGAGTTTCAGACTTGCCAAGCGGTTTAAAAAACATACCAATACCACGTGGTTCGGATTTCACGTAAATCCGTAGGACCCTTAATTGCTATGGCCTATTTATAAAAGACCCTTTCTGAGGAACAGTTGAACTCAGTTAGTAACAAGACTACAAAGGTCATCCACAGTCATCATATTCGCCTAAAAATACGCATAATTTTGTGTACACTCATATCTAAGAATCGATTCCTGGTATTATACAAGTAAGTATTGCAAAAGAAAATATTGTACACCCATTTTACTTTGAAGTATACGTAAGGATGGATATAACTATTTTATATTTTATACGTTCCTTCCAAAGCAACGTAATAATGTAAGTTTGTGGTAAACGTGAACGCAATCGAGAAGGCTGTGAAGTGCAAGAGTACGCTGATCACAACTTGATATAACGACCGAAAGTTTGTAATATTTACTGAAGTATACGGCACTACGTAATTAATTAGGCCTGAGTTAATAATTAAAATCACTAATTCTTTCAGGTTTTAGGCAGTATAAGACAGAATAATGTTACAAAAAGTTACTAAAATAATAATTATTATATTTAGAATAATTTACCAATATTTTCTTATTTTTTATTAATGTTTTATTAATAATAAATAATACAGTTATTATTACATGATTAACTAGCCACAATTATGTTATACTTTTATTGTAATTTGGGAATTAGTAATTTTTAAAAAGTGCGAATAATATTTAAAAATAATTTATTTGATATATTTTATAAATTAAGATTACAAAATTCAATAAATTTTATTAGTGTTCTAAGATGATCTGAAAGTATTATGTTTCAATAAAACTCTGTTGCCGTTTTTATTGTATACAAAAATTATAAACTATAAAGGAACATTTTTTTAGGTAATTCTGGGATTGATTAATTGATACCTGTCTAAGCTAATAAATGGAAGGCCAAACCGACTGATTCCATTTATGTCAATCCTTTTGTGGCGTGTTTTATTGACAGTAATTTGACAGGATGATATAAGTTATGGTGTTGTCAAAACCCCTGACTCCATGACATCTTTATTGAAACATCAATTAATCCTCCGACTATTCCTTTTTTAATTTTTTTTTTTTTTTTTTTTTTTTATTCATTTTGACATGAGTATGCAGCTGCAAAAATAATCACATGTTTGCTGTCTACAATTCTGTGAAATACATCTTTCTTTTTAACTGCTAAGTGATTCTTGTTTTTATGAGATAAAATTAAAATGAGATGAACAATCTTTTCGTTTATCCCAAGAGGCGAAGTTAGGGCTCCGAAGCCCTCATTACCACTTGATCTCCATAAGTTTATATTGTGGACAAACGTATTAGGATTGTTCTATCATTTATATTGTCTTTTAATTTTTGTTTCGTATTGTTTATATACTTTTCTTATCGTATTATTTATGTATTGTTCTACTGTTTTATTTTTGGCACCATTTAAGAGAGCTTCTTCAAGCCGATTTGTACCTCAAACAGAAATTACTGTCTGCTGTATGTCAAACGCAGTACTCTTGGCAACACCGCGCGACATAGAGAGACTCAAGTGCCACTAAGCGCTCTAATGTCAAGTCGAGTCATTCGTTCAATTATATATTTGGACTGTCACAAATTTGTATCACCCAGCTGTATAATTAAAAGCTAACAATCAAAAAAAGGTCTTTATGAGGGTCATGGTAATTTTGAGTATGTACTAATGTATGTCAAATTTCTCAGAGTAATCAATTTTCAAAATTAATAGTGGCTTAAGACAATTTTATTACGTATACTTTAGAAGAGTCAAAATAAATAGTTGACATATATCCTATGTCACGGAGTAAATGGTTGTACAAACGCCCTGAACTATGTCAGCTGACATTTAGGTCAGCATCCAACCTTTGCTAATGCCAAGGTCTTGGGTTATTTTTTTCGCTTATAAAAAGGATCGCTCTATTTAATGGGGGCAATTTCGGTAGTAAATATGGAATATATGAGTCCCTCCCTATCTTAGGTTAGGTGATTTTATGTTAGGTTATCTTAATATAATATGCTATTAATGTTATATACATAGTTTTTGGTGTAAAAATGTAGTTTTTTCCTTTTTTTTACTAAAGCAGGTATAGGCCTAACCACTGAGAAAACCGTAAAAAGTGGGCAAAACCCCTATACTCCACGTTCACCCTTTGAATTTTGACAAGACAACCCTTTCCAAAGTACGGTTACCAGTTTAGCGACTCTTTTTTTGTCTGACTAGCAGATTCAAAGCAAACAGTTTGGGAACTGAGATTTTATGATGATATTTTTGTTTAGATTTGTTGTAACCATAGAGAAAAAGAAATAATGGTAATTTTATTAAAGCTGCACACACACACCTCAATGGAAGTCATAAATAGATTCAACTAATTTATGTTTTTATAAATATGCAAAAATAATACTCGTAACTACAATTATCTCTGGGAGTATTTGTGAGGAATATAGGAAGGAACTGAAAAGTTGCTGTGCAATGCTAACTGCTTGACACACATTCATATTTTCATTGCTATGTTACAGATCTACAATTATTATTATTTTTTTTACCACACAAAGATTGCTATAGTATGATATTTTCTTATTGTTTTAATTACCAAGGTAAGCCCAAATTATACGGTCCAAAAAGTTTTCAATTCTGATTATTAAATAAGGTTATTATTCCTGTTTTAAAATGTGAACAGTAAAAACCCCTCTTGGAAACCAATTTTATTTAGAAAGCTAACATTTTCTTCAATAAAAATCTATATTTAATTTCTAAACTATTTATAAAAGAAATTATTTGCTTAACATTTATAACTACATTAAAATTGTATGTTCCATAAATGTTAGTATAGTTTATTAGTATGCTCTGAATGCTGATTTTTAAACTAACACACAATGATCGTCATCACCATGACACTGTTTATGTTCTTACTAAGCATTAAAGACACAGGTAGTGTCCTCGTCCAGTGCTATTGTAGGATGTACTCCCAAGTTAAAATTAATGTTAGAATTATCAATTTAGAAAATAAAACATATTTTATACACCAGCTGAAGCAGTGAACCAATTTATATAATAAAAATAGTCAATATGAACATGCTAATGGAGTTAATAGGTGTTTAATAACTATAGTTTTTATTTAAAAAATAAATATCTACAGACCATTCCCTTCAATTCTAATTGTTAAAGAATAATTGTTACTAATTCCAATTAGCAAAATTATGTGTACCATATTTTAATAAATACATTCAACTGGGGTTTCTGTCTACTAATTAGTTCCCCTAATTAAACTACGAACACTTTATACTAATAATAGATATTTTTTACACCTACGAAGGTTTGGAAATATTTGGGTATAAAAAAGTGTTGTTGATGTTATAGGCGATAGGTTCTATATCCAGTCATCTCAATACCGACATAGTGTCCACTGAATGGTTGCTATCGGCGTGGACACTACGAGAAAAGTCTGGGGTGTCCATGTTGGGTGGTAGTCAGTGTCCGCATATTATATTGTGTAGAAGAGAGAACTGAGTATCTGGCTTGTCAAAAAGCTGAAAATCAGACCAATACTACGTGGTTTGGATTCCTGATCATATTGCGCTATTGATAAATGGCCCTTTCTGATGAACAGTCGAACTCAGTTAGTAACCAGACTACATAGGTCAACCACACTCCTCCTACACTCAAGTAATCATCCATATTTGCCACAAAGTTGTGTCGGCGTCTCATATCTGAGAATCTAAGTGGATGGGGTTGTAACAGTGAGTTAAACTGCAATGCAGACTTTGAGTTTGTTATGAAACTATTCACCTTGCTGGTTATGAAGTTAACTTGAAAAATGTCTTGTTTCTGCTGTAACCTAACGTACCTAAATGTTTTAGTTTTTAATCGTTTTGTGTTATATTACTTATATAAAAAGGTATAAGTGCCAATTAGATGTAAAATTTTAAATTTGATATTGGTCAATTACTCTTTACTTTAGTCTACCCTTTTTCATTTATTGTATTTCTTAAGCTTTAGTCAATAATTATTTATAATATTGTTGTTATGTATCATTTATTTTTTGTAATATTAGTTCAAATAAACTGATATATTTCCTCATAAACAGATATGATTTCCTGCAATTGTATTCCAGTCAATAATTATGGTTTTATTTTAACTATTGTACCATGATAATTCCTGTTCTGGCAGCTTAATTAAGCTATTTTCATTGCATGTTAGTATTATTTTCACTATATATATTTTCACAGTTTGTACTTCACTCGTTGAATAAAGTTCACGCACAGGCCTGCAGGACCATGTGCACTAGTGAGTGAAATTTTATTAAAAAATTATACATATATATATGTATAATTTTTTTATATTACTTTTTAATATTAAATTTTTTTTATTTTTTATTTTTTTTTAATATACAATTTTTTATATTATATTATAATTTTATTATATTATTTTATATATACATATGTATAATTTTTTTTAATAAAATTTCACTCACTAATTCACATGGTCCTGCAGCCCTGTGCGTGAACTTTATTCAACGAGTGAAGTACCAACCGTTGGCTCTGTTGGGGATTCGAACCTTAGACAACGCCCTCAGCAGTCCAAACCCTTGGCCACAAAGGCACCACTCCTGTAAATATTATTTACTATTAAATTATTTTTCTTAGTAAATATAAATATTATTTTTATTCAATAGGAAATATGACATAGTAAAATCACAGGTCAGCTACAAAACAATATTAAAATATTCTAACGCTGTGAAAGGTTTAATATATTTTAATACCACTTAATCACGAAAATTTAGCTTGACAAATGTCAAAGTTTAATGATGGAGAATGTTCAATGGTTTTAGATGAGCTAAAGCCATTAGTTATTTCGTATTTCTTCTCTTTTATTTTATATCTCTGATCAGCTGATCGCCCTTGTTCACTTTCCCGCTTTCTCAACAATGCAATTAAAACGTTAATAGTTATTACAGTGTTTTATTTTAAATTGTAAGACCAGATGATATTTTACTTGCAATTATTTTTTTTTAAATAACAGACATTTACAATAAAAATGTACTTTCTCCTCAATTTATTATAATGTTAGACACAATATTAAATTTATCAAGAAAACATAAAAAGTTAACAATAATAAAATGGTCCCTTTATACCATTAAAATAGCTAACATGTTCTTAGTATTTCTTTGGATGTTTATTTTTCATTTTGAAAATGAAACAAACATAATTTTTTTTTTAAAAAAGAAAAAAAATAGATGCTCAATACAATATATATCACTAGTCCTACAATAAGGAAATCCAACTCACAATTGTTTATTCTGATCAATAAATTTATATGCCATAGCTTCAGTCCAGGAAACTATGATTTAAATAAAGATGACATTGTTAATTACGTGATGGAGTACTATAATACCTCATGCTTTCTATATAACCCACCCGCCCACCCGTACACGTACAGTGGTACTGACCCACCCGCCCACCCGTACACGTACAGTGGTACTGTCATTTTTAACAAACATAAAATTATGTTTGTTAAAAATTTTCTGAGAACCGATTGGATGCCATAACGCCTGTAACAGATACCACGGCGCAGACTAGCAATATACATACAGTACCCATTTTGCATCAACGCCATTGCAGGCGTCAACCTTCGACGGTAAAGTGTTTAATTCCTCTCCTATGGGACAGAACATTGTCTAATATTCAATTTCATGGTTAAAGTATGGGATCAATACACCAAACATGCAGTTTAATATATTTCAATTTAAATTTATAAATATAAGTAATCGTTGGAAAAAATTCGTAAATTATTTCAGTAGCGAATAAAATTATAATAGTTATCTTTTGGCTTCCTTTTGAAACTTTAGTTTTAGCTATAAAAATGAAATGAAAACATTGTTGTATACTTAACATGAGATCCAGACTCTACAGCTGACCCAAAAATCTAACTTAGAATGAATCTTAGTATATAAAAACGATGTACCCACTCACCACAATAAATCTGGAACCGATTTCGATGAAATTTGGAGAGCAGTTAGCTTTTGTATCATAGAGAAAAGATAACTTTAAATTCTATTCCTAAAGGGTGGAAACAGTTCCTTTCTTGCCATTAGGCATTCATTTAATTTAAACAGCTAATTTCAAACAGCTGATAAAAAATATAAACATGACACAAAAGGTTGGCTAGTTTGGTTTTGATTGTAAACTGTTTAAGGTAACTATTACAATACGATTGTACTACTCTGCATTCCCCTAAAGTAGACTTAAAGGGTTTTCCACACTATAAACCTTTGTTGTCTAGGATAACGGCAGCAGGATGAGCGTTTATACTGATGTGATGGTTTGGGGGTTACCACGGGGGAAGGGTAAGCAAGCGTAGAGAACCACCCCGTAGCACAAGGGCCGTCGGCTAGTTCCTTACAACCCCAATGAACACACTTACCCGCGTTTATGCTAACATAAATAAGAGATATTTTACGGACTTTTAAATAGCAATATTTTTGTAGCCAAGCAAATACACGACAAACTCCAAAACGATTTTTTTCTTTTAATCAAAATAATTTTAAATAGTATGTACAAAAAATATTTGTTAGGCCCTTGTTTAACAGTTGTTACTTAACATTTACACTCAATGTAACAAAATTTTCAGTACATAAAAGACAAAGCTGTAACGAGGCAAATTTATGCTATGAGAATGAAACTAAGTTATTTTATTTTCGAAAACTATGCAGAACGATCTACAACAACTGTGGTCAGCAAACAGCCTGAAGAGAAGACTTTGTTTGGAGAAAATTAAGATAAAGATGACACACTACAACCTCGAGGTATTGTTAGGTGTAAGTCGAGAAAGAACATTTAGTTACATTGAATTCTTGGAGTTTTATTTTCTTTTTTTTCAAATGTACTTTTTAGACCCACAAAGTATTACAAGTACAATTTGTACACCCATTTATAATATTTGGGTTGGTATTTACAAGATATATTCTGTAATAAAATAAAATATTAACACGTTGAAGTTTCTATTAGTTACTTTAATCCTTTAAAAACCGTTGGCATTCAATTTAAGTCGCTTGCTATTTGTTCATATGTATTATGCTTACATCTAAATAAACGGGTCTTCTCCAATATATTAACGAACATAATATTTAAAACTATAGAACATTTTATATATGAAACTATAGTTATTTTAAGATTACAACTAAAGTACAACATGCAAAATTAAATCGATTGAAATAAAATAAAATTCGTAATGGAGAGAACTCGTTTGTGCACTTGAATACGTCTTAAAAATTGTACTAACACATATTAGTAATACAAATAATTATTTTTTCTATTCCACAATTGTCGATTTAAAAACAAGCGCTTTCCGTCAGTTACGACATCAGCTACTGACGAAGCCATAACTGCTTATTTTGAACTGAGATATTGTGAAATTACAAAAATTTGTCTAACTATCAAACCATCTTAAATCTTCAAGAGAAAAATTAACATAATAACAAATTAGTAGTAGGCATTTAGACTTGATTTCTCTACCCGTATTTCGTCTTAGACGTGGAACTCTTATTCACGGATTCGTATAACTTGAATACGTGATCAGAATAAAATCGCTCCCTATATGAGAAGAAGCTATTCATTAATATTATCTATTAAGATCGTAAAGTTATGGGCGAGTATGAGGGGCGAATGAGTTTAGAGAAACGAGTATAGTCACTATTACTAATTAAGGTCAACTGTTCCTTAGAAATTGTCATTTATTAATAACCCAATTGCTAGGTCAACTAAGTGATCTACAGCTTTAGTTGAAATCCGAACCACGTAGTTTTGGTCTGATTTACAGCTAACTTCCAAGCAAAATAACCAGTTTTCTTCCCTACACGACATCTGAGCCCTTACTACCACTCTAGATGGACACACTTAGACTTCTATAGTAGTGTCCACGTCGATGTCAAACATTGAACCGACGACGTATCGCTATTGAGAGGACTATCGGCTATATCTCCACAGCTCTTTGTTCCCAAGTAGCTGGCTGGGCACTACCAACTAGGTTAAGAATAAGATTTTGCTGCGTTATTTAGCTTTTAAAACATTGTGTAATTCTTGTACAGTGAATTGGATTTCTTTTGTAATGTAAGACTACTCATTATTACATGTAATACAACACTATAATGCAGTATTATGTAATATAACACAATGGAAATATTAATATCGTTGACAATACTGGCAAAAGGAGTCCCTATAACAATCTGCAAGCGTGTTGAACCTATAACAATCTGCAAGCGAACGGTTCAGTTTGCTAATTAGAGAGTGTTGAAAGACTTCAGTGGGAGCTTTTCCGCTACATCAAGTAATTTTAATTACCAAGCTCTTACGTGTCAAAGAAATATCGACTGCACTATTTTTCCTCCCCCCCCCCCCCCAAGTCAGAAAACGTTGACGTTATTGGCAATGTTTATAAAGTACAAGGAAAAACTATAATTATGTGTTAAATGTTATTTAGAAATATACTATTTGGTATATTTCTAAAGAAACAGTTCACTCATGGTATATATTGGAATATAATTTTAGCAAAATTATCATTTTGCAAAATTTTTAATAAATTATTATTTACGTTTAAAATGTGAATATTAAGGGTATTTTCAGATGAATATTTATTAGTAAATGAGTGTAGTATACGTGTGGATGACGTGTCTAGTATTGTTACTGACTGAATGTTACTTATCCTCAAAAAAGAGCAGTTTATTAAAATCCCAATAAATAGTGTAACTAAGCGACCTCATTCTCACATTCTCATGTAATGTAGAATCCAAACCACATAGTATTGGTGTGAATTTCAGCTAACTGACAAGCCTAATACTCAATTATCTTCCCTAGACAAAATCCGGACTCTACTACCACCCGACATGGACACCCCAGACCTTTCTAGTGTGGCCATACCGATGGAAACCATTCAGCAGACGCCATATCGGTATTAAGTAACAACTATCACAAACTACATCCACATCATTTTGTTTCCAAGTAGCTGGATAAATACAAAAGTAATAAATAAGGTGCATTTATCACCAAATATAATTAGCCGAATTAAAATATTAAATGATGTTCGTATACGTTATTATTTTATATTTTCAACCCAAAAACGGACATCCGACATCCAAATTTTCTCAACTACACTCGGATTACTGCACTCACTGATGAAATATATTCACAGTTTGTTAATTATCTTGTCAAATTAAAGTTGGTCGAGCCGGTGGCCGAGTGGTCTAAGGAGTCAGGACTTTGAGCTTTGGTTAGTGATAGCGCTCGTTCGAATCCGGCCTAGACCGGACGAATTAGTAATTTTCACCATCTACTGCACTGGTTTGCCCCCTTACTCTGTCTGAATAAGTTCCTCGCACACAGATCAATAGTCTATGAGGAATTGACAGAATAAGGTTAAGAAGGAGATCGACCTCTCCTTTTATTAAAATAATAATAATAATAAATCAAAATAACCAAACATATCAGACTGTGATTACGAAATTTATTTATTTACTATTTAAAACACCTATTGTCAAGATATGAACTGTAGATTTCGAATTAGTGTAGGTGAGCGAATGTAGTCTTCTTTACAATCTAAGGCCGACCACTTTCCAAGGAATAGTCGGCCTTAATTTGTAACAATGACTACATTCGCTCATCTACACTCATCACACTCATTCGAAATCCATATTCGCCCATATCTTGACGATCGGCGTTTTATGAATAAATAAATAAATTCCTTATGAAGTATTATTAATTTATAGCCCAATACGATAGTTAATACATTCTTAATTACTACTCATTATAATATTACTTTTTGAAAAATTACCACCTTTATTTGGTACTTGGTGGAATTTCAATGGATTTAAATTAAAAATGTTTAGTAATTCCACAGTTTTCAATATTTGATTAACACATTTTCGCCAGTTACGGCATCTTCAGATCATCATAACCAAATTGTGCAAAAATATAAAACATATGTTAAAAATTTGTAAATATTAAATAACGTTGATGGATAAGTAGTTAAAATTTAAAAACAAGGTTTTGAATTATTTAAGTTGTTTTCTAGTTCATTTCTAACTACGGGTAAATTTTTTTAAATTTTAACTACTTATCAATCAATATTATTTAATATTTACAAATTGTATTTTTTTTAACATATGTTTTATATTTTTGTACAATTTGGTTATTATGATCTGAAGATGCCGTAACTGACGAAAATGCATTAATAAAAAATTAAAAACTGTGGAGTTACTAAAAATGTTTAATTTAAATACCACCTTTTTCTTCTCTTATTCAATTAGAATGTAATTTATAATTCAACCTAATTATAAAAACACGCTGATTGACCATTACACCGCCTACGCACAGGTGCCAAACCCATGCAGCCAGTTTCCTTTACTTACATAGTGTCACAGATTGTTTGTATATTACTGTTGTATTATGTTGTATGTATACCTATCTCTGTTTTGTTTGTTATGAAAAACTGTAAGCAAGAGACGAATTTCATTTCAACTTCAATTATTTAGAATCAAATGGTTGATACGTGACATAAATAGGAGTTTAAGTGTTGCCTAAGAGATAAAAAGACTACTGAATAAAACGAGATCAAATTTACTGTATGACTAAACTCACTCGGCCAGTTGAGCCTCATCTCTCAAGTGTTGCATGTTTGGGCCTCAGCACCGTTTTTGACTCGTTAGAGTTTAACTGGTCTGTGTCATTGCTAGCGGTGGGAAAACTATTGAATACGTTTTATTCCAGCAATTATTTTAAAAAGAGAAGCCGATTTTCTTTTTAAACTACCCATTCCCTACGGTCTGTTGATCTGTGCACGTATTTTATTCACACAGTATAAGGAAGAGAACCGGTACAGTACAAGGTGAATATTAATGAAAAATACTTTCAGTCTAAGCCAGGATTCGAACCGGAGTTTTCCTAACTCAAAATTCAAATGTATGACGCTTTAGATCACTCTGCGGTCTACAGCTATATGCGGCCACGGCTATATGATTAATTTTAAATATATAAAAATCTTTATGTATATTAAAATTTGCAATAATATCTATTAGATATAAGTGATATATCTAAAAGTTTATGCACTAAATAAAATTTAAATAGTATATTGTTTAAAAATTACAAATAATGAAATAACATTCAAATCTTTAATCAAGTGATGATACAGTACGGATGTAAAATATGAAAATTCCTATCAATGCAGTTTACGAGTAACAGGTCAGAAAGAGAATGTCCTTTTACAGCATAAATAAAATGACCTTTTATTTAATGGTCCACTTCCCAGAAAAGGGAGTTATTTCACCTCTTGGCCACCGTTTCCCCGATTAGGACAATTTCCTCCCCCCATTCTCCAGCTTGAGTGTTTCTTTCACTCTAAAACACGTTGACATTGGCATTTTCATTGTTATGTTTTCTCACCTACTCGAATTTCATTTTATCATAAACTAGCTAAACCCTGTTAAGCTTTGATTTTATCTTAAATAAAATAACTACAGCTTGTTTTATTAAATAATAAATAATAAACTGTATTGCTCACCTCCATACTCTCTCTGAAGATGATCCCCGCACAGTCCATGGGAAATGGGCAGAGTAAGGATAAGAATTATTGTGGGATATATTATATTATGATATAAAGTTATATATTTTAAACCCAGAGTGCTTCAAATTCAGTAAAAATACGAATAAACTACTAATCGTTAATTAATGTACAAATTAATGTTGAGCAGCCAATTAATTGGGTTTATAACAATGTAGTTAGCTGTGTGAACTTTACAGCAGAGTGAGCATGGACTATGGACTAATTATAAATTAAGCTTTTGGAGAGCAGCTTTTTAGTAATCAAATACTAATTTTCACCTTAGTACACACATAATTGGCCCGTTGGAAGAAATATTAAAAGGCTGGACTCAACAAATGATTTATGTATATACAATTATAAGACAGTTTAGGGACAAAGTGTTGTAGGGATTGTAGGTGATAGGTTCTATGCTCAGTAATGTTATACCAACATGGCTTTCTCTTAATGGTTACCATCGACGTAGACACTACAAAAGAAGTCTGGGGTGTTTGTGTCAGGTTGGTAGTCAGGGTATGGATGTTATATAGGAAAGAGAACTGAGTATCAGGTATGTCATTAGTTAAAAATCAGACCAATAATACGTGGTTTGGATTCCACTTAAAACTGTAGGTCCCTTATGTGCACTGGAACTATTGAGCTATTAGATTGAGTGGTTTAAGTCATTAGGATTTTTTATATTGAGTTATAAATAGTACAGGTTTGAATCCTGTCGCAAACTGTATTTATCGATAATAATCACCTTGTACTGTACTGGTTCTCCTCCATATTCTGTCAGAAAGTTGTTCTGACATATCTTGGTCAAGGGAAATGGGATGATTATGGTTAAAATAATAGAAGATAAAATTAATGTTATTTAAAGTAAAAATGGTCGGGTATCTCCTTTTTGAATGAAAACAAACATTTCATTGTTTCTTAAATAAAGTAATAAAAGCAATTTCTGCACATTAATTTTAATCTCAAACAATGTTTATAATGCCAGTTTTTTATCGTCAATGGAATAGTACAAGTTTTGTTGATCAGGTTTTTTCTTGATAACGATGTTATCAGTGAGTAAATTATCCACTATTACAGCACCGGCCAAGTAATTAATTATTTAAATATAAAACATAAAACATTATTAAGGTTTGATTTCTTTGTTCACTCCGGTGACAATCTTTAAGACTCGAGCGATAAATATTAGACATAGTTTAAAATAAAAGTGTTCAGTGTGTTTAATACATTCTGTACAAGTAATAGAAAAGAGACTCTGAGCACGAACCAAAAGAACAATAATGGTTAACATTAACACTATATGCTGATGTAGCCTCCCACACTTGTTTATGCTGGATATTAGTTGGTGTCTATCGCCGGCCGGCAAATGTGCTCCAACTATTTTAATAATAATAATATATTTAAATATTATTAATGTTTTAATAATATTTAAATGTTAAATATATTTAAATGTTTGATAAATTTAGCGTTTTAATGTTTTAAACAGTGAATCCTGATGATGAAGCTTTAATGTTTTGAGATGTACATAGCAATAATGTAATTAAAGAACTGTTACGACAGAAAAAGGTAAACTAAACCAGTATTATTTCGAAAATAAAAAGCTGGAGTTCTGTCAAAACAGAAATTTTAAATCTAGGAATAAAAAACAAACTGAATTTTCGAAAAGATAAAATATAGTTTTAGCTAATATTGTACAGAATTCGTTTTAAAATCTATATTTCCATCGAAAGTAATATTTTTTCGTTTGAATTTCCAACTGACAATTTTGGAAAGGGTATTTCGCTATGCAAGCTGTGAACTCGTACTAACAGTGTTTTGACAGCGGAGTGCAAATAATGGTTTGCCAGAAGTGCTGTCAGCTTAATGACTTTAAACTAGCCTCGTACCTCTTCACGCGGAATGTTTTTCCGGAAAGTTGGCACCAATGTCGAAATATTTGGTCCCGATTTGTTTTGAAATGTTGGTATTGCCATATATATTCCTTGGGGGGCTTGTTTATATAAACCTGTTTTTATATCTTAACAGAGATGGCTTTTTACCAATAGCCAAAATTATATTTTTAAAAAATTACATAAATTATTTTGATATGGAAACATTCTCAGCGTAGTAATAAAATAAAATTAATAAAAATATTACTTTTAAAAATTAATTAATATTTTATATCACAACCCTAATTTTCCGAAAGTAAATGTAACTAAATCAGTATACTAAACATAACATTTTATATGTAGATATATAAATTACATGTAACAAATTTATTAATATACAGTATATAAGGCCAGTCATTGGATAAAACATATATAATATGATACATTTTTGTGGCTAATGCATAAATAGGAACACTTTTCGAATCAGCTGTAAAACATATCAAAAGCAAAACTTAACCCCAAACTTAGCATTAATAAGTACTGAATTTTAAATACATATATTTCTCTTGAAGTTTATTTTGTTAAAGATAAACAATGAAACCTAAACTTTTACAAACAAACTAAATATAACCAACATTATGATCACAATATATACAACGAATTGGTCCTTCTAATCTACTGATGCAATACTTATTATAAATCTGTCCAACAGTGACATGAGTATATAACTAAATATATCAAGTACAATAATTACTCAGTTGGAAAGGAACTATAAAGTTCAAAAACAAAATTAATTAAAATAATAAAAGTCTGTTCATGTTTTTTTTTCTATAAATAAATTTTAGTAATCGTGAAAATAAAATTGATTAAACAAATGTACTGTCTAAGGATTTTACTTATCTCTCTGCATTGGCATTTTTGAGTTATGTATATTATGAACATTAAATGCATTAATAAATTGAAAAATATGACGCAGTGAAATAAGAAGTAATAAAATATTTAGAATAAGAGGAACAGATCAATACCAATCTTTGTATATTTTTATAAAAAAGTGGCATTTACTTAGTTTTTCAAAACTATAATATATCCGACAATTTTACAATCATATTTTCTATTTATATTTTGAATTATCATTTATTTTATCAATCAAATTATTATCTAAGTGCTGTACTGGATCTTATTATCTAAAATGCGAGACCGTTTTCAGTTTATTGTTTTTAATAAATAATGATTTCTCTCCCTTTCATTTATTTATTACGTTCAAAAATGTCTTCTTACTGGAAAATATATGCATAATTTAATAATACATGCTCTTTAAAATTCCAATAAATATTATTTCTATTTGATAAGACTTTTTGTAATCTTATAAGAATAATTTTCTACTATTATTATCTTATCTGTAGAACGTTTTACTACTTCAAATAGAAAGCGTATTTATTTGTAATTTTAAGAATGGTTTGATTTTATAGTATATATTTATTAATATTTGATATAAACATATACAAAAACCGTCACTAGCAATAAACGTAATATTTAATCTAGCTATCAACTTCTCATATTAGTAATACCATTGGAATATTTTTTATTTTATTTGTGTAATTCACAATAATAGTCTTAATTCACTAGAATATATGATACTTTTTAATGAAATACAGTAAATGAATTTCCAATTTATTTTCCAACGAATTTACGAAATTTGTTTCTTAATTATTTTCAAGTTTATTTGTGTGGTGGAAGTAAGAGTATAGATATTTTTTTATATATATAATGGTCTGTTACACTAGTCACTATTTTTGGATCTAAAATTATTAACAGATGACGACATACAGTATATAAAAATACCAAGTTTCCTCATCTCGTGCATAACCTTTGGGTGTCAAGGGGAGGAAGGTGAGTTCAGCGGTAAGGGTCCTTAAGCTATTCGAGTATTCCTTGGGAGAGAATGAAAGAGAGGAGGACAATCCTGAGCGGGAGGGGAGGGGTTATTGATTACTTTCTCTCAATAAAAGAGAACTCCTCGACTCTCAAGATATTAGTATCTTGATGGAAGATTTCCCATCT
Source organism: Stictocephala bisonia (assembly GCA_035578905.1). NCBI lineage: Eukaryota > Metazoa > Arthropoda > Insecta > Hemiptera > Membracidae > Stictocephala > Stictocephala bisonia. Next base: position 1,601,915 of record JAQJVL010000041.1, on the reverse strand, counting down.
TAAATATCCCCTTCTATGTCTGAATAAATTAGACTATAGTTTCAAAACTATCGATTCAAACTTCAGGATATTATTCCACAAACCAAAATGAGCCAAAAACTATATGTAAGTAATGTTCTATCTCCTTTCGTTTACTGCCTGTCTTTTTTTATATATTTATCAAAATAATCAACCAAGTTTAAATAAACTCTTAATTATAATTAGATTTATTTATGAAAATGTTGGTTAAGTTTGCCTAATAAATTTCAAATTGGTGGCCATTTTAAATATTTGAATTAGAATAGCTGAAAATGTTAATTAATTAATTAATTTTATGAATTATTTTTATAATTAATTAATTATAAAATTAATTAATTATAAATTAAAATATAATTATAATTATTAATATAATAATTATTATAATATATTATGTATATTATATATTATATAATATATTATATATATTATTATATATAATATTATATATTATATTATTATAATAATTATTATAATAATTATAATTATAATTATAAATTTAATTAATTAATTAATTATAAAACTAAAAATTAATTTTATGAAAATGTTATAAAAGTGACTTTTTTAGAGGATTTCAAAACAAATATAATAGTATATTAAGTTTTACAATTAATAATAAATATCTGAAATATCGCATTTCTTGCATTTATGAGTCTCTCCTTAGTGAGCTAACTGATCAAATAACAGATAACAAATTATTTAAAATTTTAAGATTAATAACTGTTGATCAGAATCACTGGAAATAAGTCTTAAAAATATGATTTCATGATATTTGGCCATATAACCAGGCTCTTCACTAATTTCTAACGGCAACTTTATGTTGGTAATTTCATCAATTAATTAAAGAATATATCTCTTAGTTTTATCAGCTTAAAACATTATATAAATACTAAAAATGAATAAGAGTTTATTTTTTATGGAGGAAGGTCTCATTTTATTCCTATAACCACAATTTAAATTACGATGATCTTGGATTACGTCACTCTTAGCCCAGCTGATTCAGCGTCATTAATCATAACAGCTGTGAATCGGATATCCTCTAAAATTACCTTACTATAACGTAAGACACAAGATTGTTAATCACATCCTGAAGCTTAGATTATTTTAAAAAGTCTGTTAAGTTGTTAAGAAAATGTACATACGAAAATTATCCTGTAAATCATTTATTACGTACATAAAAATACCTGCTAGCCGGCCAACCATACTTCGCTACGGGGTGGTTCTCTATGCTTGCTTACCCTTCACTTTGTGGTTATCTCTAAACCATCACATTTATACAGGGTTGGACAAAATTCTGGAATATATTTATTAATTTCAAAACTATTGAAAGAAATGTAATGAATATTTTATTTATGTACACGTCCCTATACTAAACATTTAGACATATGGTACTAGTTTTTCGTTTATGCAGGGGTTGGCCCATGAAGTTTTTAGTTTCAAAGACATTTTTACTTTAAGACTACCTTGATTCATACCTCATTTTAAAGGTCTTTGTTTGTACAATACAAAAGTTCAAACTTGAGATCAAAAGGATGACCCAGTCAGAAAATACAGCCACTTAAAGAATTTAATGACAAGGTTAGGCAAACGTCTGGAATATGTTTATTAATTAGAAAACTATTTAAATAAATGTAATGAGACTTTGTAGTTATGTACATGTTCCTATACTAAACATTTAGATATAGTTTACTTGCTTTTCGTATAGTCAGGGGATGGCCCATGAAGGAAGTCTTAAAAATTTTAAATGTAGTGTACCTCGAGTTATGCCTCATTTTAAAGGTCTTTCTTTGTAAAACACAAGAGTGCAAACCTGAGGTCAAAAGCATGACCCAGTCAGAAAATACAGTGATTCAAAGAATTTAATGGCATATTATTAATTCTTCTTAGTTATACGGCTATTTATTTAACAGTTTGAAGTATGTTATTTAACAGAAATAAATTAAACAATTATCAAAATCCTGTTGACATTATCTTTACCCTAAAAATAGTATGAGCATATTAATATAGTAATTTGTTACTTATTTTGTATTAAAATTAATTTCTCATATTCAGTCAGATAAATTATAGGTCTACGTAGCAATAGATAATAACTATCTTAGCCTTGTTCTTAAGCAGTATTAGTTATATGATATTAAATCATTTAAGAGGCTATATTTTCGGACTGTGTTATCCTTTTGACCTCAGGTTTGCACTCTTGTATTTTACAAACAAAGACCTTTAAATTGAGGTATAACTCGAGGTAGGCTTACATTTAAAACTTTTAGGACTTCCTTCATGGGCAATCACCTGACAAAGTGAAAAACAAGTAAAATATGTCTAAATGTTTGGTATAGGGAGATGTACATAACTCCAAAGTTTCATTACGTATCTTTCAATAGTTTCAAAATTAATAAATATATTCCAGACTTTTGCCCAACCCTGTGTAAAAGCTCAGTATACTGTTGTTCTGCTACATAACATAGTTTTATAGCCTAGAAACCACTCTAACTTTAATTCAGGGAGTTGCAAAGTAGTGCAATCATATGCAATTATCAAATCAAATGATTGCCAATTTTTCTCTTATGGGGAGGGAAATTTTGAGGGCTTTTTCTAGCCGTTAGGGTAGTATTTCGATAAATCCTTTCTTAGTGGGTTTCTACGATACAAAAGCTAACTTCCTTGTAAATTTCATAAAATTCTGTTTCGTGGTTTTGGAAATTCCGCGATGAGTGAGTACATCGTTTATGGATACTAAAATAAATAATTTAAAAAGTTATAAACTAGATAAGTAATAATTGAAACTCTTATAAAACAATTTGTTGGATAACAATAATAGAAAATTTACAAAACTTATCAAATCATTTGGATTAGTTTCGACCATCAAGATTTTAAGTTTTAGTTGAAAATATCTTTATTTTAGCGAATAACTGTTTCTGCCAATATAAAACACACCCACATTGAGCAGTACAACTGAACTGCATTGAGGCTGAGTGGTTTTGGCGGTTCCTAGCACCTGACGATTTCCCTCAGGTGTTCCGATATTCGATGATCGATTCTCGATTGTGAATAACATTACCTATAAATTACAAAGTATGATACGGTTTTACACAGCAACAATACACGTTTTAAACATAATATTATTAATTTTTTGAGGCGAATAAACATTAACATTATATATTACCAAGTATGGTATCGTTTTTAAAATAATATATAATATCCTTTTGGTAAAGTATAATTCATTTATTTTTTTAAGACACCGATTATATAGATATGGGTGAATGAGTGTGATGATTGTCGATCAACGAGTGTAGTCATTCTAACTAAGGTCAACTGTTCCTCAGAAAGAGGTATTTATTAATTTCCCAATAGTCAGGGCAACTAAGGAACGTGGACAGCTTTACGTGGAATACGAACACGTCATGTTGGTTTGATTTTCAGCTAACTGACAAGCCTAACACTCAGTTATCCTCCCTACACAACATTTACCACTCAACAAGGAGACCTATGCCTTCTGTAGTAGTGTCCACGTCGATGGCAACCATTGAGCGGACGGCATGTCAGTACTAAGAGGACTGAGCTGAGCATAGAACCTATCGCCTATAATCTCCTCGACACTTTTTCCTCAAGTAGCTGGATTACAGCACTGCGCCACCAGTGCCAACTTTTGTGTTTAAAAAAAAACTAACGCTATAAAATTGATGTGAAATAAAGACTAGCTTTTGGAAACACTAGGTTTTACAAAGATAGGTACTACGTCAAGAGTTAATACTACACTTACTAGGGCTTACTACAGATGCTTAACATTTCCGGACGACTAGTGAATGAATATTTATGACAATGAACAGCTTTCCCTCCAATATTTACTAGATTATTTTCGAGGTTATTAAGAGCAAGCTTAACTTTTTCCTAACATTTACGTTATGTTAAACCTCAGTCCTTTATTTAACATCTTAGAGAAGAAAGAAACAGAGGTCGGATCCAATAGTAATAGTGTACTGAATGTGTGTCGAGTTGTTATTTCTCAAGTTTGGCGTACGATGGAGGGCCAGACCTTGTCAGTCCCCCCCCCCCCCAATTCTCAAGGATGAATGTAGTAATTATTACTCCAAATGTATAAAGTTAGTATTTATACTCTGAAGCGACTTCTGTTTCTTTTTCTCTGTGTTAACATATATTATGTATCGTCGTTTTAATCAATCACAGATTCGTTTTATTCCACACACGCTACATATACTGTATGTTTATTTCCAGTAATCTTTACATCGGTCTTGGTCTCCACTGCTATTATAACCGTTTATGACATTTATAGTTTTTGACTTTGTGGGTTAAGTTTCCCGAAAAGCGGAGTAAACTAGTCGGAACGTAAATCTGCCCAAACCCTCTTTCAGTGTATACCAATGCAGCAATCTTGATTGCGTGATAGTGTCATTCACTTCGTAGTGACAGCACTTTTGGCTACATACTACACGCAAAGATTAGCACACCTACTAATAAATACCACTTGCTCGTATTTCATAGAAAATTATAATGATTGCAAGAGTATTGGATAGCGTGAATGACCTGTGTAGTGTGGTTATTAACTGAGTCTGACGTACGCTCAGGAACAGCTATTTCTTAATAGCCCCAATAGCCAAGGCAACTAAACGACCTGCAGCTCTAAGTGAATACAAACCATGTAACATTGGTCTAATTTTGAGCTAATTCACAGGCCTGATACTCAGTCCTCTTTTCTTTACAACATTCGAACCTTGGATGCCATCAAACATAGACCCCCACGGCGTTTTAGTGAGGTTAACACTGATGGTAACCATTGAGTGGACGCCGAGTTGGTATGAAGAGGATTTAAAACAGAACCAACTGCCTGCGATTTCCACGACATTTTAGTCCCCAAGTAACTACGTTGCGTCACTGCACAACGTGGGTCAGCAATACAGTTTGTCATTTTTTTATTAAATGAACAGCTGTTCCCCTGAGTTGTGCTTCCACACACAGCTGTTCTCCTGAGTTGTGCTTACACACACAGCTGTTTTCCTGAGTTGTGCTTACACGCACAGCTGTTCTCCTGAGTTGTGCTTACACACACAGCTGTTCTCCTGAGTTGTGCTTATACACACAGCTGTTCTCCTGAGTTGTGCTTACACGCACAACTGTTTTCCTGAGTTGTGCTTACACGCACAGCTGTTCTCCTGAGTTGTGCTTACACGCACAGCTGTTTTCCTGAGTTATGCTTACATGCACAGCTGTTCTCCTGAGTTGTGCTTACACACACAGCTGTTCTCCTGAGTTGTGCTTACACACACAGCTGTTCTCCTGAGTTGTGCTTACACGCACAACTGTTTTCCTGAGTTGTGCTTACACGCACAGCTGTTCTCCTGAGTTGTGCTTACACACACAGCTGTTCTCCTGAGTTGTGCTTACACACACAGCTGTTCTCCTGAGTTGTGCTTACACGCACAACTGTTTTCCTGAGTTGTGCTTACACGCACAGCTGTTCTCCTGAGTTGTGCTTACATGCACAGCTGTCCTCCTGATTTGTGCTGGCATTCACACCTGTTCTCCAAACGTGTGTTGGTTGACTTGACAAACAGAATGCTACTGTCTCCTAGATAAACTACAAAGGCGCTCATTCCCATTGGCTGGCGTCGGGCATTGTTTAAGCATAATCACGGGTTGCTTGGCAACGCGATATCTTTGGTTTGCAGCCGCCGTTGTGCGACTTTAGAACAAAGGCTAATATCTGGCAATAGATTAACAGTGCAGCGTTGTTGAAGACTTTTACAAAGTATATTATTTTATAATTTACTACAACAGAATTTTATAACATACTTTCAGCATGTTCGTTATCCACACGCACAGACACACAAAGTTAACTTTAATCATATTTAAATTATTTTCAGAAAGTTTGACGTATATTTCATAGAAAACTTGAAATTTTCATTTTCAATGTTTATATAAATTTGATTCTGAGTTCCCCGTAGCAATTAACATTGAAAATGTTTAATTAATTATTGTAGCAGCTGGTCAAAACAAATACAGTCGTTGTTATAAGATGGTAAAAATACTTCATATTTGAGTTTCATTTCCGAGCCTTCACTTAAAATAAAGACTTGATCAAGATACCTTAAGGCCCACATACACTATCCATCATGTCCACCTCCGATACGTTATGTGTTCTACGGACCTTATCCAAGGACATGTCCGACAAATGGGAAGTTTTACAAGCTACTCCCACAGCCATATGGTTTTTATAACTTACAACCTCTGTATTCAAGATCTTTATTTGTCATTAAATAATAAAACATATTATAATAGACATCGTCAATTACAAAAATTAGCAATTAAAATCTACAACAGGCATAAATTTAAATAGTTTCATCAAATCTTAAATCCGTAAGATTATGCTCCAAGAAATCATTCACTTTGTAAAATGGCATAGAAAAAAACCAATGTTTGAGAATATTTTTGAGAATATTCAGTCAAATCAGTCGTTGCGTGGACTGAACTGACCACAAAAAGGGCCCGAAGTACTCCAAATAAAGCTGATGATACATGATATCTCCGCTGACGAGCGTACTGGTAGGAAGTAGTGTGGTAAACATCCAACATGTAAGTTGTGATCGGAACGGACCTTTCGGATGGTGTATGGTCTGTTTTAGCGAAGTAAACTTGCTTACTAAACATAAAGATTTAACAGACGTTGAGCAAATTTAATTTGCTTGCCATAGACACCACGCCTGCTGGGGTAATAGCTGAATGGTTATCGCAAAAGAAAGGAAAATTGAGGAACGTTAGAGGAAGTAGGAGGGGTGTTCGTTACGTGCATTTTACTAGAGAGAGACACAGAATCACTAGGCTAGTCTAGAATAAGGAAAAATAAGAGATAGAATAAGAAACGGAATAACCAGAGAAAGGTTGCAAGTGATACTGCTACAATAGGTAGCCTACTGGTAAGGAGAAGTGTACAGTGATGGAGAAAGAGGAAGGTGGGAGAACTAAATATGGAGGAATGTGGAGAGGAATGCATAAAAGACAAGTGGAGGAAGAGGAAACCTGGAGGGATATACACAAATGGAGGAGGCTGAGTAGGACGACCAGTGAAAAGTGTAACGTCAACTGATGGTTGATGATGGGATGATTATGAAAATGTCACATTACGCTTAAAAACACTAGGGTTAAAAACAGCCCATTCCTGAAGTCGTTGGGCTGTCTGCTAAACTCCAAATAAACTGTCTAGTAATGCTTCACAAAATCCCACTGCCCAGAAATAAATACAATACTCATCATTTCTGTCACTTGAAAGTATTTATTAGTGCGGATGTTGTGTGGGGGAGATAACTGAGTATCAGGATTGCCAATTAGCTGAAAATCAGACCAGCACTACGTGGTTCGGATTCCACATAAAGCTGTAGGTCCCTTAGTTGCCCTGGCTGTTGGGCTATTAATAAATTGCCCTTTCTGAGGAACAGTTGAACTCAGTTAGTAACCAGACTACACTCATCCACACTCATCCTACACTCATAAAACCATTCATATTCGCCTTAAAATACGCACAACGTTGTGTCGGCGTCTCATATGTAAGAATATACAAATATTAGGTCCTGATCCTTTCCTAATTCTCATTAGTGGGTTGTGTTGACATGCAAATCAGATCTATCCCTAAGGAATTATAAGTAAGTTGCAGGAGTGCACTCAAAACTATAGTGGTTCCATTTTATTTGGTTTTTATAATAAAATGTAAACTATGCAAAGTTTTCAATCTTATATGATTTAAGTTGGGGATGTAACAAAATAGCACTGTACAAGTACAGAAAACCCTCGATTTAACAGACCTGGATTTAACAGACAACTTTGGATTAACAGTACCGGTATATAAATTGTAGACTGAAGAAAGTTTTATACAAAATTTAAATTTTTAAAACATGAAGGTTAATCACTTTTTTACATACGGTAATGTGTTTTTATATTTAACTAATTGTTCAGTTAACAACAAGCTGGCAACATCAAAGTTAGTTTTGATTAAGGTGTGGCAATCTAAAACAGCTTGGGGCAAATTCACCCTGATTTAACGGACAATCGGCTTAAATGGATTAGATCCTGCCTCATATAGTCTGTTAATTTGAGATTTTATTGTACTTTTGTTGTGAATATTATGGAATGGAATGATAATTTATTTTCACTAATATCTCCTTAGAATCAAGAACTCTTTATTGCTATAAAACATTTACATGCATAAAATAATGTTACATAGTATGTACAACAAAATTAACTAAGTAGGTTCTGGCTATAATAGTATAAGTTAATACAACATATCACTTAAATTAAAATACATACTTATGGTCAAAAAAATCATGGACACTGTAGAAGGTATTATTAACTAAAAAATTCTTTAACTTCCTACGAAAACAGTTAAGAGGTAGCCCTGACTTAAGAAAACTTGGGAGGGCATTAAAAAGTCTAATACAATTATATGTCACATTTTTTTGAAAAAAAGAAGTTTTGTGTTGTGGAATTTGAATATTTGAACGTGTATGGAGTGAGTAAGATAAGGAAGTGTGAGTGGGGTTGAAAAGTGTCAAATTCTTTTTTAAAAATATCAATGATTCATATATAAAAATACACAGAAAGGTTAAGATGCAGTTTTCTTTAAAAACATTTTTACAAGTCTGATACCTTTTCAATCCAAATATAGCTCGCAATGCTTTTTTCCGCAGTTTAAAGACTTGTTCTGAAGTTTTCATTTCCCCAAATAGGAATGGCGTTAATGAGATGCGGGTAAAAACAACCAAAATATAGAGTTAAAAGTACCTGAGGATTGGTAAAAATAGATAATTTCCTAATTTCAAACAAACAAGATCCTAGTTTAGAAATTATTTTGTTGATGTGAATATCAAATTTTAAATTACTATCAAGACATTTAAACCCAAAAAACTTATTGATTCTTTACAAGAAAGAGAGATTCTCCTAACATAATTTGCATGTGATCATCAGGATTCTGTCAAATCGTAAAGTACAAAAGTCATGTTTTATCTGTATTAACAATCATGCCATTCTTTATGAACCACTGGAGCAGGGAATTTGATTCAATGAAGCATTTAATCTCAAGTTCAAACTTATTAGATGCAGTTACCAGGAAGTATCATCAGCAAATACACATAAATCAGACTCATTAACACAATTTTGAATGTCATTTATAAATTATAAAAAAAGAATAGGACCCAAAGCAGATCCTTGAGGAACTCCTGTTTTAATAAGCAAGTCATTTGAATACAGTTTTCTTAGGCAGTTATAACCATCATCAAAACCTAACTCTACTCTTTGAGTTTGACCTATAAAATAGGATGAAAACCAGTTTAGAGCAATACCTCTGACCCCCAGATTCTGTAGTTTGTCTAATAGTGTAAAGAATGGTCAACAAGATCAAAAGCTTTCTTCAAGTCAATGAAAAGCCCTAAAGCAGACATTTTCTTATCAATGGCAGAGACTATTTTGTCAATAAAACAAAACACTGCATTAAGTGTACTCTTTTGCTTTTGAAACCCGAACTGATTTTTGAAAAGAACTTTGTGTTTGTTGAAAAAGGATAAAAGTCTGATTGAAACAATTTTTTCTAACACTTTAGAAAACAAGAAAGAATTGATATTGGCCTGTAATTGTCACACACCACCTGATTGCCCTTCTTATGTAGAGGCTTTACGGTAGCCACTTTTAAAAGAGAAGAAAATTAACCACTAACAAAAGAAAAGTTAACTAAATGTACCAACGGTTCAATAATCTCCTCAACACATTTCTTTAGTAGTTTAGACGATACTTCATCTGTCCCTGATGATTTACTACTTTTTAAAGACAATACAATTCGTTTAACTTCTACCGAGTCAGTAGGATACAAAAAAAGAGATGGGGTTATAGAAAAACTCGTGGAATTAATTACAAGGTCACTATTTGGTTTGGCATTTAGATTTTCTCCCAGACTGACAAAAAATTTATTGAATGTATTCGCTTTACCTATAGGGTCCCTGACAACATTTCCAGAAATATCAATAATCTTCTTTATTAAACCCCTGTTATCCAAATCACAGCTACACTATCATGTTTTGTCTCATTGATAATATTCCACATTGCCTTAGGTTTCGATTGAGCATTATTGATATAATTTTGCACTTTTTCTGATTTGCCATTACGAATTAAAGATCCGTTTCCCTTTTTTCTTTAGATAATATTGTCTCCTGCCATCTATAGTTTCAAGATTTCTTGTTTCTCTATGCAGAAGTAATAAGTCACGTCTTAAATTCAATAACTTTTCATCAAGAACAATTATTGATGTCGATTTACTTTTTTTAATTTAACTATATGTACAGGGAATGCAAGATCCATATAGTATGAAAGTAACGATATAAAAGCCTTGAAGTTATCATCCATTGTTGAGGAAGAAAAACGTCCACCCATGTTTCGTTCATCAGTAGAGTTTTAAAAGTATAAACATTACTGATACAGAAATCTCATTCCAACTTAAATTTTATTTTTGGAACATCAGAGATAGGTGAAACAAGTAAATCTACAACCTGTGCTTTATGGTCAGAAATTTCAGTTTGAATGAGTACCGGATTGACATCAGTATACACGTGGTCAAGAATTTACCGAGATCCCTTAAACTCTCTAGTGAAATCATAAACTGTGTTTCTCAAACCAAAAGACTTCATAAGACTGAGCATTTTATTGCTAACAAAGGAGGACAGCTAAATCAACATTAAAATCGCCCCTGACAACAGCAAAATAATGCTTACAAAATAAATCATTCAAACAGTCATACATTAAGTCAAAAAACTTATCAAAAGCATTACCATTTGGAGAAGGGGGTCTGTACACTCCCACAACAAGAAGGGATCGAGAAGCTGTTTCGATCCTTACAGCGGCTAGTTCACAAATTCCCTCTTCACAGTAACTACTTATATCTAAAACAATTTAAGGACTTTGAAAATACAGTATTATTTTTTATAATAAAATGATGTTGGTCTACGTGTAAAACATGTCCTGTATTCTCTTCTCTTCAATATCAGGCTAATCAGAGTAATGTTAAAATTACGACAAGCAATAAATTCTAAACATGGACAACATTGAAATTAACATAGTAAATTTTATACATCAAAATTTACCAACCAATTGACTTTTTAAAAAAATACACACAATAATAATAACAAATAAATCATTATTCATTTCTAATACCGTACGCCGATCGTAGAGATAATATGGATATGAGGGGTGAATTAGTGTGCTGAGTGAAAATGAACAAGTGTAGTCATCGTTACTATCTGAGTTCGACTTAGCTCAGAAAGGACTATTTATTAATAGCCCAATAGCCAGCGACCTACAGCTTTACGTGAAATTCGAACCACGTAGTTTTCGTCTGATTTTCAGCTAACTGACAAGTCTGACACTCAGTTCTCTCCCCTTTAAAACATCTGAACCCTGACTACCATCCAACATTCCAGACTTTGGATTTGCAACCATTGAGCGGACGCTCGTGTTAAACATATTTGGAGCATTAAAGTTTAAAGTTGTTAAAAATATATCAACTGGCTTTGGAACTCGACATGTATAACTTGGCACTTCTCAGCCTTCATATGAAAATCCATTATTTGAAATATCTCTACTTACGCATCCAGTATTGACTTTATTACCCTATTATTAACCCTCCAGGTGCTGGGTTGAACTTTCTTAAGTGCTAGGCGTTTTTCATCATGTTTGCAACTGTATGTAAAATATTTTTTTAAATACTGTAAACCTAATGAAAATGGTACATATTACATATCATTATTTTCAGAAAAAACCATAGAATAAGAAAATATACTTATACAGGACTTATCTTTTCATGGTAAACTATTGCTGGATGTTATTCTTTACAAAGAAGAAATTTTTTTTTTCAATTTTTTTAAATTTGAGTTCATTTATCAGTTCACAAAAGACATAAAATGAAAATCCAAAATAGACATATTGTAGAAAACTTAATAATAAACGCAAAAATATATACATGTTATAGGTTATCTTCTTAGACACATTCAGTTAGAGTAAAAAATGGAAATTTGTCCTATGTAAAAAAATCACTAATACATGACAAGTTACACATTTCATTGTAACATGTAGTGTTATTTCACTTTTACAACTCAAAATTTTTTCAGCTCACAAAATATAACAATGACAATCAATAAAAAACTAAAATAATTAATTAAAAAATATATCTTATGTACAAAAATTTACATTCTGGAGCAATGACAAGATGATTTACTCAGAGTCAACTTCACTCTCAATGTCTGATTGTTCATTTAGTTCGTCTAACACATTTATTATTGCACTAGACCTACTTAATTCACTCATTTTTTAAGATAAAATACAATAAAACACAAAATAAAACAATAATAATAGATTACAATAACAAACTTACAATGTAAACAAACACCAAGCGGCAATACACTGAGCATCTGATTTGTGTGTGTTGAAAACAAAAAATACGCTTCTAAACAATTGTTGTATATCGGCTGTTTTGATGCAGACGTATTCCATAGAGTATAATATGTTCCGCGTTTCTTCTACTTCAATACTATATAACAGACTTTGTAATATTCAGTCGTTTAAAGCCGCTAGTGCGTTTTAAATAGATCGCGTACCTAACATCGCGCTACGCGATGTCAGTCCAGATACGGTAATCATAGTGATTTCATAAATTAACTGGTTATTCTTCAAAATATTAAGTAGCCCAAAGTATGAGGAATAGATTGTGCTGAAACGCAGTACACTATAAGGTTGTCTCATAACTCATAAGAGAAAATAATTTGGCACAGTTGTGAGTAAAATCTAAGACTTTTTACTTTACAGCACTTTTTTCTCCAGTTTACCATGTCTTGGCAAGGTTAGCACCTTGTCAGTCCCTACCCTTTTCCCTCTCAAGGACAAAAATAGTGATTATTTTTACAGATGTACATTAGTCTTAATCTACACGTAACTATGGCTATGGTCAGAAGAACGCGACCTCTACTTTTTTTCTCTGTGGTGCAGTGCAGGGTAGCCCATTTTAATCTCTGAACTATGGAGTGAAGGTGGGGCAACATGAATGATGTTTACAACACTCCAAATGAATTATGTTAGCCAAATGGTACCGGATGAGTGGAAGAGCAATCTATCACTACATATGTAAATTAGTTTTATATGAAAACATACGAAGGGCAGTGGGCACATATGCCTTGCACTGCAAAATGTAGCAGTAAGATTTGTGTACATATAAGGAATGTATTGAAGCTCTTGTTCTGGCATGTCCCTGGCCATATCAGATCTATGTCCAGTTCTGTGTCTCCCCCTAACATTCTGCCCAAGCATACCAGCCCCACCAAAACCCAGCTCTGTACCCCCATAATCTCGGCATTCCTCCAATCAGCGATTCCCCAAAACCTCCTATGTCTGACTGAAGGACTCTCCTCATAACAACTCATCACTCAACTCTACTTCCACCCTAATTTTGACTAAATCAAGGCTAAGTATGCAAGTTTTACTTTAGTTTTAACGTATTAGCCCTCACACCCACCCATACACAAACGGCTAATCATTTTAATAGATAGAAGACTATGCAGAAGCGTGGAATAGAACATCAGACTTATTCTTTGTTAATACGATCTTGCAAACTATTCAATTTATCAATGCTAGACCAATTAATTAAGGTATTCATTTTCAATCATATTGCTGAACTAGCAATAAATAAACTCAGCAGGATAAAATGTTTATTTATTTTACTCTTGACGCCTTATTTCTCGTTTTCTAGTTCTGTCAGTTTCTACAACTTACACTACATTCTTACTACACGTGATACACCGACAAAACTTTGTGCGTATTTTAAGGCAATTATAAATGATTACATAAGTGTGAATTACCTATATAGTCTGGTTACTAACTGAGTTCAACTGCTCCTTAGACAGGACCATTTATTAATAGTCAAATAGCCAGGGTAACTGAGGGAACTACAGCTTTACGTGGTGGAATCCGAACCACGTGGTTTGATTATCAGCTAACTGACAATCCTGGCACTCAGTTATCTTCCCTACACAACAGCTCAACCTTGACTACCACCCAACATGGACACCCCAAAGTGTCCACGTCAATAGCAACCATTGAGCGGACGCCAGGTCGGTTTTATTTTAACTTGGAGGAAGCCCCTTAAAACTAAATACTTCAATCTCCATTAAAGCATTACACCACTAGTGCTGGCAATAAGGCTTTATAGTGTGAATAAAGCCCTGTGGCATAGGGCAATGTAGGTGCTAGACCTGAAGCAGTTGCTCCACCCTCGAGACGGCTCTCACATTTTTAAAAGCGACAACTAATTGAATGAAATTAATTACTGCAACAAATATTAATGTAGAGCGGTTAATTAGGGATATTTTAATAGCGAATGAATACATCTTAAAGGGAACAAGAGTAAGAAAATCTTATTTGCAATACATAATTCTTGAAAAACAGTTTGCATAGCAAAATAATTTAAAAAAATGTTGTAAAAAATACAGAAATTGGTAAAAAATATTTATTCAGAACAATATCCATTCGTACTCTGACAAATAGGCAGCCGGTGAACAGATGATCTTATAGTTATTGTTTGATGTATAATTCAACAACTGCCACTCACGCCCATGTCTCAACAAGCTTGCAGCCCTTACTTGTCGCAGTACATAATAGTATGTACATATTATATGGCAGTTGCTGCTCTTCAACATCATCGTTGTCTATCAGAATTGCAGGGAAGTCTGCAATTTGTGCTGCACCCATCATCACTGTAATCAAAATTTTAAATCAGATTTATTCATGCTCAATAGAGATTAAGAAAAAAATTTCGATTTTTAAACTAGTCTCTAATATATATCATTACAGTTAAAACAGCCCTCCTTCTATATAAATAGATTTTATAAAAGTACACAACAATCATTGGAAGAATTGAATAGCACAGGGATGCAAGACTTGTGATTCAAAGTAGAAAAACAACTACTTAGGCATTTATTTTGACTTTTCTTATTCTCTGCAAAAAGCTCTTTTCTCCATTCTGTGGGTTATAGGTGTGAAAAGTGTGATGCTTCTAACACAATAGAACAGCTCGGATATTGAAAAAATATATTTTTAACTGAAACATCTAATGTGTTAGGTTTCCGATTAGGTCCTAAGGCCCCTCCAGACTATATGTGTGGAGATCTGAAATAAAAATGCTTTAACGCATGGAGAATATTTTCACCCTCATTACTGGCTCATCTGGCCTAAGATTAAGACCAACATAGATAAAACAATAAACAGTCATAACCTGACCCATACTGATATGCAAGAAGCTTAACTCTGGAGAGTGCATAGAATTATTGTTCACCCACGTAATTCACTAGCCAAGAAACAAACACCTCTTGAAATCCACGTTCTACAACAGAAAATAGAATTGTTCACCCCCAAAACTGAACCCAATATCATAGTAAGTATGCACTTGTAATAAGGGCGGTATGTGACGATGTCGGTCTGCGGAATTAAATTTCCAATGGCAGCCGACAACTTCCTCTCGCATTGTTGCACGTAAATCATGTGCACAACGCACATAAATTAACCACCATGTAAGTAAATTTTTGCAATGTATTCATATAAATCTTTCTTGTTACTATCAGTTAAATAAGCTTACTCTAAGATGTATATAAATTGTTGCTTACCTGTTGATAAAAACCACTGATTTTTTGACATTTTTGGCAGGATTAGCAGTAAGTAAATTTTACCTACACAAAACACAAATAAATTCCATAAACATCATATATTATGTATACCAATCGAAACTAAAACGTGTCAATATTTTTTGTAAATTGATTTCATACTATTATTTAAAGAAGTTATTTTTTAATACATTTTAGACTTCTTTAAATAAACAAGAACAGAAAACTATTTGTCAGCATGATTTCAGTGGTAGTAATACGCATTAACACAGACTTGTTGATCTCTGGCAGTGATAACATCTCACGGTTCACCCACACTGGTAAATCATTGGTAGCATTCCAGACTCTTCCTCTGGTTCTACTAGCTTCAATGTCTGGCCCAATTTGTCATTCTTCATTTGTGGTAGCCTCGTCACCTCCTGGCCAAGATTGTATCTTCAAAATCCAGGTTGTATCTTCACAGGTAGTACCTGGAATTTCAGTTTGAAGTTGATTAACTGGTTAAAAATGACTATCAAACTGATTACAATCATAACGCTATGTTAATAAATTTATGAAAATTGTTTATAGTATGTTTAAAAGAAACAACTGTGGTAAAACGGCAAAGGAATATCAATACATCACCTGGAGGCAAGGAATTCCCACAACCAAATCATCCTCGCCTTCTGAACCATATCACTAAATGTCTCATCATGAACATGACACCCAACCGCCCGCCCATACACATACAGTGGTATTTACCCACCCGCCTGCCCATACACATACAGTGGTATTGACCCACCCGCCCGCCCATACACATACAGTGGTATCCCTGTATGTGTATATCAATACCACTGTACGTGTCTGGGAGGGCGGATGGGTCATTACCACTGTACGTGTAAGGGTGGGCGGGTGGGTCATTAACACTGTACGTGTATGGGAGGGCGGGTGGGTCATATTACAACAATACCACTGTACGTGTATGGGTGGGTAGGTGTGTCAGTAACACTGTACATGTATGGGTGTGCGGGTGGGTCAGTACCACTGTACGTGTATGGGTGGGTCAGTACCACTGTACGTGTATGGGTGGGTGGGTGGGTCAGTACCATTGTACGTGTATTTCATGCAAAAAATGCAAGCTATTTTGGTGGCAAAAATGTCAATGACTTGGCTCAAAGGTTCCCAACAAATTCTCATCAACAATGTACGTGTATTGGTGGGTCAACATCACTGTACGTGTATGGGTGGGTCAACAACAATGTAAGTGTATGGGTGGTTTGTTTCTGTCAACTTATTGGGTTATTTGGCAAAACGTTTGGTTTGCTACATGAAGAAATTCTTCAACAGATCATTTCCCGTTTAATAGCCTCTCTACTCACAAAAAATACATGAACTGTTAAGTTTGCCGCCTGGCATTGTCTCCTCTTGGAGGGGAATGGTGCTTGAACATTGAGGAGTGCTCGATTTTTACATAAACTATCTGGAACAAAATTTAAATCATAAATGGTTTATGTACTTGGAAAAGCTATTTTTACTGTCTTAAAATGCTTTATCAAGCACATTTTATTAAAATATAATAAATAGTAGTGCATCAGTAAAGTTACCTTACATTTTTTTATTGAAGCAAGGTACATTACGCTGAAATTTGAAAACCTGTAGTGCCTTTTCACATTTCTTAATCAGCAAATATATTTTATTAATATTATATATACAGTAAACTCTCTATAGTTTATCACTAAATAAACTATAGGGGTGTCTGAGAAAACATGTCAAACTATACGTAATGTATTGTAAACGTGGCAGAAACAAATATTTTTATAAGGAAATTGTTATACAATGTCTTGATGGACAGTCAAAAATTAAAAAAAAAAATATATAAATAAAAACAAGCTATGTATTGATGTAACAACCCTACTGATATTGTGTGGAGTTATAGTACATAGTTATTTAAGTATTATTATGTGTTGTTTTATGTAAAACAGCTGTAGTAGCAGACCTCACTAACCAAATTACTGGCACAAATATTCCTATTAAATGAGACATCTATTTGTAAGTAATAATAATGTGATCAATGGTAACAGCTAGAATACTTAAGAAAGTATACTTTCTGATTTAACTCAGAATTTGTTTACCAATTTTTCATTGCTAATATATTTTAATATAATAATATAAAGGTTTGGAGTTACCCGTAAACATTTGAGTCAGGCACCTGAGATTTCCTATAAAGGCTTTTATGATATGTCTAGTTACTAACTGAGATCAACTTATCCTCAGAGAGGGCCCATTATTATTAGCCCAATAGCCAGGGCAACTAAGGGACCGCCAGCTTTACATGGAATCCAAACCACACAGTAATGATCTGATTTTCCGCTAATTTACAAGCCTGATTCACAGTTCTCACCCTACACAACATCTAGACACTGACTTACCAGCCAAAAAATGCACACCTTTAGTAGTGTCAACTCCGACAGCAACCATTGAGCAGGTATATTTTGGTTTTAATAGGACAGATTACAGAATCTATCGCCTAAAATCGCTAGAAAACTTTCCCTAGTAGCTGGATTACGATACTGCGCCATAAGAGCTGACTTCAGACTACCGAAAATCTAACAAAAATTGTAAACTAATTATTATAGGAGCATTATGGATGAAAGAAAAATGATATTACACATATTAAATAGTTTTTTAATTAGCATAATACGTGTTCGTACATATACAGTTCAAATGAACGTCACACAAAACAAATGTATTACAATACAAGGACAAAATACCGTACACAAATACTTACAATATAAGTACAAAATGTACAAATATTATTTTGATCGATTTCGGCGAACCACTGTCACCTTCCTCAGACCAGAGGGATTCACAAAAGAATGAAAATCAAACACAATATTAAATACAAAATAGTTTTGTTCATCACACTTCTTTAAATAAAATACACCCACAGTTCTTATCTTCTCAAAACTAGAAAACTAGTATACTGGAGAGATAGGACATCAGCAAACATACCTTACAATACAAGATCACTAACACCAGAGTAGTAGTAACATACACAAAAGAATCACACTATCACAAATTTTCTTTACCACTGGCACTTTCCTCACTCCATATTCTCTACTCACCTGAATAAAGTGTCGGTGTTACAGCACATATGTGATAATGTGACTGTTTTGTATTTGTTTAGTACTACTGTAGTGTTTGTGGACTTGCCTTCTAAGGGACATTTGCTGATGTCCCATACAGCTAACAGAATATAAATAGAGAGGCCACTCGCCACGGAGAGTGAAGCCAGACAATCTGCAGTGTTCACCACCAAATGATGGCGGCCAACATTGAGTCACCCTAGTTCCAAGCATCTGAGCGCTCCTTACCTGCACTGCATCTTCATTTTCCCAGTAACTGTGCCTGCCCGCAGTCTGTTTTCGTTAAGACACCTGTCATTACTCTTATATTTGTCTTCAGTTTATAAAATGCCACAAACTTGTATTGCATTTGGTTGCAAAATTCAAAATAACTTATTTCCTTTTATACAAATGTACGTTACAAAAATTCAACTGTATACATAGGAAAAAATACTCTTAAATTAACCATTAAACATGTGAGATACCAATACAACCAAAACACACAACTCCTTAAAAATTAACTTTAGAATTTAGATTTACAACTGGTCTACTAATACTGTTAAGAAAAAAAAAAAAAGAAAAAGGTGGAAACTAGGACCGTTATGCGTGGGTTTTGCTGTATTGCTGAAATTTAGAGTATTGCTAGTTTAAATTTAGTAGAAAAAAAGTGTATGGAAATAAGCCTACATAGGCAATACTGCCTGTGCGTAGGCTTGAGTTGCTTGTCAGTAGAATAATATTTTCCTTGCAATAACAAAGGAAAAATTTACGGAGTTACCTATCACAGGTAATATATTTTTAATAAAATCATAATACTTGTACATTACAATAATTTTTATTATAAGTAAATTGGCTATTATAAATGTTTCAAAAATATAAATTTTTAAAGCCATCAAGTTGGCCTATATTACATAGTTTTAATTTTCTATAGTGATGAGAAATTAAATTTCATTTGTAGGCTATTTGGTTTGTTGCATTTAGAACATGTAGTGTGACGTGTGTTATATTTAAAGACGAACCACTTGTCTAAAGTAATCACATTTTTAGGTCAGTAGTTTTAAAGATAAAATACATCTGTTTTGTTAGGTTAGTATTTAAATCATCTCAAAGTTTTATTGTAACGTTTCTAAAACTATAATTTTTGCTATATTGTTAATCTATACAATTTTACATTGGGTCAATTTAGATAAGATATTTATCAATTTTATATTTGAGCTATATTTGTCTATAAGGATAGTTACAAAAATATTTATGACATTATTAAACATTATGCTCTTTAAACCTACTACCCAAATTTTTACAGTTTCATTATAACATTTTAAAGGTAAACATAAAATTTTGTTTTTACCACCTATCATGTTTACGGTAAAAAGAGTTTTTACATTATATAACTTTTTTAGAACACACATATTTTAATGTTTTACTTAATTTTAGTCACTGCGATGTTATGATAAGCAAATTAATTCAAATTATACTGAAAGCAAGAACAGTATATTGTTTTTCCTTTATAATATTTTAACTGTAAAGGGTTAATTACAAACATAAAATATACAACAAACAAACATAAATAATAACAAGTCTAAATAACTCCTATTATTTTGTTTTAAATAATTAACTGTAATCAATATCTCTGTACGTGTATGGGTTGGCAGGTGGGTCAATATCACTGTACATGTATGGGTGGGCGGGTGGGTCAATATCTCTGTACGTGTATGGCTGGGCAGGGGGGTTAATACCACTGTACGTGTATGGGCGTGTGGGTGGGTCAAAACCACTTTACGTGTATGGGTGGGCGGGTGGGTCAATATCTCTGTACGTGTATGGGTGGGCAGGTGGGTCAATATCACTGTACGTGTATGGCTGGGCGGGGGGTTTAATACCACTGTACGTGTATTAAAACCAATACCACTGTACGTGTATGGGGTAGGTCAATACCACTGTGCGTGTATGGGAGGGAGGGTGGTTCAATACCACTGTACGTGTATGGGAGAGCGGGTGGGTCAATACCACCGTACGTGTATGGGAGGGAGGGTGGGTCAGTACCACTGTACGTGTATGGGAGGGAGGGTGGGTCAATACCACTGTACGTGTATGGGAGAGCGGGTAGGTCAATACCACTGTACGTGTATGGGAGGGAGGGTGGGTTGACCATACCACAGTACGAGTAAGGGTGGGCGTGTGGGTCAATACTACTGTACGTGTATGGGTGGCGTGTGGGTCAATTCTACTGTACGTGTATGGGTGGGCGGGTGGGTCAATACCACTGTACGTGTATGGTCGGGCGTGTGGGTCAATACTACTGTACGTGTATGGGTGGGCGGGTGGGTCAATACTACTGTACGTGTATGGGTGGGCGGGTGGGTCAATACCACAGTACGAGTATGGGTGGGCGTGTGGGTCAATACTACTGTACGTGTATAGGTGGCGTGTGGGTCAATTCTACTGTACGTGTATGGGTGGGCGGGTGGGTCAATACCACTGTACGTGTATGGGTGGGCGTGTGGTTCAATACTACTGTACGTGTATGGGTGGGCGGGTGGGTCAATTTTACTGTACGTGTATGGGTGGGCGTGTGGGTCAATACCACTGTACGTGTTTGCGTGGGCGTGTGGGTCAATACTACTGTACGTGTATGGGTGGGCGTGTGGGTCAATACCACTGTACGTGTATGGGTGGGTGGGTGGATCAACAACACTACTGTAGGTGTATGGGTGGGCGGGTGGGTCAATACTACTGTACGTGTATGGGTGGGCGGGTGGGACAATACCACAGTACGAGTATGGGTGGGCGTGTGGGTCAATTACCAAATACAATTTAATGTTGTACATTTGCTAAAACTCCCTTAGTCTAAAAGTAAAGAGGTAGTTTACCTTATAAACAGGAAAAATAATTGTTTATAACATTTACTAAGTGAAATAAATACTGAATTATTTAAAGTACAGTATAACAATATATAATATATAATATTTAACCGATATAAATATGAAACTTAAAACAGAAGAATTAGTTACAGTACTTCCGAATCGCAGTGGTAGCCTTTCCCACAGTAGCAGTGTCCTGACCGCCTCACCAAGTTGATTTTCTCTCCTCATTTAACCCAAGTTATTGTCTTATGCATTGATTGTATTTTTTTCAAAAAATATATGTTACAATATCTATCATGCTAAAACTTTGCCGCTGACAAAACTTTGTTGACCAAAAAACAAAAATTGCCCTCGCAGACTAACATTTTCATGTTCAATAATTTAAAAGATTTATTCAAATATTATCATTTATTGTAAATAAAATATTTTAAATAAATAACACTACCATCAGTGTGAAGCACTAAATGACATTATATGTTCAAAGTTTGGTAATTTTAGGTAGATTGCAGTTGATTTGGTGTCCAATCGCAGTTTGTTTGAAAAGTGCGCATTAAACAGTTTTACCATTTTCAGCCGCATATTTTGCGTCTGGCCCACCACTCAATGGTGGATTTGGCTTCACTGCCAGTAATGCTCGTTAGATAGATGTAGCCCCTCTATATTCTGTGCTCGCTGGTCCTATACTGTATTTCCAATATACTAATTCCTGGCCTAGTGCCCCTTAACCTAAACTAAAATCTCTTCTAAAATAAAACTTATTGGCAAAAAAATTCAAGTATTAAGATATAATTATAATTTTTTAAGATATTTATTCTTGAGATATCCAACATATTTTAGGCTTAAGATCCGTTTTAAGCATGTGATAAACAGATACTTAAAATTTCTGTTTACTAAAGAAATGTTAAGTATTATTGTGCATTTAAAAAATATTCCTAACAAATTTAATATCAAAATTCAACTTTGCTTTATGGATGAAATAAACCAATTGATTGTTTCATACTATTGACATAAATCTAGCAAGAAAATAATAGTCTGTCAGAAAACAATTAATTAAATAAAAGATGAATGACAAACAAAATAATTATTTCCCGCAGATTTAAGTGGATCTGCGAAAATCCCAAACAGGAAAAAGTAATGGACCAAACTACACCTAGCTTAAAGTAAAAAATTACTGACATAAAACTCTCATTCTGTTGAATAGCATATGTTAAGGGTTTTTTTAAAATACAAAAAAAAAAAAACACAACTGAATGTAATGCTATTCAGTTTTAACGTGACTTCCGGACTAAGGGAGTGGCAGAGGAATCTGTTATGGTCACACCGAGAATCAAACCAAGACCTGCTGCGTGCAAGTCATTGTTGTCAAAGTTAGCCTCATTGGACATAACTTTGATGTGTGACAGTAAACCTGTACCTTACTTTGGGCACAAAGAAATACACCTTTCAATTTAAATAATTTTATTTAAAACCCGTAGTTGAATGTATTTCCCAACCTAAACAACTCCCACACTAAAAAAAGTAGATTCCTATGACTTGGTAGAATCAATAGAGAACAGCATCTGTGGAGCTTTGGTTATTGGATGAGCAGTTTTGGTCCCACTTATTGTGAACCCTTTCTCCTTGCTGAACAGGTACTTTCGTAAAAACAATCGATTGTTTTCATGCACGTTTGGATGATTTAAGAACGTCTCAATCTAAAACAGAAAGATAAAACATTTTTCAGTAATATTAACTTAGAATGAAAGTAAGAAAAACCAAACAATAACTGTAGTTCAATTAATTGTAAAAAAGTAAATTATGAATACGTCACAACTTCATGCAGGTTTTCTTAAAATTATACAAGAAATTGACATCTCATTTTTCATTGCTAATTTCACCTTAATCAAAACAATTTAACTGTTTTATTGACTTGTAAGCCCTGCACACATCTGGTTGTTTAGTTGATTTTCTGCATTGTCAAAACTGCTACAGAGATTATGTCAAATGGCGGTGACATCTGCTGCTATCCATGTCGGTAGTGATGACTCAACCAAATAGCACCAGCAGACACTAAACACACCAGAAGCAGACATATCTAATAACATTTGCTCTTTTCTGAATATAAAATGGTATGATGCATTTGACATAACATAAACAAAAGCTAGGATTTGAATTTCATGTTGGCTTCCTATAATCATGAAAACTCATCAAAGGAATGCTAATATCAGTTTTCCTAATTATTTATTCAAGATATCTTCTGTGATATGCTAATAAGTAAAGAAGAATCTCATTATAGAAGACGTCACTTATAACAGACTGCACATTTCTTGAAACACTATGTAAAAACAAAATTTAAAATTGTTGTTGTTGCATGAATATTTATTAAAAATTTCATTGAAAATAAGTCCAAACACAAAATAATTCTTCTTGACTTATCACTTTATTTATATCTTATTGTTAAGTAATAAAAATATGTAGATTATACCAGGCTTGTTTAAAAGAATCTATGATTAGTATTTCAAATGAGAATCATATTAAAAGATTATGTACGCAATTTACTGTAGTGAACTGAACTAGGCCTATTGTAATGGGCCTGCCAGCGGACAAGTGTGAGCGAGAGGTTGCTTAATCTTTCAGCCGGCCTTCAGCACTAGGACATTATAATTAATTGCGAATCGAATAGCCAAGGCCAACATGGATTCCCCCTCCAAGA
The DNA here is from genome assembly GCA_035578905.1 of Stictocephala bisonia. Taxonomy (NCBI): domain Eukaryota; kingdom Metazoa; phylum Arthropoda; class Insecta; order Hemiptera; family Membracidae; genus Stictocephala; species Stictocephala bisonia. Next base: position 1,577,551 of record JAQJVL010000041.1, on the reverse strand, counting down.
CCGTGAGAAGCGAGGGTATAAGAGATGTCTGGGAGGGTATAGTGTGTGAAATCGACCTGGTGTCGACATTTTTATAGTCAGTTGAGCCATTGTCTCCCACATTACCTATTTTAATTTACAAATAATTAGTAGCACATATTCATATCTGACTAAAAGAATTATTATATAATTGTAGGATGAATTTGGATGACATGTGCAGTCTGCTTACTAACTAAGTTTGATTTATTCAGGGTGGTTACTCAATCATCTAAAAAAATTCAAGCATAATTCAAGTTTTTTTTCCAAGGGGTTTGAAACAAAATTCAAGGTGCACTTACAGAGAAATATATTTCTGAATCGACGTAATCACTCATTATAGTACAATATATAAAAAAGCACATGTTTTATAACTAGGCATGTCAATAATCTTGTAGGCCATAAAGAAATTGAATTATTGTATAAGTATCCTAGGTTTGAATTAGCAGTTACCTAAAATTGTTTATTTCATTGATAAGTAGGCTCAAAATCTAGTGATATAATAATATTTATTTATTCCATCATTTCTATTTTACAATATATTACACTTGCTTAGGATGCTAACCACTTTTCCAGTAATGTGGTTAGCAGAATATGCCTAACTTACTTTAATACAATTTTTACTAATAAGCCTACGGACTATTTGCGATAAGTCCAGCTTTAATTAATTACTGTTATATCAATAACACAATGAGTTGAAAACAAAACTAGTTTTTATCTGATAAGTATGTGAAAAAAGCAACATTTTTTAAAAATCGTTATTTATCAACAACTTTTTTTTCCTTTTTACATGATGTTTCGGCAACTATACAACTTCTTGTCACCTTTGAAAATACAATTCCTCGTTAAAGAGTGGTGAAATGTGAGTTTTTTTGAGGAGGTTGATTTCATCCGCAGAAAACTCTTTTTTAACGGAAAATAAAAAAAAACTAGTTTTTTATCTGATAGTGAAAAAAACAACTTTTTAAAAATAGTTTTTTCATCAAATTTTCATTTCCATTTCACATGTTTTTTTAAGCTGAATACGAATGTATATTTGTGTTCACAGTATAATTATTTATTCAGCCTGAAAAATGCATTTTATATTTACCTGCCAGCTGTAAATGCATTACGGCCTGCCGGCTGTCACTCTGGCGGAAATATAGATTAAATTGGTTTTGTGATTAATAGTTGTTGTATATAATGATCGCATAATGGCCGTTAATCGCGATTCGCTGCGAAAGTAGTTTTTCGTTATATCTCAAGAAGTAATTGTAATGGACCCAATTTGTATTCAGTACAAAAAAAACAGACCTATTTAAACTAAAAGAAATATGTCAAAATTACTATACGTTGTGATATTAGTTTTCCAAATTTTTCGGTAAAATACGTAATTTCCGCGGAATGATTTTTATGCTGATCACGAATATATGATTGAGTTATTCAGTAACATTATTTTTTCGCCCTGAAAAATACACTTTTTACTGATCAGCATAACCAAACTTATCATGACTATTTACTCAACAAATAGACGTAATTTGCGTTAAATTATTGTACCTGGCCTTCGTGACAGCCTACCGTCCGTCATTCCGGCAGGAGTATGAGTAAATTCAGTTTTTCGTGGTTAAAATCTGATTATATAATCACGTATACAATGATCGCTAATTGAGATTCGCCAAGAAAGTAGTTTTTCCGTTATATCTTGAGAAATAATTTATACAGACCAAAATAGTTTTCAAATTCGTATTTAGCGCAAAAACTACACATCAAAATTAAAATAATATGATTATAATATCATTTCAATTAATGGAAATATATCGAAAAAACTAAAAGTCTGACATTAGTTTTTTTTGATTGTTCGGTAAAAACAATTCCCGCAGAATAAAATATTCTCACAAAATTGTAGTCAATTATTGACCCATTCCAGGTAGTTTTAAAATTTCATTTGGTGGCAAGAAACTGCATAATAACCTTGTTGGTTTTAATAGATAATAGTTCACACAAAACTAAAACACTTTGTCAAAAATTTCGATTTTGGAGTTAGTAGGCCTAGGCCGTTAAGTCAATAAACTACAACACAAAACGTTCTTCACTTGAAACAATATCCAGTGAACTTTATATTAATGTTTTTATCAACAATAAATTGTTTAAGTTAACATTCTGTATTTTATTGATAATAACTGAATAAATAAACACGCTCTTCGCTGGTGAAAAATTACCGTTCACATTATCTCTTCTTGTTGCCGGTAATGGTAAACGTAAACATAACAAATGCATCAGCTCATCCTCACCCAGCCTGTTGTCAATGTATTTTCGTTATTTAAAAAAAACGCAACAGTTTCATTGAAACAATAATTCGGCACCAATACGTTTCAAAATGTTGCTAATAGCTGCAGTAGAACAGACAGCGGCAGTGGGCATTATCGGATATCAATAGAACAAAACGAAAACTACCAAAGTTTAGTCGCAACTTTAACCTGCAGCGTAAGTTGCAACAGAATGTCAACAAATCTAAGAGGCGACGCTTGACATTGGATTGATTTGCGTGCTGGCCTCGGCAAAATGCGGTGGGTTAAGCTATCATATTGTCTGCAACAGTTTCACTCAACTGTTTTGATGTCAAAACTGTTTCGGTTGCAACCGTTTTGTCAAACTATTCCACGTGTATTATTTTGAACATATCAATGTGCCGAGTAGACTCGTGTCTTTAATCATACGAAGATTGACAAGGTTTCCGAACTTATCACTTGAGTTTAACTGGAGCCCTGGAGTTCGAAGTCCGAACCTTGCTGGATTACTCTCGTCTTGCTCGACGAGAATTCACGATGGTTACCGAAATTCAAGCATATTTCCAGGTTTTTCCAAGGCGCCGTAAAATTCAAGCATAATTCCAGGTTTTCCCAAAATTCCCGGTGAGTAGCCACCCTGCTTATTGTCCATGTTGATGGCAACTATTAAGCAGACACCAAGTCAGTATTAAGAAGACCAAGCATAGAACTTAATGCCTACAATCTCAACAAAATTTTAGTCCAAATAAGCTGGATTACGGCACTGCACTACTAGTGCCGGCATCAAGAAAAACACATAACTTAATCATACCAAAGACGAAACTTTACCGGCATCCACTGACTGTCCTCTATTTCATGTTCACAACTGTTAATGGCGTCAGATAGTGGAGCTAGTTCCACAATGAAGTAGATGTCCGAGCAGCCAAAGGGGGCTCCGTGGGCGTGCCGAAATGCAATCACTGATTTGAACTCTGTTTTGATGTTGGTTTCTTCCATCACTTCTCTCATGGCAGCTTCGGATATGTCCTCACCTACCAAACAAACATTATGTACTATACATCTATAAAATTAAAAATAAAGTCCCGCTGATCCGGGCTTGATGGAACCGTGTCCCAATCATCGATAGTCTGTATAAGGCAGAACGCAATTAGGTATTTCCATTATCTACACAATCTTATCAAAATCGAGAATTCATAATAGGGCGGAGTTAAAGGAACATAATAAGTGTATATTAAAGGTTATTCTATTAATCTGCACTATTTACAATAACAAGAAATACTGCATAGCAGAAGAAATTACATGGAATCAACAAGCAACATTTAATAAGTGAAAAAAATATACAGATTATATGAAAATAAATACTACATGCATTAATATTTTGTTCATTTTAAAAAGGCTAGGTCTAAGTAAATTGAAAAAAAAAAACATGTTACCTGTACATAAATAAGTAGAAAACAGAAGGCCAACAACTACACTAATAGATAAAACAATTAATACTAACTTTAAAAAAAATGTAAAAACAAAGTACAGAAACAAACATAAAACATTCTGAAAAATTAGATACAGTTCTTTACATAAAAAGTGTAACCAAGTTACAATAGGAAATAATATAATGTTCATAGATAAGGTTAGTTTAACTTGACAAAACTTTGATTATGGTTGTATCACGAAGTATTTTATATAGTACTACTCCTAATGAATTGAAACATTGAATGAGCTTAGTTTCAATAAACCGAACGATCAAATACAGGCTAATTTGATAACCACTGCCTGTTCATTTGTCACTGGCCTAAAAATTAATTACACTTTCTAAGGGATAATCGGACACTTTGTAGACAACTTAGGCTCATTCACGCCATAAAATTCATTAAAAATCCATTTCCGCCCACATTTTGATGATCAACTCTTAGGCCTAAATAAACAGCTACCTGGTTCAACATAACCTCCAGGCAGTTTCCAGTACGGGTAGCCTCGATAGCTCTCTTGTACCACTAGCAGTTTCCCCTCGTTGTTGACTACCACTGCCCCAGCACCAACCATAGTGTGAGCGAACACTGGTATACGGGACGGTACTGGTGACAGCCACTTCACCATTGCCACCTCATCGTCCAGAGTATGGTGAAATCTGAAACCATTCTGTGCACAGTCAACCTGGTATCAACTACTTATGCCTAACATAATACGACGGTAAACTGTTTTGCATAAGAGACAGGTATAAATAGGCCTAGGTAACAGCTTTTCTGTTTTATAGATATGTATAAAGTAATGACAAAGTAAATGTACCCAACATACTTGTACTTAAGTCTAAAGATACAATAGTCGGACAGCTCTAAAGGTACTCGATTATTGTCATATATGAGACGCCGACACAACTTGGTGCGTATTTTAAGGCGAATATGAATGGTCATATGAGTGTGTATGACTTGTCTAGTCTGGTTCCTAACTGAGTTTGACTTGTGCTCAGAATGGCCCATTTATTGATTGCCCAACAGCCAGGGCAACTAAGGGACCTACAGCTTTACGTGAAATCCGATCCACGTAGTGTTTGTCTGATTTTCAGCTTATTGACAGCTCTGGTACTGAGTTCTCTCCTACACAACATCTGGACACTGACTACCACCCAACATAGACAAATTAGTAATTGTTATTTTCATTCAGATGTAATAATTATATTTAAATATAAATTTGTAATCAGGTTACGTGGAAGAAGGGACTTCTTAGTCCCAACTTAGCCTGGTTAAATAATGCTGTTTTTCATTTCATAGGCACTTTAGACTTCTCTAGTATAGTGTCCACGCCAACAACAATCACTGAGCGGACGCGATGTCTGTATTAAGAGTACCAAGAACAGAACCTATCACCTACTATCTCCTAAAAAGTTAATCCCCAAGTAGCTGGATTACAAAACTGCGCCACTAGTGCCGACAATTGATTAGTTGTTGATGAATTCCTGGTTAGGTTCCAACTGCTTTAGAAGTACCAGAAAGGCCTCGTGGATGCCATATAGATACCGTTACTCAAGTGATTACAGACCTTTTTGAAAAGTGAAATGCCAAAGGTACAAAAGATTTAAAGAAGAGCTTGGTGAAGCCAGAATCTAGCACAATATTTAATATATGTCTAAAAAATTAGAGAAAATACAATTAAGGTTAACACAGCTTGTTTCAGAAAATATTTTTCTACACCTTTAAAATTGCTAAGTGAACTGCATTGTCTTTGGTAATCAATAATAAGATTAGCTTAACTAAATTTACCTTTTGTTGAATAAATCTGAACTTATTACCTTTGCCAACACAGGGACCCAATCAGCATGCTCTGAATGAACGAAAAACCAAGCGGCTCGCATTTTCTGGGTCATCCAGTTCTTCATAGATTCTGAAAACAAGTATTATCAATTAAAATATATCTATTCATCAATCAGATTGGTATTTTTATATACAAGAGCTTCCAACATTATAAGTATGAACTGGAATAACCAAAATACTATTATATAGATCAAGAATGGCATCAACAGATATATTTAATTATTAATTATCCACAATAAAAATAATACTTAAAATTAAATTTCCTCATACAACAGTCTGTTGAAATATATATATTCTTCAAACCAATAACTTATAGGGCCTTATCTAGTAAATAAAATTTTAATGATTTTATTAAATGTACTATCATCCAATACACAAATATATAAAGGTTTGTAATAAAATTATATTCCTGCAAATTTTGGTTTCTTTTCCAAAAATTGAAATTTCTGATTTTTAATGGCAAACATATTCCTGTTACATGTAAGATAATAATGAGAATCACCCAATACCATACTAAGATTTTGTAACAAATAAAATCGTTTCCAAAATATATATAACCCGTAAACTGCCATTATACCCAGTTTGGGGAAAATTCATCAAACAGAGCCACTATTATTTAGATTAAGGATAATGCACAAGGCTTTTTCTGAAGCACCAATATATCATTTAGGTTTTTTAAACTGCCTCCTCCATATATCACAAAACCGAAACATATATGGAAATGTATGTGAGCAAAATATATCATTCTCATTTCAATTTTAATTCAACGATAGCATGGCATTATTTTTTTTAAATATAAACATAACAATATTTTGTTTTTTAGAAAATTAACATGAACATCCCAACATAAACTTTGATCTAAAAACATTTTGAAATTTACTGTTTTTTATTTAATTTCGTATCACCAACTGTTACATCAGTTTTACACCTACTTTGTTTATTATGAAAAGTCTACATTTGTTTTATCTAAATTGAATAAAATATTATTATTGTTCGAAAACTGTTTAAAATTATTTATGCTATAGATGGAGGCTAATTATTGAATTTCTTGTAAATTTTTCCCACAAAAAATCAAATTTGAATCATCTGCATACAAAAATAATTTACCGTTGCTAGGATTTAAAACTGAAGGGAGTCGTTTAAGATAGCATAGGAAAAAAATTAACGTTGGATTATAATGCTGTAAATTATTGCTGCGTTTTGGCCTCCTTCGTTAGTTTACCGCACTTCAGTATGTTATATATTTATCTCTGAACACCAGATACTGACTTTCAAACAGTGGTGTAGGCCTACATATAACGGAAAAAATCCAAAAGTACGTATATTCGAAAATATGTAATGCCACAGTTCTGTAACTTCTGCAAATTGTTTGCTCATTACACTGACAGTTATAGTATGTTATATTCAAAGTTTGACTGTAGATTGTTTGCTCATTACACTGACAGTTATAGTATGTTATATTCAAAGTTTGACTGTAGATTGTTTGCTCATTACACTGACAGTTATAGTATGTTATATTCACAGTTTGACTGTAGATTAGTCTGAATACTCTAGGGCAGTATAAAAATGATTGTTAAAAAGTTTTATGAGAATTCAAGATAATCCTCATATGAAAAATTGATTTTCTTTCGAATAAAAGCTACTATGTTTACTATAGTTCTCTTAACTAACTCTTTCTCGAATCAGAGAATTTATCAGTACCTACAATATTATTTCGAAACTTATTTGGAACTACTTTTTTAACCTTAAACACAAAAAAGATAAAAAAAAAACATCTTGTGGGCCATGTAAACAACGATGATTGAGTTGTATTTAAAGTTATTGTATTATTGTAGCTTATGGCATTTCTTTTATTGTACTTTTATTTGGTCAACATTGATTTTGAAAAATCTTTAGTGTGTCTAGAAGGAGACATTCTTAACGTTTCAAAAATGTAATTACAACCATAGAATATTCTAAAAATATTGGTAAAAAGAAAGAGGACTGAAGTGGAAAGATTAACCATATTGAAAGGACTTCTTCTTTAAATTAATATGGTAACTTTTGCGAGCATGATGGCTCAGTGCCGAGGACTTTAGACTGAAGAGTTTAATATATTGAACTAATACAAACTGTGTAAAAATCAACATAGGTTGATAATTGAAACATTTTATGACAATCAGGTGATCTGAATAAAAGGCTCTGATCGGCAACAACAGATCACCTCCCCTGTCCCTCTTCTCCTCAAGCTAACCACTTGGTCTATTCGAACACAGTTGCTGTAAGCATTATTTGACATAGCAATTTTTTTTCCTACTGTGAATACATATTATACAATAGTCCGTACATTACAAACATTAAAGCTCAAACTAAGCTGACAGTCGGTAGGCTACTTCACTAGTTTAATAAAGTTCAAACTTAGACTATTAATGCAGATTCAATTGTTTATTGTATGTTTGTTTTGGAATTTTTTTTAATTTATTTACTTTTGTCAGAAATAACAAGTGATTCGTTTGAAATTTGATAAAACCATTCCATGCGCATAAAAATTATAAGGAAATAATTTCACAAACATGCCATTTTAAGAAACAAATATTATTTACATTAAACTTTAATTTTTCTTCCTGCAAAAGAAATTAGGACTATAAAAAATTCAATCATACAGATTTTAAAATGACTTTTCAAAACTATTTGCTACGAAGTAACTGTTATTCTTTAAAAGAATTAAATTTAAGAAACCAATTATAAAGGAGCAAGGTTAAACCTCAAAATATTATATCATTTAAATTTACTGTGGTGATCTGTAAATTTGATCGGCAATTTGTATTTTTTTATTATATAATTATTTATTCGTAAGACGCTGATTGTCAAAATATGGGCAAATATGATTTGGAATGAGTGTAAATGAGCGAGTCATTGTTGCAAACTAAGGCCGACTATTCCTTAGAAAGTGTCATTAATTAATAGCCCAATGACAAATGAACTATTTTAGTGGTTATCAGCTGACCTCTTTCAAAATTTGTTATGACTTTGATTGGGATCGAACTGAGAACCTCTAGCTTATGAAGCTGGGATTTTTAAAACTGACTACTCTACCGCTTTTGAAGTTGTTCAGGTAGTAAAATATTGTTATTATAGTCGGTAAGAGGCAACTTATATATTAGTGAAATGTTGAACTTAGTGTTGCGTTATGTTTTTTCTACATGAAAGATTTTTTAATCACTGCGTGCCCAATAGGCCTAACTAGAATATTATGTCTACGAACTTACCCTCAAGTTTGTTGGCAAAGCTATCAGCATCACATGGTTCATCAACTGATTTAATATGGACTCCTTTATATCTGTCCACATTACCAACAAATGTGGAGATGTTGGTTGATAGATTCTCACCCATTTCGGTTAAACACGAACTGTTAGTACTAATAAACTTCAGTTGCCTATAAAAAAGTCAAAAGTTAACTACATAAATTTAACGTAAATGGTGTTATTTTCATAAGTATGTTGAAGATTTTTTTATAACTTTTATTCATAAATTTTTTGAGAAAACATCGGGTTGGGAAAGTCACTGTTCAGGTAACAGTTAAAATGATGTATTCAATACTGGTAGGCTAATGTAGTTTTCAAATCTAGAACCTGACAACTAATCAACATCAACCAGTATCCCATAAAAAATACTTAAGTACTTTGTAAATTTTATGTAATCATAACGTTAAAACTAATATGTGATTTTTAAAAATTGGGGATCCCGGGCCGATGGTAATTTACTCTCCTCCAGACCTTGAGGCCCTGAATTTTATTTATGAAGTAGCAATTTGAAAATTTACATCTCACGTCACCCAACATTAATTTTATATTATTGTTTGTTTTATTTTGTTTATAATATGCGTCCCGACCAGGGCCCAGTCTGGACACGGGACAAAACGGTCTGAAGTCGAGACTATCCCGACAGAATCGGGACGGGTGGCAACCCAGCACCAGTATGAAAAATCCACTAACTTTTTTAAGAATCGTTACTTTACGACAAGTCTTTTTTTCATTTCACGTGTTTTTTTATGCTGAACACAAACATATAAATGGTTTTGCAAAAAAATTATTTTTCCAGCTTGAAAAATTCATTGGTAATTATGCACTTTCTTGCCACCTCTGAAAATACGATTTCATGTTAATAAAGTGGTGAAAAATGAGTTTATATCTCTTGAGGAGTTTGATTTCATCCGCGGAAAACTCGTTTTTTACCGAAAAATCGAAAAAATAGATTTTTATCTAATAATGAAAAACACAACTTTTTTAAAAATCGTTATTTTTCGACAATTTTTTTTTTCATTTCTCGTGTTTTTTTATGCTGAACACAAATATATAACTGGTTTTGTAGTAAAATTATGTTTTCAGCTCGAACAATGCATTTTTGTTGGCATAACCAAACATAACCTAACTTATCCTAATTGTCTTATTTTCTCAACAAAAATTCGTAATTTGCGTTAAATTCGGGCGTTTGGCCTCCGTGACGGCCTACCGGCCGTCACTCCGGCGGGAATATATGAGAATTCGGTTTTTGTGATTAATAGTTGTTGTATATATAATGATCGCGTAATGGCCGCTAATCGCGATCCGCCGCGACAAGAGTTTTTCCGTTATTTCTCGAGATATATTTGTAATAGACCAAAATAGTTTTCAAATTTGTATTCAGCGCAAAAAAACACATCAAAATAAAAAAAAGATGATTAAAATACCATTTAAATTAACGGAAATATGACAAAAATACTAAAAGTTGTGACATTGGTTTTTTCGAATTTTTCGGTAAAATACGTTATTTCCGCGGAATAAAAAGCATATCTCGTGAAAATACAGCCAATTCTAGACCCATTTCAAGCAAAATGTTCCAAATTTGTTTGGTGGCAAGAAAGTGCATAATTACCAATTCATTTTTTACTGACCAAACCAAAAATTACTTTACTTATCCTAGTTGTCTATTAACTCAACAACAAAAAAATCGTAACTTGTCTCAAATTCGAACGTTTGGCCTGCATGACGGCCTGCAGGCCGTAACTCCAGCTGGATTATAGATGAATTAGGTTTTCGTGATTAATAGTTACTGTATATAAAGACCACGTAATTGCCGTTAATCGTGATTCCCCACAAAAGTAGTTTTTCCGTTTTATCTCAAAAAATAATTGTAATAGACCAAAATAGTTGTCAAATTTGTATTCAGTGCAAAAAAACAGAAAATTAAAAAAGATGATTACAATACCAAATATTTAAATTAACAGAAATATGACAGAAATACTTAAGTGACATTGGATTTTTAGAATTTTTTGTAAAATACTTCATTTCCACGGAATAAAAAGCATATGTTGTGAAAATACAGCCAATTCTAGACCCATTTCAAGCAAAATTGTCCAATGTTGTTTGGTGGCAATAAACTGCATAAATACTTCATTTTACTAACTTAAGGTACTAACTTTTACTTACGTAAGAAACCACCTTAATTTTACTTACGAAAACAGTGGCCCAATTTAAATTTATGCCTATACCGTAAGTTTTCAATATTTCTGTAGTCGCCATCCAATTCTCCGGGGGAGGGAGGGGCATGAACAGCTCAGTGTCCTGCTCAATAACCGATAGTTATGTCTCAATTTTTTCTTATGAAATGGTGGTAACCCTGCACTGGTGTAAGCCTAATTTCTTGCTCCTTGTCTGCAAAGCTACAAGTTTTCCTTGGAACTATTCTTCCATTAAAATGTAAAAACAGTTTTCTAATTTAGTTAGCTGAGTTTGCTAACTGTATAGTTACCAAATTTTTGTTTAACTAACTTTAAAATGCTCATTTGTTAAATAAATTATGATTTATGCCTACTTACCTATTACACAAAACAGAATGATAATGAAATGTTATCAATATTCCTAGGTTTAAATAGCTGTGTTTTACTTGTTGAATCAAAGACCTAGCTTGATTGTAACTTGAATGCAATAAAAGGGACGAACGTAGCATTTAAAATGTTAATAAAAGGCTAGGCTAATAACTGTAAATGTTTAAGCAGCACTGAACTCATTTGCAACTTAATTAAAAAGATTACTAAGTAATCTTTAATTCTAAGTAATCAATTTATGTACCGACTGCAACTGACTGACTTTAATAAATAATTAAAATTAGTCAGCTGTGGAAGTTTGGAAGATCACGACTTCACCACCACATTCACCAAGCACCATACACATAGATAACTACTTCACAATTCACATTTCACAAATGGCGCAAATATAAAATATAATGTGAAAAATTATTAATCAGTTCAATTGTCAGCTGATCTGTGTTATCTTAATTTTAGGAGGGATGATGATGAGAATTAGGCAGACGATTTCAAAACATCGATATGAGCAGCAGATAAATACATTTACAGTATACAAACCGATGAACGATGTTTCATACATCGATAATTAGATACAGTATGTTTTGGTATCGAATATCTCTTTAATTTTTTAAATAGTCACTGATGTATATAACCAAAGACCTTCTATTATACCTAAGGTCTATGGTATAACATTAATGGGTTAGGGTTACATAAATGTATATTTTATTCTTAATTCGTTCATATATTTTGTCGCCGACACAACGGTATGCGTATTTTAAGGCAACATTCAATTACCTACCAATTGGACATTTAAATCCTAGAAGAACCTAAATTTCAGAGCTTTAATTGATGTGCACTCCATGTACTTATCTTTATCTCTAGTTCAGATGGTTAGGACTTCCCAATAGACAAGAAGAATGCTTCTGTGCTAAGGGAAGGAGCGTTGAAAAATATATGCAAAGTGAAGTGTCCTAAAAAGCACAGATGCAGTCGAACTTGATTCTTAATGATATCCTATTGGTAGCACTTCTGTGCCATGGTCGTCAGGGTTGTTTGGCCTATTATTTTTGGTTTAAGTACTCTTCAACTGAGTAAAAAGGCCTCTTCACAAGATACTCCTTGAAGTTGTTCTTGAATTTGTCAATGTCTTCAGTGTTTCTGATTTCCAGTGGTACTTTGTTATATATTTGTCCAAACATATATCTAGGTCCATTTTGCGCTAAACTAGATGTTACTTGTGTCACATGAATCTTGCACTTCTGCCTTGTGAAATATTTGTGAACCTCCTCATTTTTTATAAATATTTCAGGTTTCTTCTTTGCCATCACTGCCGACTCAAGGACAAATAACGACGTCATTGTTAGCACCTTTAATTCTATAAACAATGGTTTGCAGTGGGCTAAATATGCTTCTTTACTAATTGTTCTTATGATACGCTTCTGTAGTAGGAGTATACGCTGGGCCATAGGACTGCTTCCCCAGAAAATTATGCCGTAACTCATGATGCTATGGAAACATCCGAAGTAAACTTTCATAAGAACTTCCTTTTCTACAACAGATTGTAATCTGCGTACCATGTAGCAAACGGCCGTAAGTCTTACTGATGTGCTTTCAATGTGTTGCTGCCATCTTAAATCTTCGCTAATGGTTAGGCCTAGATATTTTACAGAGGAGTCTACGGATATACTTGTTCCATGAAGGCGGAGTAGCGGAGCACTGTCAAGCTGTTTACGGTTGTAGAATTGCAAAGCTTTAGTTTTACCCTTGTTTAAGAGTAGCTTGTTCTGACTGCACCAATCGCTCACCTAATTTAAGCCTGTTTGAGCTTCATCTCTTAATTTTGTCTGTCTGTACTGTGAATTAGGTGGCTGATATCATCCACGAACATCCAGATTTTCCACCTAGATATTAGTTCGGGTAAATCATTCACATAGAGCAAAAATAGCACTTCTGGTCCCAAGTTGGAACCCTGGGGTACACCTGTGTTGATAGGAGGTGAGACTGATGAACGGTAGTTCCGAGTCAAACCATAATGACTTGAATGATGAACATTTACCACCTGATATCTGTCCTTGAGATAAGTGGATATCCATTCCAGTGGCTTACCTAAAATTCCCATAGCAACTATAGTTTCTCCTTGAGTACACCATGAGATAGAAGATCAAAAGCTTTGGTCATATCATAAAAGATGCACAACTGCTCACCCTCTGTATCAAGATTATCATACAGATTTATCAAAAGGTCGAATTCTGCATCCAGTTATGGATCTACCTTTTCTAAAACCATACTGATTGTTGTTTAATATCTTTTTACAATCTAAATAAGGTATTAATCTTTTTAAGAATATGATCTCTATTATTTTGGAGAATACACTCTGTACAGCTACAGGCCTAAAATTCTTGACTAGGTTTTTTTTCTTTTCCTTTGTGTACCGGTACTACTTTTGATGTTTTCAATCTGCTTGGGAAACATCCCTGCTCAAACGACTTGTTAATTATGACAGTCAGAGATTTAGCTACTATTTCTTTAAAAACCCTTAATATGCTACATGGAACATCATCAACACTAGCACTGTTCTTAGAACTAACCTTAATAATTAATTGTTTCCATGACCTCCTTCTCGCTTGTAGGCCAAAGCTTGAAGCAGTCTGCAGGAGCACTGTGACTTAGTCTTATCTCTATCTCTGGTCTAACTGTAGGTTCTGATTCGGTCAATTTTAAAATTTCAGATACCGTACAAAATAATTGTTAAAACTATTTGCAACATTACATGGTTGTGTAATGAGCTCGTCATTGATATTTACAGATATATTACAACTATTTACATTTCCGTCACATGTTAAGTTTCTGACAATGTTTCATGACTCCTTACTAATATTTTTAGCATTATCAATTTTACATCTATAATAATGTTTTTTAGTATTACTGAGCAGGGTGGAATACTATCTTTTTGCTCTAGAATACTCCAACTTAGCATTATTATTATGTGGGTTTCTTGTACGCCAGTATAATTCTTTTAGTTCCTCTTCGAAATCAATAATTTCTTGGGTCATCCATTTAACATGTGACTCATTATTAATACTACAAATTGCTTTAGGGAAGCAGACTTCAAATACATGTAAGAAAGTTGAGTTGAATAAAAGTCATTGAAAGTGTCATCAACATTACTATTTACATTGTACTCTTGCCATTCCTGTTTAGACAGTAGGTATTCAAACAGAGCTAGGTTAGACTTCTTGAATTTCCTTTTCTCTATCTTTTTCTTTATTTTAAGATAACTTGTATTTAATTTAAAAAATATTATGCTGCGATCTGAGAGCAGAGGTGGCAATATTTCTATACTATAAGAGCTATTCTGTAAGTCTGTGATAAGGTAGTCTAGCTGGCTGGACCTATTTGTATTTTCATTTACTCTAGTACATTTTTTAAATGAGACGGTAAGATTACTTGATTGAAGCACATCGTATAAACATTCCTTATCCCATGTTTCTTGAAGATTATCTACATTAAGGTCGCCAAAGACGACAAGTGGTAACTCCGAATAATCATTTTTGACTAAACCCAAAGCATCTTCCAGAAGCTCAATGAAGTTAAGAATATTTTGTTTTCTAGGAGGTCTATAAATATTCATTAAAATAAATTTATACTTGTTGCATGTTACAACAGCACCGCAGCATTCAAAAACTTCTTGAACTGACATGTCATTTAATTTATTTATTGGACTAAGTTTCATAATATTATTGGTCAGCATGAATATTGCAAATGCCACCGCCAGTTTTGCTGTCTCTATAAAATTATCAGTTACTTTACTGTAATTATCAATTATAAAATACTTATTTTTTTCATTATTTAGACAAGTTTCCGCTATACAAACAATTTCTGGCTGTTTTCCATTCAAAAACGATTCCAACATTTCAACTTTATTAAAAACAGATCTAATATTTACAAATATGATTTTAAGACGATTAGGCGATTAGGGTTATCTTCTTCCGACTCTACTATGTACAAAAGAGTCTAAAGCAGAATGAATCTAAGATAAATTAGGAAGATTAAGATGTATGGAATCATTTCTTCAATGCTGTTCATCTACAAATTAATTTTCTAGTGTCTGCCTTCCATACCATGTTAGAACGGAAACATAGCCTGGAAGGCAGACACGATAAAATGAACTAGTACATGAAAATGAAAGAAGAACTATTAAAAGTATGGGTGGAAGAGAAGGGGTCTTGCAGAGGACCTCCACATAAGGTACACCCTATATTGGTGGCTACCGATATGATGCGGTTCTACTCAAACACCACTCTGCTGCATCATACATCTTCCTCACTACAGAGCATTCCAAATCACAAACAATAGGTTAAGTTTGAGCCGCAATGGCACAATTTCGTACAAACCAAGGCGAGACCGTTGCCTGTGACAGGATGGCTGCCTGAAAAATCTCCACCCTCTTCCTTTTGGTAGAGGAGGTTAGAGTATCAAGTAGGGGCTCCATAGATAAGACTCAGCCTGTTAATGCATGTGTACAGGAGTAGTTTCATGGAGAAAGTTAGAGGGGAAGTCTTCAGCAGCAATGTGCCAAGCTTCCAAGCTGCAGCCCTGGTCACTTGTAGATTTGTGGTAGTATGCCCACAGCACTCTGTCCACTGTGATACCCAGGTATTTGGCTCTGTTACACCATTGGATGTACTCACCATCCAAGGTTAGAGTCACACCACAGCCCCATAGTGTTTCTTTGTGAAGCAGTTGGTCTTACACTTCATGGGGCTAACTTTAGTCCTGCATTTCTGAAGCATGGAGCAAAGAAGTTGAGTCTTTGCTGAAGATAGATACAGGACTGACATATGTTTACTGAAGAGACTTGGAACATAGCATCATCCTCATAGATAGAAAGAGAGTCACCCAGAGGGACACTGACATGTCACTGGTGTATTAAAGGTACAAAAGAGGCCCAAGCACTAAGCCATCTGACACACCAGCAGCTACTGGACGTTGGGTTGAGGTTGCTATCCCAACAGAGACCACGAAGTGTCAAACAGCCAGGTAGGACTGCAGTAGAAGCACATGAATCCTGGGAATGGTGCAATAGGCAAGCTTGTACAGAAGACCCTCGTGTCAGACTTTGTCGAACGCTTTGCTGACATCAAGAAAAACAGTGGTATTGTACAGCATGTTGATCACAGTATTCTCAAGTGACATCACCACCCTGGAGAGTTGAAAATCAGTCCAGTGGCCTCATTTGAAGCTGTACTGCTATTTCTCAAGTTCCAAGTTTGATTCCTGAAGGAAACGGAAAACGACCAGCCATTCACATTTCAAAAAGTTGTTAGTAGACTAATATGTCGATGATTATCAGAAATGGTAGGATTCTTTCAGGCTTGGGAATAAATATTACCTTATCTAACTTCATTTGGTAAAGAAAATAGCAAAGGAGGTAAATAGAAAAATTAAAAATGAAGGTCCATTTAATGGTCCATGCAGGAAGGTCCTGGAGAGCTGAGGAGCCAAGAAAATCAAGAATGGAGCTTCCTTGAGCTGGCGATTGAAGGCTGTCTTGTCAGCATGATACCTTGTCCTCAGTCAGATATGCCAAATTAACTCTGTGAAGTTTACTGTGTCCATGAGCAAAGTAGGGAGAGAACTGAGGGACTCAGCTTGTGCACGCCTGTCTATGGTCTAGGCAAGCAAGGCTTCTTTGAAGTGAAAGTAAATGTGCTCAACCACTTCAAAGTTGGTCTGATGTGTAGCTATTAGTAAGAGAGGTTGGTCAGCCGTAAATTGGGCCATTTAATCCTTCCACTTGACCCTGATTTTTCGAGAGGAGGAGGAGGAATGTGAGCCCCACTGGATTTTCAAGAAGTAAATAAACTAGGAGGAGGTCAGAGGATAAGTTATCCACAGTAGTATGATAGACTACAATAGGCAAGTTGCAGAAGACTGCGAAGTCTAAGATGTCAGGTGCATGGTGCCTTTTATAGTGATAGTGAGTGGGATGCTCTGGAACAGCGAGTTCTTCAATGGCAGAGTCAGCAATGTCAAGCTGCCGGTTAACTCACATACAGAGTAAAACATTAACTGCAGCAGAATGTATTTCAGCAGAAACCTGAACCTATTTCCACCACTCAATAACCCAACACCTGCCTGAGATGGCAAATGTTTAGCAAGTCCTGGTGGGTTCTGTGCGACTACTCTGAACTGGCAGGCTGATTGTTTTGGAATAATTAGTGAGTTTGTTCTTCAGAGCCAGCCATCTTGAGCAAATATTAAATATCTTTAATATTTAAGTCATCAGTCTATTAATTAATGACACTTTCTAAAGCAGTGTCAGACTTAGTTTGTAACAATGGCTACATTTGATCAACAACAATGTCATTGTTGACATTCACTCATCACACATATTCCAAATCCATATTCGCCCATATCTTGTGATTAGAGTCTTACAAATGAATAAACAGAACAAACCTTTGCATTTATTAACATAACTTTATTTAACAGAATGTTTAAATCTTAATATTAAATATACAACAACATTCAAACAATAACAATACAAAATAAAATGGGAACTACATAATTTCCCATTTTTAAATAATATCAAATATTTGTTAACATTTTTAAATATTCTACGTTTCATTTTTTTAATACTTGATAGGAAGGTAATAACATAAAAGTTGTACAAAGATCATTAATTATAATGAGAAAAAGGCTATTTTTAAATAGCACTGGTACTAGGAAATAAATGTTCTCAATTTCATGTGACATTTTGAAGCCTAAGAGTCAAAAACAATACTTGTTAAGACAAATTGATCGTCAATAAAAATGTTACTTAGATATGATATCCATCCAATATACAAAAAAAAAATACTCAGGATATTTCAATTTAAGAAAAAAGGTCACAATAAAACGCACAACTAAAGATCATGCTAGAATACAATTGCTTTTTATCACTTATGAATTATTTACTATCTTGTTTTCCTTTTCCACTTTGTTTAGGGAATAGTATTTATCTCTCTCTACAAATCAGTCTCATTTTCATCTCCTGGAGTATCAACATCAATGTTTTTGTTTCTCTCACTTTTAGTTAAAACTTGAAGTTTTTTCAATTCTGGAACATATGAAATACACTGCTTGGTTCTAAAATTCATTACAAATAAAATCAAAATATCATTGCTCAGTCAGATATGTATTGAAAAAAATATATATATTCAATTTACATTTTTTATAGTACAACAACAATTTTCAGTTTTGTTAAACTTTTGTTAAATAGTTTTCATTTAAATACTAAATATTAAAAGTGATTTCCTAAATTATTTTAGATAAGTTGTAATATAGCATGCTTACATAAAAAATAGCTACACAGGAAAATCTCTTCATGAATGCTTGCTGATAGGTACCTAATATCTAACACTATTCGTATGTTTTCTCCCTTTTAAAGGTATTTTTATAATTATAATTATAAGTATCTGTGGGCTGTATTATTTAAACACTTGTAATATAAAACACAATATATAATATTTATTTTAGACCAAAATTGACATATAGCCTAGAGACCTAACCTAACCCAACTTTTGTAAAATCCAAGTGAAAAAATTAAGTTCATGAAAACAATGAACTAAATGTCAGCACTAGTGGCACAGTGCTCTAACCAAGCTACTTTGGGACAGTGTTGGGGCCATTGTAGGTTCTATGCTCGGCCCTCTTAATAGGTTAATATTATAGGTTAATATTGTAGGTTAATAGGTTCTGACACGTGTTTACTCAATGACTGCCATCGACATGGACACTACTAGAGAAGTCTGGAGTGTCCATGTTAGGTGGTAGTCAGTGTCCGGAGCTGTAGGTCCTTTAGTTGCCCTGGCTATTGGGTTATTAATAAATGGATCTTTCTAAGGAACAGTTGGCTTAGATAGTAACAATAACTAAGCTCATTCATCTACACTCATCACAATCATTCACCCCTCATATTCACCTATATCTCTACGATCAGCGTCTTAGTGATGAATGAAAGACCAGGAAAGATAGAGTAAGAAATTAACTGAATAGAAAAGAGACTGGGGTGGAAAGATCTGTCATTGAACATATAGGAAAAATTAAATTGAGATGGTTTGAAAACATCAAGACTGTAGGAGATAAGAACGGCTTGAAAATATTTTGAACATATTTACGAAAAATCCAAATTTTAGAGCAAGAAGGGGGTGGATAGAGGATGTGAAGGAAGAAGTAACAAACAGTTGTAATTGGCAAGAAATATAAAACAAGACTACCTTTTGAATGAATTATAGAAATGATTGGAAGAAGCTTAGAGGTGTATGTAAAAAAACAAGAAAACTACTCAATACTAAAAACATCTCTTATAAACTAAACCAAGTATTTACTATCTAGCTCTTTTGACTAACCTTTAGACCAAAGATTAACCTTTGGATTTACAAAGAAAATTCAAATGTTTGTGGATAGATTATGAATAAAACTTATCCTCTACCTTTTTTTATGTCATTATACTGTCACATCTGTTCACTTTGATCTAGGATTGTGTTTAACGAGTAAGCAGTGGGTGCAGTGTGTTCTTCCCTTACAGGAACATGTCCTTCCATGGATTTGCAGAACACGTGAAACATACACAAAATCATTCGTAGGTTGTAAATTATTTACGTTAACAGTACTCACCCTTTTCTAGCTCCACAATTAACTTATCTTCTGGCCTTTTGGGCTTTTTAGAATGGTAAAGAAAACTTCCGATTCCTAATATTGTAGCAACCAGTAAAAATGGTAGGATTGTAACAAATGCTGATAAAACTGACAATCTCTTTTCACTTTTATCTGTAAACAGAAAAAACAACACGGATAAAAATAAAAGAACTGGGAAAGACATTTATTTTGGTCTGGCTTAGAATGTTTGAATGTATAGTATTTGTTTTTTTTTTTTTTTTAGTTTAAAAACATATTGTTTTTTTTAACCAACATATAATCAAAAACTGATTTATCAACAATTGGTTCAATCAAAAAATACTTAATGAACGATTGGTAATCAGTAATGTAATGTTTCAAACTTACCTTGACTGATTGGTAAACAACTTTTTGTTCGATGATGATCAAGTTATTTTTTTCTATGGATTATTTGATAATTTATTTTTTTAGAGTTATTGTGTTCCATAAAGTATAATTCTTGATCAGAACAATTTACTTAAATTCCTTGAATAGCAAAGAAATAGTATTGTTCAAATTAGTTAATTTGAAATTCAAATGACCGCTACTCTGTAAAGGATAGTCTTTTCGAAGTCTGGTTTAAGGCACTTAATTTATATTGAATAGGCCTTTAATTTGATACCAAACTTGACCTAGGCTTACATTAATGATTTTTGTTCAACTCCACGTGGCCGTCCCCCTGAAAAGATGAAATGTCGCTAATGGTGTCAAAAAGGGTGTTCTTTGTAATCATGATGATGATGATGTACAGGATTCACTTTTATCAGTGAAGTCATAAAAAAGTTGTGAAAGCGTTTCCATATTTTTTTCCACCCTGTATTTACAAAACTCTGATCACAATCATTACTATAAGGAAGTTATATATACATAGAAACTTAATCCCTAGGAAACTGAAATAAAAAAACTTTTAAAAAAATATTTGTTGAATTAAAATGTTATCCAAATAGAACACTGTAATTTTTAGTATCTTGATTTGATTGTGAGTAAACATCACCGATCTTTTTTTGGCGTTCAAGAGAGGTAACCGATTATTTAAATTTTTCTTGCCAAAGGAAAACTAAGACGGTTTGTTTTAAATTGATATTAAAAATAAATAAACTCTAATGGTCAAATGTTGCAAAAAAATTACATCTGATCAAAAATAGTATTAAAATATTTTGAATTTTTTGAAAATATGAAAGATGCGTTCTACATAGAGGTTTTCTACTTAATTCAAATCCAATCAAAACAGTCAAAGACTGACTTAAGTTTGTACAGTAGTCTCTCAGAAACTGAACATCAATAACTCGATCATTCGGAGAACATCGAGTTATTCCTAACTTGGCAGGGTAGGAAATACCCTTACAACACAGCAGGGACAGAAACATGAAATGCACTGAGGGCGGGCAAGGTTTGAGCAATTGTTACTATATTCAGTTACAGTTTCCTTTGTGAAAAGTAGTATTCTAAAGCAACAAATAAAATTCTGCAAAACATGTTCTTTTATTTTGTTCTGATAACCTCAATACTGTTAGGTTCACATTATTTTGTATACTTTGTGATACTCTACTGTGTAAAACTTCAAGGTTATTACTGTTAGGTTCACATTATTTTGTATACTTTGTGATACTCTACTGTGTAAAACTTCAAGGTTATTACTGTTAGGTTCACATTATTTTGTATACTTTGTGATACTCTACTGTGTAAAACTTCAAGGTTATTACTGTTAGGTTCACATTATTTTGTACACTTTGTGATACTCTACTGTGTAAAACTTCAAGGTTATTACTGTTAGGTTCATATTATTTTGTATACTTTGTGATACTCTACTGTGTAAAACTTCAAGGTTATTACTCTACATTTTCCTTGATTATTATTCTTAGATACTTTAAATGACTGACATGAATATACAGCTCACCCCATGAGGACAATAAAGAGAATATGTGTAAATATAAATGATTAAATGTTTTTATAGGCGGAGTTGCTTGCCATAATACTTTGGTCAATCACAAGGGCATATCAAAAACAGAAAGAACACTTAAACATGATGTATACATACTCAATAATAATTTTAGGACCTGGAAACTAAAGCCCAATCCAACAAAGACAGAACTAATTTACTTTCACCTAAATTACAGACTGTCTAATAACAAATTTAATATCTCTTTTGATAGTGTTAGGCTGAAACACAACGACCATCCACTGTACTTGGGAGTCAGATTAGATCTATCTTTTTGTTTTAAAGTCTCCTACAAAAACATCAGCCATAGTGCGAACCAAAGCTAATGTTCAGCAACTTGCTGGGTCATCGTGGGAGACAACACATAAGTTCTGTCCACTACAGCTTTGTCCCTGCTGAATATTGTGCTCCAGCGTGGCGTTACAGTACACATGAACTAGAGGTTGATGAGGGCTATTAACGGTTCCCTCATTGCAACCCCTGTACTATGTTTTCCAGTGGTGTATAACATAGCTCTTCCAGATATACATCATAAAGAGGCACTTCTTAGAGAGTTTAAAAAGATTTTGTCTACTCTGAATCTCCCCATTTTGCAAGATACCCCACAAAATTCTTGATGAATTAAATCTAAAAAACCACCTCTTTGATTAGATTCCCAGTTAATTTCAAACTTTTTCCAAAAACCAATTGGGTGTTACTTGGTATATATTTGACGGTGGAAACAAGTGTCTAGTATGAGACCTTATGCTAGTCATCAGTAGGAGTGGACTAAGTTGAGTCACTATTGTATGGGTGTGAGAAGGTGAAACTACTAGAAATACAAGTGGTGAATGGCAAAGCACTAAGACACTAGTACTTTGATCTTTGATTGTATTTCTTTTACTTTTTTAATGTTTAGCCTTTCTTTAAATCTAAATTTTTTTAGTAGCTAGCAATGAAAGCCATACAATTCATAAGTACGTTCATAACATTGGCCTTTTAGAGAATCAATTTGGCAGCAGGTGTGGCAGACTTTTAACCTTTAGCTATGGCTACTCAAAATGGTGATATTGATTGTATCAGATTCATTTTTTTCTATTATTGTTTACACCAGTGGCATTTTTAACATCATATTCATACGTTGTTGAGGGACAATGGTCCGAACCCCTATGGCAAATTTAACATAATACCATATAGATATATGGTATTTCACTCTTTATTATAATGTGAAATAAAAAAATAGAAGTATTACTGACTATCTTGAAGAAATACTCACCAAAAAAGCCTGCCTCTAATTTATTTTGACAAGGACAGGTGTAAAGTTTCAGTTGGAAATCACCTTCACATGAGCTCCTGGAAACAGCTAAGTTAATTAATTTAAAATACAATTTATTTCTTCACCAATGTATGTGTATGGGTGGTTTTTAACTTTTTAAAGAGTATTTATGGGAAGTTTGTTAGAATAATATGTGTGATGTGGATGTATGACACTGAATTTTCTTACTGTAATTTTTAATCATGTTGTAATGTTAGCATATTTCCCAACTATTATACTATAAAAAATAATATATTTGGTAAAATAGGTAATAATATTTAAAATATTCGTTGGTAGCACTTACCTGCTTAACTGATCGGAGCACAGGCACAAATCTAAAGGAACCTGAGCTCCTGTGACATCGTTAAAGTGTTCTTTTAATATTCCATACTTTCTTATATAGGGAACATTGTCCAGCTTCATCTTGATTGTAATATTTTTGGAGTTGTTAGCTTCTTGTTCACTATGTGATGTATTCGATTGTATTTGTGGGTAAAGATCTTCCTCATAATCTCCATTTGTCGTTGTTGATTGTATTTTTGTAGAAAGAGCTTCATCATTTTCCGTAGAAGATATGGATACTGCAACTTCAAGAGTGGAGATTTGAATGTTACTGGATAAGGTACTGGGATTTTCACTGTCTAAATTTTCTGTTTGTAGTTCTACATCTGTATCTTTATCAAGCAGATGTTTATTTCCATGAAATGGTTTAGTGCCGAAGTCATAATGAGAATACTGGTAGGGAGCCTCTGATGTTTTAGGAGGCTCTGATATTTCAATATCAGGTTCTTGAGATGTTCTAACTGTTGAAGGAGAATTTTGGAATGAAGAAGAACCAATACAATCAACAGTAGAACTGTTGGTGCAATCATTCTCTAATTGTGGTCTCTCAGAAACATTGAAATCCGAGGAATATTCAGAATCATTAATAATAATTTGATCAGTTATGCAAATTATAGACAATTCTCCATCATTAAAAGTGCTATTTAGAGAACAATTTAATTCAATGGACAACATTTTCAGATAGCTGAAGTGCTTCATTAGCATCGTCTCTAGAAAAGGACATCCAATTATAGCCATTGGCTCTTGTTTATTATTAATTGATAAGTTTGAACACTGTTCTTCTGAATAGGTCTCAAACAAAAACTTTCTATTGAAGAAACAATCTGTCATTGGATTTGAAGGCTCAGAACATACAGAGCCATTTTCAGATGGCTGGAATCCCCAAAAACAGTCACAATACTCTGGTGCTATGCACTGTCCATTAGCACAGCCACTGCTACAAAACGGAAGGCATGAGTATGGTCTAATTTCATCCACTTCAAAGCCTGGGAGACATTCACACTCTTCCGGACTCATACAAATGCCATTCAAACACTCCTCGGAACAATGTGGGGAACAAGTGTTCCAGTCACCGGTGATATTGACAAATCCATCCAAACAAGTACATTTGTCAGGAGCTGTACACAAACTGTTGACACACCCTTCATCACACTCTGGTACACATGTGGCATTACTGTCCGCTGGGTTGTCGTACCCAGCCCAACAACCACAAAACTCCGGATAATCACAATTACCGTACTGACAAGATGAACATATTGGCACACAGTAGTTTTTTGTGTACATTTCATAACCATCCCAGCACTCACAAGTTTCAGGCCCTACACAATAAGCATTTTTACACTCAGAACATACAGGTTCACAAACATGTTTCTGGTTATTAATTTTTTCATAACCATCATAACATTCACAAACATCAGGTGCTGTGCAGTTTGAATTAACACAGCCTTCTGAACAGTATGGTATACACGAATAGCTGTCTTCTTGATCATAAATGTATCCTTGGTTGCAAATGCAAATTTCAGGTGCTCTACACATACTGTTTTTGCATTCCTTTGAGCAAACCGGTTCACATACGTACTTATCGAATGAATCAATTTGATAACCCTCAAAGCAGAAACAGGTTTCTGGTCTAGAACAAACTGAGTTGACACATTCTCTGGAACATACAGGATCACACTCATATGGGTTTTTGATATTTTCTTTAAAACCACTATGACATGAACATTGTTCCGGTGCACTGCAGAAACCATTTTTACAAGGCTTTGAGCAATAAGGCTCACAAACGTTAGATTGATCTTCAGTCTTGATGTATCCATCTGAACAGGTACACTGGTTAGGTGCGGTGCATTTGGCATTTACACAGTTCTCTAAACAAACAGGTAGACAAATAGATCTATTCAAAGTATCTTTCTCGTAGCCAGCCCAGCAGGAACAAGTATCCGGGCCAACACAATTACCATTTTGGCAACCTCCAGTACAAATTGGGATGCAAACATACTTATTGATAGGATCTAATTTGTAACCAGGGTCACAAAAACAAGTTTCTGGATACATACATATTCCATGCTGACATTCTTGGCTACAAAATGGACTGCAAATGTAACTGTCTAAATCGTCTTTTCTATATCCTGCTGCACAAGAACAAGTTTCTGGTGCCGTACAGACTCCGTTTTGACACTCCGTGCTGCAGATTGGAACACATATGGTTGAGGAATTTTGCTTGTATCCTTGATAGCAGCTGCACTGATCGACTGCTGAACAGTAACCATTCTCACACTCCGGGTTACAAGTAGGACTGCACTCATAATTCTTCATCTCAAAACCAATACAGCAGACAGTGGTTAAAACATTTTCAGTGTACTGCTGAAAAAATACAGAAACAAAAACTTCAGATTTAATTGTAAAGATCACATTAAACTGTTATCACTTGATAAACTAAAACACAACAGAATAATGAGATCCAAAAGGAGAGTTCTTTACACAATTTGTTGTGTCCCTGAAGATACTTTGACTGGAATTTTTGACTGCCGGTACACATTCAGCAAAAAGTTTGTACTGGTTTTTATAATAGTTATATTCAGTAAAAAATACTGTTTAGTGTAATAATGAACTTGCAATACTATATCAATCAATATTTTTTTCTGAAATATAATGAAAATTTAATATAAATATCAACCTATATTTCAGGTAATATTTGATATTTAAAATGTAGACAATAGTGTCAAAATTGGAATATTTTTATTTTCTATTTGCACAAAAAAATCCTTTGGAAACAATTCAATGGTTTGACTGGTAGGATCACTGTTTTGTACACACCGGGCCATAGTTCTAGGTAGGCGTGTAGGAGAGGTAGTGCGAGCGAGATAGTGAATATCCCCCATCATACTTCTCCTACGTCTATTGTGTACAGTCTGTCCAAAATCTTAGTTATGTTGGCTACTATGTTTATATAACTTGTGTTATTGAAACTTAAGATAAATAACTAGAATAAAGATTGAGATAGTAAGAACAATAATAATTAAAATAATAATGCTTCTTCTGTAATATTGTGATTTTGATTTTACAATATATTATTTGGTTACATTCCACGAGAAAAATATAAATACTCATTAAATAAAGAAAACATATTTTAAAAAGAAAACAAAACAGAGGTGATTTTGTTGTAGTCGAGGACATGGTAATTAGAAAATACGGTTGGTATCACGACGAGGCTGTGCAGTAGAGTGAAATCAGCTGGTTTGATTATTCTATTGAATACTGGTAACTAAATCAACCAATCACATGGAAGTATTTTCTAGGTACCATGTCCGGTATGTTTATTTTTTGACGTGCATGTAAAACTGTTGTTTGAGAGAGAAATCCATTAATACACATGCTCGAACCACATGTCCAGAACTATGGACTGGTCAATATTTTATTAATAGCAGGCAACATTATTTTTCAATTCTGATCAAACTAAATATATATGTAGTAAATTATATTGTTTAATTCTAAGGTATATTAAGAACAATTTAAATTTTTTATTTAAAAGTTATCAAGTTTGAGTCACAATAAGTGAATTTTTAATTTGCTTGCCATTTTTTAAATTACTCTAGAACCTCATTTTTACTATAGCTACATAAACCTTTCTTTCAAGATCAGACGGTCTATGAATAAGCCAATGTGTATTGAACATTGCACTTGCCCGTATATTAGGTGATACAGTTTAGGAGGAGATGATCTGAGGGCAACAAACATATAATAAAATTTAGTTGCTCCCTAAGAAAAATGTCATATTTTCAACTGTATATTGTTTAGTACTACAAAAGCTCACTCTAACCGTAAATGTGATATTGACAGGTGACAATGGAGTAAATATTGGGGAAGAGAAGTTGAAGGAGAAAGCTTGCAGACAATCTAGGGGTGTAAGGACAAAAAGGGATGAGGCACAAGAACAGCTTTTAGTGAGAACTAGTGTGAAAATATGGTCATGTTATGGATGACAAGTGTGTTAAGGGCGATACACAATGCAAGCATATCTCAAATAATATAGGAAGTAAGAATAGGAATTAGAAGTAAGTAAATAAGAGAAAAATGCAAGTAGGAATATTCATGAAAATAGAAGAAGTTATGGTAAGTAGCCAGAAAGCCGAAAAAATATAAGAAAGTATCAATGTAAGAGAGTGTAGGAGACATACTTTTAACAACATTGATATATAGAAAATGGACTTGGATGATAGAGCTAAAGGACAGGTGTAGGATGATTATGGGAGGGACAAGCAGAAATTACAATGTGGGATGAAGTCAGTAGAAGGGTAGGGGATGAACTGTTACAAGGGAGGATTGAGAAGGATGAAATAAAATAGTTTAATGTGTAGAATATGGAAATGGGATACCAACGAAAATTCGTTAGAGGAAGATGAAAAAGAAGGGGACCATGGGAACCAAGGAGCATATTTACACTAGGTTAAAGGAGTTAAGGAAGAGTGGAGAGAAATGGAGAAAACTATACAAGGAAAGGTAGGAAGATAGAAACAGACGGAAAGGACTTTTGACAAGGGAACCCAATGATCCTAGAAACCGTTCAAACTGATGATGATTCATTACATACGCTAATTGAAATTCCCTTACCTCAGGAATTTCCTCTGTGACCCAGCGGCCGTCTGTCTTCCAGCATCGTTTACGATACAAAAATCCACACTTTTTAGAATACTGGTATGTTCTAAACACGTTCTGGTAACGTGTTCTGGTTTTAGTTACCCTAACAAAAAATTGGAGAATTTTTTAGAAGATAAAAATACAAATACAAGGAACCATAAAGATACAGCAAATACATTTTAAATAAATAAATATGTATTGATTTGATAGCTTTATAGCTCATTCCACGTCTTAGCTTAGTATAGAATGTATAGTTTGCAAAAACATAAAACTTTTTAATGTTGCCTTTTTTATTAAGTTTAAATGTTACAGTAACTGAAAAGGGACACATAGGTTAGTTTTCAAAGGCTATGAAATATTTTCAAGTAATATAGCTAGACTTATTTAATCAAGTTATAAAACCTTTGGGAAATCCCTTTCTAAAAATGTTGACAAAGTAAGAGTTTAACTCTTTCTAATAGTTTAATAGTGTCTTACTAAAACTGTTGTCAAAGTGACTCTTGGAGCAAGTTAAAGAATCTATCAATCAAAATGTTGACAGAGTGATTTATGATCACAAAAGTATAATCTCTATTTTTGTTCTTTTTGTAACAGGTTTAGAAGTGACTTATAAACAGCCTGCTTAGACTGTTGTACTATTATAATGGTTTGAATAGTAATAATTCAAAATTAATATTATTTTTAATCTATAATAATTCAAAATTATTATAAATGGATTTTGAAAACCATACAGTTTACAAAATCAGTTCACTTAAATCCTTTTTTCTTGTGTATTGGATGGGTGAGTTGGTTCATCCTTTGACAATTGTTGTTTGACACCCATGTACATAGGAGAGCAGATGGTAAACAAAACATATAACGTGTACAACGATTTTGCTGAATATTGTATATTTTAATGACTATCATGTATACAATATCACCACTGTACGTGTATGGGTGGGCGGGTGGGTCATAAACACTGTTCGTGTATGGGTGGGCGGGTGGGTCATCACCACTGTACGTGTATGGGTGGGCGGGTGAGTTGTATGGGACACAAGTCTTGTTATGGATCCAATGTTGCACTGAGACTTTATTTTGAATGGCTCTTATTGGCAAATAAAAAGCTGTTTTCTCTTCAAAGTTTTGTCACTTTAACAGAGTTCAACACTGTATTTCAGAAGACTACATGTACTTTAATGTTTTCACTTTGTTTGGTGTCTTTAGAATTAAGTACCTGTACATCTATGGGTGGGTAGTTGGGTCAATATCACTTTATCTGTATGGATGCATGGGGAGGGTCCATATACAGTACTTTTATGAGTGAGTGGGGGGAGTCAATAATACTTTACGTGAACAGTTGGGTGGCATGTTGAGATGATTCAGGAACCATATTAAATTTTGTATAAAATAATTAAGTGCTCAAAAAAAATCTTCTTTTCATAATTTATCAATATTCATTGTAATTATTTCAAACTAGATAATGTACTAATTCATATTACGTTTAATATAACTTTAGATATTAATTAATGTCATTTCTCCTAATCTCATCTCAGTTGGACGTTATTTAATATCCCTTGTATTAAAAAATAGTTAATGTTGGTTTAATCTAATTAAATAATTTTTTTCATATAGTAATAATCTATGATTCAAAATCATATGACAACAAAATTTTCATCAAGTGTCCAGTGTAAAAAACAGCTGATGTCTTCATAATAATGAACCTGAAGAAATATTTTATTTTTCAAATAATCTAAAGACAAGAACTTGAAGAGAAGATAACCATTTTACTATGATTTCATTTTGAAAATATAGTTTTTTTACTAAAAGAAATGTCTCCAACCTTTTAGAGTCCACAAATTACTATTTTACACACGCACGCACGCACGCACGCACGCACGCACGCACGCACGCACGCACGCACGCACGCACGCACGCACGCACGCACGCACGCACGCACGCACGCACGCACGCACGCACGCACGCACGCACGCACGCACGCACGCACGCACGCACGCACGCACGCACGCACGCACGCACGCACGCACGCACGCACGCACGCACACACACACACACACACACACACACACACACACACACACACACACACACACACACACACACACACACACACACACACACACACACACACACACACACACACACACACACACACACACACACACACACACACACACACACACACACACACACACACACACACACACACACACACACACACACACACACACACACACACACACACACACACACACACACACACACACACACACACACACACACACACACACACACACACACACACACACACACACACACACACACACACACACACACACACACACACACACACACACACACACACACACACACACACACACACACACACACACACACACACACACACACACACACACACACACACACACACACACACACACACACACATATACACATATATTTTGTTTGTTTGTTTGTTTTTTATGAAATAAGAGTGTTGACTTGAAATATAACTAGGTGAGACTTGCAACCAGTTTGGACTGTAACCAAATTAACATTTGATCATCTATTTATTTTTTCTTAAAAAAAAAAAACATAATTTGATTAAAATAGAATCATTTATCAAATCGACCAAACTCCATAACTTTGAAAGTCAGCCCAAATTTTCCCCATAAGATATCATAATAATGTTCCTACTTGAACATATGTTAGACCTATTCATTCAATAAATCATTTATTTGTATTCCAACTTATGTGGGCCTCATTTAATATTATTTATCACTAAATTCTATTTCCAATAAAAAAATCCATTAGAAATTTACAATGTTTAATATTACTATGTAGAAGGTACAATACCACAGAATGTGTATGGAAGGGTCAATAACTGTATGGTTGGATTGGTGGGTAAATATCACTGTCATGAATAGTTAGGTGGGTGGATCAACATCACTGTACATGTATGGTTGGGTGGGAGGATCACTATCAACATCGTGTATGATTGGATGAGAGGGTTAATACCACTGTAAGTGTACGGTTGGTTGGAGGGTTAATATCACCATCGTGTATGGTTGGATGAGAGGGTTAATATCACCATCGTGTATGGTTGGATGAGAGGGTTAATACCACTGTAAGTGTACGGTTGGTTGGAGGGTTAATATCACCATCGTGTATGGTTGGATGAGAGGGTTAATACCACTGTAAGTGTACGGTTGGATGAGAGGGTTAATATCACTGTAAGTGTATGGGTAGTTGGTAGGATCAATACCACTGTACGTGTATTGTTGGGTGGGAGGGTCATATAGTACACTATAGTTACTATATGACTACAATTTATTTGAGCTTGTAATATTTTATAATTACCAATAGAAATAGACCAAATATGTTGTGACATTACCTTTTTATTTGCAAACATAAGTTCAGTACTTTTTCATATTTAAGTAACATATTACTAATATGATAATTAAATTTAGGATTTTCAGGATTAAAATAAAATCCTGTCTAAATAGGATTTGATTTTAAAACATTTTTCAGCAAAAAAGCAGAGGTTTATTGTCTTTGTCCATAATATAGGATTTACAACAATAGTACTCAAAACAACTGTTTTGGGACAACTGTCCCAGTGCTTATTTAAAACCGTTCCTGTTAGATGGCAGCACATGCACACCTCTACAGCAAGTGTATTGCCAAATCTTTCAGTTAGTTTTTATAGTTAATGAGGAAAATATCAATAGTTTTAATTAAAAAATTTTGAAATGTAGCACTAATATAAATGATTTCAGTGGTTGCAGAAGTGTCCTTTTCGCTGGAATCTGTTAATAGAACTCCTTGATTCTCCTTCTTTTAGTTTGACCAATTACTGTTTCTAATGTTCAGGTAATAAATAAAATTTAAATATAACATACTTACTGGATATATTGATTGCAGATTCCTTCATGGGTTCCTCTGAATCCCTGAAGAGCCCATCCTGGCCAGCAGAGGGTAGCCAAGATCACCCACCAGCTCAGTTGGATCCTGCTGGAAAAACAATCAATAGTCAATAGTTAGTCTAATAATATGATAATAGTATATTACTGCAACGTTGAACTTAATAATTATAATTGGCTGGACAGAAAGTAAACGGAACTATCAAGGTTAGGGTAAAGGGTACTAGGCCAGGAATTAGTATATTGGAGAGATAGGACATCAGCAAACTTAACTTAGAAGAGAAGTTCACTAACACCAGAGTAGTTGTAACACACAAAATAAACACATAATCACACAAATTTTCAGTGCCACTGGCACTTTCTTCAGGAGAGTAGAGAAAGAAAGAAAGAAAGACAGAGAGAGAGAGAGAGAGAGAGAGAGAGAGAGAGAGAGAGAGAGAGAGAGAGAGAGAGAGAGAGAGAGAGAGAGAGAGAGAGAGAGAGAGAGAGAGAGAGAGAGAGAGAGAGAGAGAGAGAGAGAGAGAGAGAGAGAGAGAGAGAGAGAGAGAGAGAGAGAGAGAGAGAGAGAGAGAGAGAGAGAGAGAGAGAGAGAGAGAGAGAGAGAGAGAGAGAGAGAGAGAGAGAGAGAGAGAGAGAGAGAGAGAGAGAGAGAGAGAGAGAGAGAGAGAGAGAGAGAGAGAGAGAGAGAGAGAGAGAGAGAGAGAGAGAGAGAGAGAGAGAGAGAGAGAGAGAGAGAGAGAGAGAGAGAGAGAGAGAGAGAGAGAGAGAGAGAGAGAGAGAGAGAGAGAGAGAGAGAGAGAGAGAGAGAGAGAGAGAGAGAGAGAGAGAGAGAGAGAGAGAGAGAGAGAGAGAGAGAGAGAGAGAGAGAGAGAGAGAGAGAGAGAGAGAGAGAGAGAGAGAGAGAGAGAGAGAGAGAGAGAGAGAGAGAGAGAGAGAGAGAGAGAGAGAGAGAGAGAGAGAGAGAGAGAGAGAGAGAGAGAGAGAGAGAGAGAGAGAGAGAGAGAGAGAGAGAGAGAGAGAGAGAGAGAGAGAGAGAGAGAGAGAGAGAGAGAGAGAGAGAGAGAGAGAGAGAGAGAGAGAGAGAGAGAGAGAGAGAGAGAGAGAGAGAGAGAGAGAGAGAGAGAGAGAGAGAGAGAGAGAGAGAGAGAGAGAGAGAGAGAGAGAGAGAGAGAGAGAGAGAGAGAGAGAGAGAGAGAGAGGAGAGAGAGAGAGAGAGAGAGAGAGAGAGAGAGAGAGAGAGAGAGAGAGAGAGAGAGAGAGAGAGAGAGAGAGAGAGAGAGAGAGAGAGAGAGAGAGAGAGAGAGAGAGAGAGAGAGAGAGAGAGAGAGAGAGAGAGAGAGAGAGAGAGAGAGAGAGAGAGAGAGAGAGAGAGAGAGAGAGAGAGAGAGAGAGAGAGAGAGAGAGAGAGAGAGAGAGAGAGAGAGAGAGAGAGAGAGAGAGAGAGAGAGAGAGAGAGAGAGAGAGAGAGAGAGAGAGAGAGAGAGAGAGAGAGAGAGAGAGAGAGAGAGAGAGAGAGAGAGAGAGAGAGAGAGAGAGAGAGAGAGAGAGAGAGAGAGAGAGAGAGAGAGAGATGAGAGAGAGAGAGAGAGAGAGAGAGAGAGAGAGAGAGAGAGAGAGAGAGAGAGAGAGAGAGAGAGAGAGAGAGAGAGAGAGAGAGAGAGAGAGAGAGAGAGAGAGAGAGAGAGAGAGAGAGAGAGAGAGAGAGAGAGAGAGAGAGAGAGAGAGAGAGAGAGAGAGAGAGAGAGAGAGAGAGAGAGAGAGAGAGAGAGAGAGAGAGAGAGAGAGAGAGAGAGAGAATACTAAGACAAGTTTAGACATACAGAAAGGCCAACGTTAACTGTGCTTCAGGCAGATATACGAGTATGAGTAATGATATTATCAACTCATATCAGACTTCGAAATTTTAGGCGATGAAATTTTCTTCGGTAAACCGCAACAAAAAGTATACCGTAAAATCAAATCACAGCAATAATAAAAAATAATAACTAAATTCTCTTTTTCTCTTATGTCAGACGTGGACAAAACTTTGAGCGAATTTTTAGGTAAATATCAATGTTTATATAATTGTGAATGATTTATATAGTCTGGTTACTAATTAAGTTCAACTTATATTCCGAAATGACAATTTATTAATAGCCCAATAGCCAGGGCAACTAAGGGGTCTACAGGTTTACGTAGAATATGAACCATGTATTATTGGTCTGATTTTCAGCTAAACTACAACCCTGACTCAGTTATTTCCTCTACACAACATCGGACATGGACACCCCATACTGCTCTAGTTTGTCCACGCTGATAGCAACCATTGAGTGGACGTCATGTCAGTTTTAAGAAGACCAAGTATAGAACCTACAATCTCCACAATAATTTTTCACCAGGTAACTGTGTACAGCACTGCACCACGAGTGCCAAAATAAGATCTAATGGTGATTCATTTTAAAATGGCAGACGTTTGAATTGTTTATCATTTACTTGCATTTCTCGCTATGACTTCCCCCATATTGTTACTACTACAATGAAAGTGCCGGGACTGTATGTTGTTAGACTGTGGTGGAACAGTGTTAGTTTTGTAGCATGGTTAGTACAACTATAAATAAACAAATGTTACAAGCTGTACTCCTCCGTATACAGGGTGTAACACAAAAGGTGTCCTGGTTATATTTTTTTGATTCTACGCCTAATTTGGAGCATTTAATGAAGGATAAGGTTTTATTGAGTTCCGCTCCGTTCAGCAACTATCTGGCCATTTTATTTATTTTTTTTTTCAAAAAAATTAATAAGTCCAGAAGGGTTTGACCAACTGTATATAAATGTTGCACAGATCTTAAAAATTAACATTACTAACCATTATAAAAGTAGCCATTGAGTTATCTTTAGCCATTTCTTAATGGTGGTTGTTTACATTTGTTAAATCAAAATACCTTGAAAACTGTTAGGTATATCAATTTTATACTGAAAACATTAGATTTTAAATCTACTGATAACTTAATTTTTACTGTCCAACTATTATTGGTGGAGTGTTGTCTAACACTTTATTAGACTGCAAGTATTTACAGCATACAAAAGTGACAAAACAATTAATAACTCAAGAATGATTTTACAGACTGACAATTTGCACAGTTCTTTACATTAACATTATAAAAAAATATTTTAAAAAACCATCGAGTTATCTTTAGCCATTTTGAAATGACGGTCGTTTAATGTTTTTAGTAAAAATATATCTTTTCAAGTGTTAGGTTCATACATTTTACACAAAACAATAATTAAAAAAATTTTATTTCAAATCTGTTGGTACCTAAGTTTTTATTGTGAGTCAATTATCAGTGAAGTTTTTTTAACGTATGCATATAATTACTGCATTCTCTGGATGCTGTAAATACTTGCAATAATAATAAACTGATAATATCTGTTAAGGTAACGATAGATTTGTAATAAATTTACCTAAAAATTATTATCTGGATGTAAAATTGATGTCCCTAACCGTTTACAAGAAATTTTGATTTTACAAATGTAAATGGCCGCTATTTTGGAATGGCTAAAAATAACTCAATGGCTATTTCTATAATGTTTAATTTTCTGTTCTAAATTAAGCGTATAATCTGAAAGTATATAGCCAGGACACCTTTTTAGTTACGGCCTCTATGTGCTCTATAATTTATTTTATTTTTTTTTATTTTAGCGGCTGATTTTGTATTAACAAAAAATAACCAATGCTATTCTTATGGAAAAACTACCAAGGGCTATTTATAGCTCTAAAGGATGTTTAAAAAACCCTGCTTGCAGTGCTTATAAGAAGGATTTGTACACCAAAGGGAGTTTAAAAATATTTGTCTCGTCATTATTACTCAGACAGTCGAGATATTTCCTTTTATAAGTATAGATTACATAATAAATGTATGTTAATTGACAGTATAAAGAGATACAGTTGTGAAATAACCAACGTTAATCTTTTCTATCTCTTCTCTTTTATATACTACTAGCTGTACCCGCCCGCTTCGCCGGTCATAGTATTGAGTTTGATTTAGAACCTAATAGGTGAAAGAATTCGAGCATTTTTGCTTCTTCTACCAATATTAGATTTTTTAGGAGGCATGTCATAAAAAGTAAACTGCAAAACAAATAATTATTTATTTTTTATTTTCACGTTTCACCGCATGTTTTAATTACCGAGGAAAAAAGGTTAACACCAAATACAGATCACCTGATCAAGTAAAAGTAGTGTGTGCTACACTCTCAAGGTGAAATGTAGAACTGCAATAAATCAAAACATATACAGTACTGTTGTTGTGAGAACTTCAATCTGCTTATAGCATGTGAAACTACATTAAACCACACAGTCATATGTTTTTTGTAAACAATTCAGATTCTCCATTTGAATAACATGGGATCTTTAGGAGCCCGTGGGGCGGGACCCTGTGAACGGATCTGCATCAAACTTTACAGAAACCATCTCGGGAGTATACAGGACAACATCCTAAAGTTTCATAGTGATCGGTTGGATGGTTTGGCAGCGCATAAACTTCAAATATACAAACATCCTCTTTTATAAATATAGATAAAGCTGGATTTAGTAACTCACTCACTCACTGACACTAAATGTTGAGGCACTTTCCGCAGTCCTACTCCCATGACGTGTATACTTGAATTGAAGCTCTCGGTCTGAAACCTCCAGGAAAATTCACAAAAGTTTACTTTTTTCACTCATAAACAAGATGGTGGCCTTTTTTCACCCCAAAACTGCCCCAATGTAT
Source organism: Stictocephala bisonia (assembly GCA_035578905.1). Classification (NCBI taxonomy): domain Eukaryota; kingdom Metazoa; phylum Arthropoda; class Insecta; order Hemiptera; family Membracidae; genus Stictocephala; species Stictocephala bisonia. The sequence continues at coordinate 1,540,559 of JAQJVL010000041.1, read as the reverse complement.
TTATTATGGGAAAAACACCAAAAACTAGTTTTATTACCAAAGTTTAGGAAAATCTTGAGTACAAATTTCAAACCTTCACAGTTCTACACATGTAACAAACGTGTACCTTATATATTAATTTCAGCTTAAAAACTAACAAATTTTGGGTATCTGTGGCCCAAAAACTGAATATTTTTTAAATGTAACATTTTTTAAACTGATCTTATCTACTCAAGTGGGGTCTCAATTTAAAGATATTTCTCTCCTGAATCCAAATATAACGTCATATTTTGAACAGGGTAAATATTAAGGGGTATGTATGCCCCTAAAACAAAACAACTCCTAAAACCAATAAAAGGTTGGAATTAAAATAAAACTCCCAAGTTGGGTTTCAATGTATAGGTATTTAGCTCATAAATTACATTTTATCCTTACACCTTGGAAGAGACAACGTTTAAGGATTCTGCCCTCCTCCCAAATAAAAAATATGCTCAAAAAACCCAAAATTGAGTAATGTTAAACTGATATACCCCAGTGGGGTATCAAAATAAAGGTATTCTACTCTTAAATACTAATTTAACATCATATTTTAGAAAAGGCTATGTTTATGAACTCCAATGCCCCCAAAACCACAGTTCATGGTCATACTGGTTAACAATCCTGGCGAGGCAGTGGGCCGTTCTTTCTCACGAGGCTACATGCCGAGATCCACAAATGGGACTGTAGCAGAGTGTTTTGGTGAGACCGCAGACCGAGTTCCTCAAAGGGGCCAAAGGTAGAATTCCCAAGCGAGGTCGCAGGCTGAGCTTACCTCACGAGCGCAGCGATTGAAAACAGGGTTGGCACGCGAAGCGTGCTGGGGTGTCCCCAAGTCTATATATATATATATATATATATATATATATATATATATATATATATATATATATATATAGTAAGTGGATTGGAATCACTCACTGACATAAATGTTTAGGCACTTTCCGCCATCCTACTCCCATGACGTGTATACTTGAATTGGAGCTCTCGGTCTTAAACCTCCAAAAAAATTAACAAGAGTTTACTTTTTTCACTCGTAAACAAAATGGCGGCCTTTTTTACTCCAAAACTGCCCCAATGTATTTCTTATGGGAAAATCACAAAAAATTCGGTTTTATAACCTAAGTTGAGAAAAGGCTTGAGTACAATTGTCAAACCTTGACAGTTCTACACGCTTAACAAACGCTCACCTTATATATGAATTTTAGCATACAAATTTAATAATTTGGGGTTTCGGGGGCCCAAAACTTAAATGTTTGAAAATGTATATTTTTTTTAAATTATCTACCCAAGTGGGGTATCAATTTAAAGCTATTTTCCGCCTGAATCCAAATATACCATCAAATTTTGGAAAGGGCAAATATTAAGGGGTATATGCCCCCAAAACAAAATAAAATCTCTTAAAACCAGAAAAGTGCAATACTAAAATATAACACCCGGCATTTTTCTCTTATATACTAATTTATCATCAGATTTTAGAAAAGACTATGTTTTGGGACTCCACAGGCCTGAAAACCAAAATTCATTGTAATACTGGTCAACAATCCTGACGAGACAGTAGGCCAATCTTCCTCAAGAGGCTACATGCCGAGATTTACAAATGGGACTGCAGCAGAGTCCCTTGGCGAGGCCGTAGGACGTGCTCTCCTACGAGGCCACAGACCGAGTTTTACAAAGGAGCTAAAAGTAGAGTTGCCAGGTGAGGCCGCAGATTACTTCACGAGCGTAGCCAGCGATGGGGTTGGTACGCGAATCATCAGGGTTTTCCCCTAGTATAATATAAAGCTCCATGTAGTGACTTACTCCCTCACTGACACTAAATGTTGAGGCATTTCCCGGCGTCCTACCCCCATAAAGTGTATACGTGAATTGAAACTCTCGGTCTGAAACCTCCGGGAAAATTCACAACAGTTTATTTTTTTTACTCGTGCACAAAATGGCGGCCTTTTTTAACCTTAAAACTGCCCCAATGTATTACTTTATGAGATAATCACAAAAAAATCGTTTTTATAACCTAAGTTGAGAAAAAGCTTGACTAAAATTGTCAAACCTTGACAGTTCTACATGCTTATATATGAATTTATGCTTAAAAATTTGGGGTATCGGAGGCCCATAAACTAAAAATTAAAATAACTGATGTTAACTTCTCAAGTGGGGTATCAATTTAAAGCCATTTTCTCCCTGAATCCAAATATAACATTAGATTTCGGAAAGGGCAAACAATAAGGGTTGTATGCCCCCAAAACAAAATAAAATCTCCTAAGACTAGAAAAAGGGTAATACTAAAATAAAACGCCCAAGTGGGGTATCAAATTAAAGGCATTCTTCTCTTAGATACTAATTTACCATCAGATTTTAGAAAAGACTATGTTTAGGGGCTCTACTGCCCCGAAAACCAAAATTAATTTTAATACTGGTCAACAATCCTGGCAAGGCAGTAAGCCGATCTTCCATATGAGGCGACATGCCGAGATTCACAAATGGGACTATAGCAGAGTTCCTTGGTGAGGCCGAAGGCCAAACTTTCCCCCGCCAGGCCGTATGCCGAGTTCCACATAGGAGCCCGTAGCAGAGTGTCTTGGCGAGGCAACAGGCCGAGTTTTACAAATAAGCTAAAAGCAGAGTTCCTTGGTGAAGCCACAGGCCGAGCTTACCTCACGAGCACAGCCAGTGATGGGGTTGGCACGCGAAGCGTGCAGGGGTTTCTCCTAGTTAAATAAATAAAACCTACACGGGAAAATATTGCACCAAAAGATAAATATTGAAACAAGCAAATCAACAGGAAATGTTTCTGAAGCACCTTGGAAACTACTGTGAGAGTGTATTGAATGTTTTCTTTAAGTTTTAAACAGAAAACTAAACTTAAAATGTATCAAACATTTAATGAAACACTTATTAAAATTTATTAAATAAAAACGTTCTTAAGTTAAGTTTCCAAATGAGGAAAATATTACTGGATACCCACTAGTTTTTAAAAAAACTCTTTTCTTCGTAAATAACGTTAGAAAACTAGATTAATATAAATAAACAATATTAAATTCATAAGTTAAAAAAAAAAAAATGTCTATAGGTATAAAACTCCTGTCATCCTCAGCCGTTATTTAACTCACACTACTTGTTAAGTAAAACTAGATTTTTTCAAATATTATATTGAACAATATGAATTTAAGACACAGCATTAAAAACGACTTATTTATAAATAGCGATGTACTCCACCAGACATGTTTACGTGTTTTACCATAGTTTTAAAAAAAATCTAGTTTTAATTTAAATGTAGGATATTATTTTTTTAGGATGTATGTATTTATTTATCCGTATTATTTACCTTACCGGATTAAAGATGTTCACAATAGTTTAGTCATTGGTAAAATTCAATTTAAATACTACAAAGGTTACACGTAACATTGACAGTGATACCTAACCTAACCCACCCGCCCCCCCATACACGTACAGTGGTATTGATCCACCCGCCCACCCATACATGTACACGTACAGTGGTATTGATCCACCCGCCCACCCATACACGTACATGTACAGTGGTATTGGCCCACCCATACACGTACAGTGGTATTGATCCACCCGCCCACCCATACACGTACAGTGGTATTGGCCCACCCGCCCACCCATACACGTACATTGGTATTGACCCAACCGCCCACCCATACACGTACAGTGGTATTGATCCACCCGCCCAACCATACATGTACACGTACAGTGATATTGATCCACCCGCCCACCCATACACGTACACGTACAGTGGTATTGGCCCACCCACCCACCCATACACGTACATTGGTATTGATCCACCCGCCTACCCATACACGTACAGTGGCATTGATCCACCCGCCCACCCATACACGTACATTGTTATTGACCCACCCGCCTACCCATACACGTACAGTGGTATTGGCCCACCCACCCACCCATACATGTACAGTGGTATTGACTACTACAGTGCGTGTATGGGTGGGTTACTACTACAGTGCGTGTATGGGTGGGTGGGTGGGTTACTACTACAGTGCGTGTATGGGTGGGTGGGTTACTACTACAGTGCGTGTATGGGTGGGTTACTACTACAGTGCGTGTATGGGTGGGCGGGTGGGTTACTACTACTGTGCGTATATGGGTGGGCGGATGGGTTACTACTACAGTGCGTGTATGGGTGGGTGGGTGGGTTACTACTTCTTTGCGTATATGGGTGGGCGGATGGGTTACTACTACAGTGCGTGTATGGGTGGGCGGATGGGTCAATAACACAGTGCGTGTATGGGTGGAGCACCATATATTGAAGCGTAATTATAAAGCACCATATATTGATGATGCTTTATATATGGGAAACTATGGAAATCCCCTACATATGTATGTATGTATTTTTTTCGATTAAATGTAGGATAAGTAGAATATGATGACGAAATTTTATAATGTTGTGATTTTTAGACATCGCTAACAAATTAACAAACATAAACAATCCAAAGCCACCAAATAATTTTCAAACTATATTATATTGTTTATTTATAATATATAGAAAAAAAAATAGATAACTAAAAAATATATTAACAGAAATAAATTAATAGTTTACTTTACTAAAGTTAAATACTCAATCGTGTTGAATAAATAAAAAAATCTTTATTTTAAATCACATAACAATTTAAACCAATTAATGTACAATTGTTTGAACTCATTTTATTATATCTTCTATTTAACAAAATGTATATATTCAAATAATATTTAATTTTAGTCCTACATTTGTATGTTAAAAATGTAGTATTTTTCAGTTAGATGTGTATAATATTAAAACCCTATTTTGTTTCATTATTTAATACGTAGGAAATGTGTTTGTACAGTATCAGACTGAAATGGGATGAAAACGTCTCGTATTAATTTAAAAATTAAGCTATATTAAACAATATAACTGTATTTTACCACCTCATAATACATAATACAAATTTACTTCTTCTCCTTATTGATTAAACTAGACAGCAAGAGTTTTATCTTTGTTGAAACTTTGATGTAAACAATTAATATTTACAATCTTCAATAATCATGAATAATCCAACGACCAAATTAACAGTTCATCGAAAAAATAATATATAAAACTAATAAACAAAACATAATGACTGGAGCTTTTTTAACCATCAATCACATCTTCTTAATGCGTTGAGTTCAACATTCCTGGGAATACACCTGGATCGAGGGTTGACCCGGAGCCGTCACATTGACCAAGTTTGTACCAAATTGGCCTCAGGCATTTATGTTTTGAGAGCCCTAGCCAAATATTGCCCAACTCATATCCTGATAACGGCGTATTATGGTTTGATTTACCCCCATCTTACCTACGGTTTGGTTCTGTGGGAAGCTTCCAAAAACAATCATTTCAGTAGGGTGTTCAAATTGCAAAAACGAGCTATTCGTACTATAGCGCAATTAAGGTTCAGAGAATCCTGCAAAGATTCATTCAAACAACTGCAACTGTTGACCCTGCCCTGCCTCTATATACTGGAAACAACCTTATTTTATGTCTCTAAGGGAAACATGATAAGGGGACGAGACATACATACGTACAATACGAGGGGCAGGGACAACTACCGAACTGGGAGACACAGGACGGTATTTCACGAACGCTTGCCCTAATATGCAGGTGTCCGATTTGTTAACAAGTTGCCAGATTCAATTAGAAATGCCCCAAAGCCCAAGGTGTTAAAAACTCGTCTCAAACGCTGTTTGACGTCACAGGCGTTCTATACCTGTGATGAGTTTATGGCATATGACTGGGAGACCACATAATTAAAGACTTACAACCGATGCGGGGGGGGGGGGAATTGGCATGAGTAAATGGAGGATACAATGTATGTATGACTGAGGTGTTACTGTGGTGTATATGGTAAAAATTATAGTTAGTATAGTCTTGACAATTGCTATGCATTTATTGTAATGTTCCTGGCAATAAAATATTTGATTTGATTCTTAATCACTCGGTAAATCGAGGAAATTAATTTCATTTTTGAAACTTATAATTCATCAATAAGACACTGTTATTAGAAATATGGGTGAATATGAGGAATTAATGAGCGTGATGAGTGTAGATGAACGATTGTAAACATTGTTACTAACTATGGTCGACCAGCTCAGAGCTAGGACAACTAAGGGACCTACAGCTTTGCGTGGAATCCGAACCACTTGGTATTGGTATAATTTCAGAAAACTGACCAGCCTGGCACTCAGTTCTCTTCCCTACACAACATCCAAACCTTTGACTACCACAGAACATGGATACTTCAGATTTCTCGTAGTTTTCAGTTTGATGGCAACCATTGAGCGGATGCCATGTCAGTATTAAGAGAACCGAGTGTAGAACTTATCGCCACAATCTCTTCAACACTTTGTCCCCATGTAGCTGGGTTACAGCACTGCGCCATAAGAGTTGATAAAAATAGAAAAATAGACTAATTATACGTTGATAACTTCAGAAAACAAAAACTGTTTACTCACGTGAAATGCTGCATGGCCGCTAGCAGGATAAGCACAGGATGAAGCTCTGGCTGGCACATGTGATAAGGTATCTGCTGGTCCCGGATGACCCTACCCTATCTACGTTACGTCAGGACATTGTGCTGCAATGATCGCTCATTGTATTTACCATACATTAAATTAAGTTTAGTATGCCTCTCTGTATTATTGTTCTTACTGTCTTATACGCATTATAGGCTATTCTTTCTTAATTATTTTTATGCATAAAAATAACTATTAATTTTAGAACTTAGGCTTAAGCGGCCGGTGTCATAACTAGAATGTACATTTTCTGATGACAACCACGTCAAGTTACTATCTACAATATTTACAAGATAACCAGACATTTCGCCCATTCTGTGATGTGGCATCCTCAGTGGTTTCTCTGAGACTCCACTGATTTCTCTGAGCGCTTTTTTGCAGTAATGAAAGGTGGGATTTCTTGTCAAAAAAGGGCTTGATACCCCCTTAAAAGAGATGATGCAACAATGTAAGAGGCCCTACAGCAATAGATGTATGTCTGCCAGAATATGTCCTAAAAATAGCATGCCAGGTTTGAAGCAGTTATGTTGTTTATACAATCCATTTCATAAGCGTTGGTGAAACAGTTAAACATTGTAAAGAACGACCTCAATTGTTTATTGGAATTATCAAAGAACAGACCTACTTGTGTATAATTAATAAGATCTATCTAAGGGGTAGGATCAAAATAAACCCAAGGTTGAAGTGCAATCTAGGAATGATCTCAGAGTTCTACTTTCCCTTCAACAAACAAAGGGGAATGGGAGCACAATAAACCCAAGGTTGAAGTGCAATCTAGGAATGATCTCAGAGCTCTCCTTTCCCCTCAACAAACAAAGGGGAATGGGAGCACAATAAACCCAAGGATGAAGTGCAATCTAGGAATGAACTCAGAGCTCTCCTTTCCCCTCAACAAACTAAGGGGAATGGGAGCACACTAAACCCAAGGTTGAAGTACAATCTAGGAATGAGCTCAGAGTTCTCCTTTCCCTTCAACAAACTAAGGGGAATGGGAGCACAGTAAACCCAAGGTTGAAGTGCAATCTAGGAATGCGCTCAGAGTTCTCCTTTCCTCTCAACAAACTAAGGGGAATGGGAGTACAGTAAACCCAAGGTTAAAGTGCAATCTAGGAATGAGCTCAGAGCGCTCCTTTCTCCTCAACAACCTAAGGGGAATGGGAGCACAATAAATCCAAGGTTGAAGTGAAATCTAGGAATGAGCTCAGAGCTCTCCTTTTCCCTCAACAAACTAAGGGGAATGGGAGCACAATAAACCCAAAGTTAAAGTGCAATCTAGGAATGAGCTCAGAGCGCTCCTTTCTCCTCAACAACCTAAGGGGAATGGGAGCACAATAAATCCAAGGTTGAAGTGAAATCTAGGAATGAGCTCAGAGCTCTCCTTTCCCCTCAACAAACTAAGGGGGATAGAAGAATGAACAAACAAATTGACGTTTCTCATAAAATCCACTATATATGTAAGTAAAGGATTCTAAAATATTTTCAAATGTGAATTCTTTTTGAAAAATAAAAATAAATAAAAATAATAATCTTTTAAAATTAATATATTACAACGATATTTCAATATTGCAGATACTAAAGAGGTCTGGGGTGTCCATTTTGGGTGGTTGTTAGTGTCCGAGTGTTGTGCAGAGGAAAGAACTGAATGAGGATCAGACAATTACTACATAGTTCGGATTCCACGTAAAGCTGAAGGACTCTTATTTGTGCCCTGGCTATTTGGCTATTAATAAATTAGCCTCTCTCAGCATAAGTTGATCTCAGTTAGTAACCAGACTACACAGGTCATCCACTCACATCCTACACTTACGTAATCATTCATATTCACCTTAAAATACGCAAAAACTTGAGTCGGCGTATCGTATCTGAGGGTAATATGAAAACAATGTGATTACGCTTGTAAAAAAAAATTAACAAACAATGAGGGTATAAAAATATTAAAATATATATTTACAGGATATAATATTTGGACAGTCAACGATTTTAACTATTCGAATATTCATTCTAATTAATTTTAAACTCAAAACATTTTAAGTAAAAACTTTTTTAGGTAAAATAATAAATATTATATCCGTGTTCATAAAAACTGTTCCAAGTAAGGTAAACATATTTATTTGTAATAGGTTAAAAATAAATACATCAGCAGTGGACTGAACAATGAACAATATAAGAGATAATGGGTAGGCTACATAAACAAATCTTGTCTTATTTAAATTTATTTTTTTAAGTCAAATATTGCTAATATTTATTTTATGACACTGGGCAGATATACTGCAATGAAACGAAGGTGTATATATGGACGGATAAAGAGGTGATAAAAAATACAATGAGAAGTTCCCATAGTTCATTAAAAAGTAACTGTTTTAAAAATTATTTACAAATATAAAATTTATATTGAAAAATGTTTAAATTTTATCTCTAAAAACATTTAATTTATAATTAATAAATTCAATGTAACAGTAGGATAGAAAATTAATGTATAAGATGCATCACAAGAAAAGTAAACTCGATAAATCAGTCATCATAAGAAGTAAAGAAAACTGTGATGTACCATTATGAATGTAATATAAAGTTTGTTAGTGCAGTTAGAAAGTGAATAAAGTTTTATAAATACTTTATAGGCTAATAGTAACATATGTGAATTTAACCAAGTTAAAATTAATACTATGTATATATCTTCAATACAAAGTAGTTTCTTTAAACTACCTCTTAATTTTAAAGAAGAATGTTTTGAAAATTCTAAGCAATATCTAAGAGTCTCCTCTTGAGTGCTACTTAAGCATGTTTTTCATCCAAGCCCTGCCTAGCAATCTCTCTTCTGAGGCTATCAGGAATGACGAAGTTCTTACTGATGCAGGATGGCCAAGGTGGGATCCTGCAGGAGCACTCGACTTCCTTGCCATTGACCAGTTGCCAAGGTGACAGAGAGTCCCCAACATCCATGGTCAGGTTGCCGAACACGCACTTCATAACTATAACTCAGTAAAAAGAGGTTTGTTTGTGTAAACTGTTTTCAGCATGGAGATAAAACGAAGGAAGAAAATAGATTTTTTAAATATAATATTAAAGGATTTAGTGATTTAGATTGTACCTCTATTCTACTTAAAGACACCCATACCGTAGAGGGGTGATGATCCTTACCATTCAAAGGTGGCAACTCTCCACCCACCCTGCAATTGTGGAAACACTCACACTCACCCTACCCTACTCTGGTGTTGACCATCCCAACCACCCATACACGAACAATGGTGATGACCCCCCCACCCATCCTTACCATGCAAAGGTGACAACTCTCCACCCACCCTGCAATTGTGGAAACACTCACACTCACCCTACCCTACTCTGGTGTTGACCATCCCAACCACCCATACACGAACAATGGTGATGACCCCCCCACCCATCCTTACCATGCAAAGGTGACAACTCTCCACCCACCCTGCAATTGTGGTAACACTCACACTCACCCTACCCTACTGTGGTGTTGACTCCTAACCACCCATACAAGAACAATGGTGATGACCCCCCCACCCATCCTTACCATGCAAAGGTGACAACTCTCCACCCACCCTGCAATTGTGGTAACACTCACACTCACCCTACCCTACTGTGGTGTTGACTCCTAACCACCCATACACGAACAATGGTGATGACCCCCCCCCCCACCATCCTTACCATGCAGAGGTGATATTTCACCATCACCACCCTGCAGCTGTGCTAACATTCATACCCACAATTACCATAGAGTGATGTTACTCCCCACCCACCCATATAGATACGGCTAATTAAAGAGTCTCATAATGATTAATTATTTTTTGACAAAGTGGGTTTTAAAAATATTGATATTAATGTATGCTTTATACTTCAAACTTCTACTGGTCTATCACTTTTACCAAATCGTTATTCCTTTATTAGCTTAGTTCCTTGTAGTTTCTTATATTTTGACTTTTTTACTAGATTGGATAGTTTTAGAAGTCTTGATAGTATTTATTTTACAACATTAAGATCATTAAAATTCAATTAATGATCTTAATGATTAACATTTAAGATCATTTCATTTGTTTGTTTTCCTTATAAATGGTCATTTTATTGATAGATCAATAACCAGAGCAGCTAAAGGACCTGCATTTTAGATTAGAATTTGAACCTATTATTAATCTGATTTCCGGCAAACTGACAAGTATGGTACTGAGTTCTCTCCCTCACACAACACCCTTCCTGGCACACATCCTACACAATCACCCCAGACATCCCTTGTAGTGTACCACGTTGATGATGGCCTTTAAGTGGAGATTATAAAGGAATTAAGAAGACTAAGGACCGAGCCTGTTACCTACAATCTTCATAACACTTAGCTTCCACGTAACTGGACTACAGCACTACACCACAGTGATGGCTGGATTGAGTCTCGACTAATGCTACTTAGTTACATTTATTCACTATTTATTTGTCATAACCATTACTAACAAACACAATTTAATTGAATATTGGATTCCGTTACTAAATCTTAATTGTTCATTAAAATATTAAGTTGAAAGGTGTTAATAATAATAGTGTTAACTAAGTGGTTCGGATTCTACGCAAAGATGTCGGTCCCTTAGTTACATTGGCTATAGGGATATTAATAAATAGCTCTTTCTGAGGAGCAGTTGACCTTAGTTAATAACGACTACACTCGTTCATAGCAATGGCACACAAACAATACATATGGCATTACACTGTGGGGTAGCTGCTCGCAAAAAATTTTAATCGTCTTTTTGTTCTTCAAAAGAAAGCCATGAGAATGATAGCAAGACTCAAATTTAGAGAGTCGTGCCGAGATTCTTTTCGGGAGCTTAGATTGCTAACACTGGCTGGGCTGTACATTCCAGAAATCGCAACCCACTGCAAGTTCAAATCTACCCGATTAAGGGGAGAGAAGTGTATAACTACAGGACAAGATCTAGATATGTGTACAGAAAAGTAGCGCATAGGTTGGCTACTATGTCGAGCGTTTCCGTTTTGAACAGAGTTCTAGTGGGCATCCGATTCGGAAACTATCAATAAAAATTCAAATAAAAATGTAGACGCCTTTTAGTGTCAAATGTGTTTTACTCGGTGGACGAGTTCATGGATTCTTACATTCTTACATATGAGACATCTGGGGAGACATCGGCTTAAGGCACCAATTTTTCCTTTTTTATCTTTTTCAATTCTTTTCTCATAATCCGGATGTTGCTATTTTTAATCTTTTTTTATGTTTGAGCGTTCATATTTTATTTTAAATTAACTAAAAAAAATTTCTGACGCATGTTATACAATACTTGTATTGTCCTTCAACAATAAATAATTTTATTATTTACACTCTTCACACTCAATTGCTCCTCATATTCGTCCATATATTGATGATGTCTAACTAATGAATAAGGAATAAATATTATTAATAATAATAGACATTTTGGAATATTTATAAAAATTGACGAACGAATAATATGGCATTTGTTTCTGTTTATATTTTTAACCGATCAATGTTGTTCCGTTTCCGGTCCATATCCCTAAGTGATATTGTTGATCTGCCACTAAAAATTACAAACTGAAAATTCATTTTTTTATTTTATACATATTGAGGTGTATTGTACAATTATAAAACGTAACACAATACGCACAAAATCATCAATGTGGATGATTTTGACCCTTAACCTTTGTCAATAAGGAATATTCTTTTCATCAATGTTATGTCACATACCATTCTGACAAATATTTGCTGGGGAATAACTCACCCTTAAAACCTTATGTACAATTGTAATTGGATTAAATGAAACGCAAGTAGATCAGATCAGCTCAGCACTTTAATTTCATTTGAACTGATGCTGTTGTGGATGCACTAGATGCTGGATAATAAATACATCCAGAACAATATTTTGGCATATTCTCCGTAAATAATAAATACAATCATTGCTTGCATGTATTATATTTCTGTTTAGTTGTATCTATTATTTTCTCAACATTTTTCATACTTAAGTAATAAATATTTCTGATATAAGTATTTTAGTTTCCAAAATTTACTAAAAGAGTTTCTACTCGTTATTTATTTATTTATTTTTTATTGTTCACTGTCCCATTTATAACATTAAAGAACTACTCGGCCATTAATTAAGGCGATCAATTAAACTATTCAAATTAACAATTTAAATAAGACCAAGACAGAATAGATTTTATTAGATATATTACAGTAACTTACTTGATGTATTTGGAGTCGATACTGCGCTCTTATGTTTGATAACTCTATCTGATGGTTCAGCTGAAAAAATAAATAAAAATATGAAAGCACTATGAAAGATTCACTGATAAATATAATTATTTGAAGGGGTGTAATCCAAATTTCGTTTTCAAATAATCTTTATTCTTTTGCAACATGATTATTGTATGGCAGCAGTTACATCGTTAATGTATAGTGAAAACAGCATTGGGCTGAAAACATACCCCTGGGCCCCACCGGATGACAGGCCTCCAGCAGGACTCATTGTTGTATGCTTTCACACACTGACGGCTATTTGACAAATTTGACTAAACCCATTAATTCAACGTAAGTGATATCACGTAGGTTAAATTGTGGTAGATTTACTACTTCCAAGTAAAAATCAGGCTTTAGACCACTGAGTTTTACTTAAATTTTTATTTGAGAACATTTTATAAAAGAAATGGATTTTCACATAAGGAAACTGTTTTTGAAGTTTATACAAGTATTTTATAAACAATTCAGTGGTCAGTAGTTTTGGTCCATTCAGCCTCTCGGAATACAGAATCCCCTGTCTTTACAGCTACGGAATGTAGTCTGCCATCCAAGTAAGTGTGTCTCACTAAGTAGTAAGTTATGTGCTTTTATCAAACAATGTTTATCACATAATATATTAAATTCAATAAGAACTATATTAACACCATTAGCTGAGTCATCTCAGGGAACTGTCAACGTGTCCTCGTGAAACCTTATAAAATCAATGTATTTATGAAATGAACACGCTTTTTAATGAGGCAAAGTTGGGACACCTAGGTCCTCTCTGACATTGAAAATATTGGTAAGGAACTGTAAATTGATGTATTAAGTGTATTTTAAACGTTGCTCTCTCAAAAACGTCAGCCTGTGAACAGAGAAGACAAGGTCATGCATGCTATGAGAGACCGGGAACGGAAGTTGCCCATGATGCACGATATAGGTTGAGTCACTGATAGCCATGCCGTCCAGCCAGATGTCACAAGTAGAAGTGTGGTGGGTACATCAAAGAGTGGAAGTCGTACCACAAAGAGTGGAACATAGTCGTAAAATACGTTGACTAAGCATTGTCCCTGAGGTTAACTCGACAAAAGCTGAAATGTACAATGCAAGAATAAAATATTTTACATGTAAGAATACATTATTTTTATATTAATAAATTCTTTTGTTAGACTGCAATTTCACAATTGTTTACGTTATTTTAAATATAATATTAAGATCTAGAGAATTTAAAAGATAGTTTTTAAATCCTGCTTGTGGGGCGATAGAATGAGTTAATTACATATCTTTGAACTTAAATTGGGAGTTTTTATTAGTTAAAAATACCAAAAAAGACTTTATGAACGATCTTATCTTGTTGATTCACTTACGGCATCTGAAACCAACGGGGCAGCAGCCCTCCTCGGTGAGGTAGAAGGGGATACAACCCCTGCCCAGCATGATGGGCGCATCGCCCCAAAACTCCAGGGCACAAGACAGCCTCCTGCAGAACTGTGGAGACACAGTTCCTGAAACACAGAATCCATGTAAATTTAAACGTTTAAACCGTATGTGGAATTATTTCCAAACACTTTTATAATAGAGAATTCAGACTTAATGTATATGGCCTTGGTCTTTATCCAATATCCTCATATCAGCCTTTTACAATTTATTTAATCACTCAACACCAAATACATTAATACAAAATATAAAAAAAATAACGGAGGTATAATGAGGAATAGATTTGCAATAAAATAATTTTTTATTTTTACCTAACGAGTTTTCGTGGAATAAAACTATTTTTCCTGAAAGTATAGACCTAATTATATCCACAGTTGGTAAAAAACCATATTTGTAAGCGTCTTTAAAGTACGTAAACACAACATTGTTTGTCGCTTATAAAACGTTGGTTAAACAAATGCAATTCTCGACAGCGATAAAAGACCAAATTGGTACTTCTACAGAGTACTTAAAAAGGAAATAAAAAGTTGTTATTATTAGCTACCCTTTTACAAAACACTTTTCCCATTGACAACAAATAATCATTTACTTATTACGTAACAATAACATTCATATTACTGTATTATACTTGAATGAGTGATAAACAATAAAAGGAAATAAAAGTATTGCAAAACAAGTTAACGTCTGACAACACCCGAGTATATTCTTTGTTAATAAAATGATAAATTCTAAACCTTTTAAAGTCGTGATAGGGATTGGACTTTTTGGAACAATGTTTTGTCATTTCACACTAACGGGGTACGTCCTGTCAGCAGTATCGCCACTATTCTTTATGGAAGCCTATACTTTGCGATACATAATTTTAAAGGTAATAGTTTTTTGAATTCTATACCACAAACTGCATCACTAAGGAATCACTCAATACAAGACTCTTAGAATTGGAAATTTGATGATGTTCAAAAAATTTACTTTAAATTTGTTCTTGCCACATAATGTGTTACATTAATTTTTAAACATTTTTAAATACGTTTAATTGAAATAAAATAATAATGTAATTTTCATCCGGTTTTATTAGTTCAAATGTGCTAGGTGTTATCACAATACAATTGTGTAAATAAATATTTATTTTTTCAATTTCTTTTAAAAATCAAAATTAATTTATGATGCTAGAAAAGTCTTAACACTAACCTTTTAGCACTATTTTGTGTAAAAGTAAATGTTTGATCTGTCTGTTCTTCTTCAGTTTTACAATAAGTTAAAATGAAATTGTTGAACATCAGCAAATTTCCAATGCTCAAAGGGATGTATTTTCTGATATAGCGATTCTTTATAGATGCAGTTTGTGGCATTCAATTCAGTAAACTATGACTTTTAAAAATATATATCGCAAGATATATATGGTTCAAAAAGAATATTGACGATACCCTCGACAGGACGTCCCCGGTTAGTGCGAAATGACAAAAAAAAACTCTTCCAAAAAGTAGGTGCACAATCTCTATAACGACTTTAAATGGTTTCGAATACATATGTTGATTAATACAGAATATATTCGGGTGTTTCCAGACATAATATACAACCTGTATATACAAATGTTGTGGTGATGAGTTTAGTAAACCTCGTTCACCGTGATTGTTGGCTGGATTCAGCAATTAGGCAACTGTTTTAAGATACATTAGTCAATTAATTGATATTGTTTGTTGAAAATAAAAATTACCCTGTTCATTGTGAGATAGTATTTCAAGACGTATTTTCGGGGCAAGTATTGGTAGAGAGCAATAACCAATCGTAATTGCCGATTAAATTCCACCAGTTCCAGTCAACCGTCACGAGTTTCTTAAC
The DNA here is from genome assembly GCA_035578905.1 of Stictocephala bisonia. Lineage (NCBI taxonomy): Eukaryota > Metazoa > Arthropoda > Insecta > Hemiptera > Membracidae > Stictocephala > Stictocephala bisonia. The sequence continues at coordinate 1,524,472 of JAQJVL010000041.1, read as the reverse complement.
CGTGGCAAGTGTTAGCATAAAGTGTAGTCGAACACCAGTGTCGTTCCTTTGTAAATCCTCCCGTTCTGAGGATGGTAAACGTGGTTTAGCGAAATTCATCGCCATAATATTTGTACATTTTGGATTACAATTATATTCTCTTGCTAGCCCAGTGGTTAGCACTTCTGCTTCATATGCAGAGGGTCACGAGTTAAAATCCAGGGAGATTCACTAAAGCCTTAGGAGTTTGGACTGTTGTCCCTCAAAAACGTTTGAATACCATGTTAAAAACGCCACTGGCGTAGACAGTCAGAAAAATTATAAAAAATATTATAATTTATTTGTGTTGTGTGACATTAAACTGGTTTTGCATTCCTACCAACACGCAATTTGATGACTCAGAAACTAGAATAGCAATTTCAATAAATTGCTGAACTAGCAATAAACTGAAATAGCAATGTCAAATAAATTTCAATATCATAAAACAGGACATCCTTTAATATGGCAGTTCAGATTGTAGGTATGGTTGGACAATCTTTACGTCAAATAGCGTTAAAAAATAAAACAAAGAAAGTCTAATTTTCCAAAGGCGTTCGTTCTTAGGACTTTTATTCAGCTTTGCTGTGGTTTTCTCCAAATAGCATAACACAACAATCTAAAAACAGGAATGAAATAACACAATGCAAGTTTAAGTTACCTTCATCTTATAATAAAAAATAAATAAATAAAACTTTGATTTATTGTGCATATATATGGTCATATGTCTCGTGAGTGTAAGCAAAGCAATATTTAAAATGCTATAAATTAAAAAAATTATAATTTATAATGACATTTAAAAATAGAATACAAAAACAGGAAAAATATTATTCATGTGCTTTTTGTGTCTAAAAAATATTTAAAAAGCACGGCGTCTGTTCAATGGTTGCCATCGACAAAGAAACTACTAGAGAAGTCTGGTTGTCCATTTGGACGGTAGTCAAGTTTCAGATGTTGTGCAGGAAAGATAACTGACTGTATGAATTTTCAGTTAGCTGAACATCACAACAATCCTATGTGATTCGGATCCCACGTATAGCTGTAGGTACCTTAGTTGCCATGTTTTTTGTATAGCTTTTAATGAGGAACTGTTGACCTTAGTGAGTAACTACACTCATTCATCTACACTCATCACACTCATTCGCCCTTATCTCTATGACAGGCGTCTTACTAATGAATAAAAAATACACAAAACCAATCAACTATGATGTTTGGCACATTATTTCAAACAATAAACACTGTTAAGTATATCCATCAACCTGAGATATACGTGGTTGACTGTACAATCAACGTGGCAGCGGTTTAAGCTTACCCATTCCATTTCACGGCTGAGACAACCACTGTGATACATAAACCCATCTCATCAACTGTGCATTTGACGGGTGACATTATTTTCTAACTATTGTGCATTTAGGCTTAATAGACTTAAAAAAAACAGAAAACTATATATCTTACTTACCAAAGTTTCATTTCTCCTCAATACACAATAACCAACTATTAAAAAAATAGTAACAACCCAAATAGTTAAAAATAAGATGGCTAATTTAAATTATTTTTTGATACTATTAGGATTTCAACTACATAGCCATAACAAATAAATAAATAAATAAAAACTAGAATCTAAATACTTGAAAATAAGCCGGTTCATTTACATTGTCATTTAATTTTTGCTTTAAATAACATTTCACTGACACAGTAAATAAAAAAAAGACTAAATATTTAAAAACAAGATAGCATGATTAAAGTTCCATTATATTTTTGTTTTAAAAAAGATGTTAAATTCACGGACATAAAGATAGTAAACTATAAACTTAAAAATAAGACGGCTTGTTTACATTTCCCCTTAGTTTTTTGTTTGAAATGATATTTGAAGTACACAGACATAAAAAACAATGATTAATCGATTAAACAATTTAAAATAAAATGGATTTTTTAAAGTGTCAAAGTAATTTTTGCTTCAAATAAGACTTTAAATCACAGACATAAAAAAAACAACAACAACAAAATTGCTTGAAAATAAGATGGCTCGTTTAAAGTGCCATTCTATTTGTTGCTTCGAATAAGATTTCAAATACATCGATATGAAAAAATAACTATAATAAATGTTTTAAAAGACGATAGCTTGTTTGACCCACAGTATGATTTTACACCCACAGAAAAAGAAAAACTTTTGAAATACTTAAAATTGACATGGCTTGTATTTTTTCTTCATAATGAATTATAAAAATAAATGTTAAATACATTGGTGTTTATTTACTATACGGAACATATTTAGGAAGTAAACTACATTTAGTTGGAGTCGGAGTAAACTAGGTAAACCCTCACCAACCGGTAATGTGGCAGTCAGGTAAACTCACCGTTGAAGCCAGAAGCGCAGATACATTCCGTGCAGGTCGGGTCCTTGGACACAATTATTTTCTCCCCCTCGCTGTAGGAATGGCCGCCGTACATGCACTTTACACTGTCCTTTTTGCCTGTTAAGAGGAAGTAGAGTTAGTAAAACTTAAGGGAGCATCCTACAACAACAATAATATAAAACGTACATACTTTGACTCGTAATAGATATAATTGTAAATTAACAAAATCAATATTCAGATTAAAACTTATTTTCGAAGGTGTCTTGTGGATTTTGTAATTTTTTATAATATAACATTTTCCTTTTACGAATTTCAAATATTTCGGATTGTATTGAAACATACACTACAACTAATAATAATGATTTTAAAAAAAATCTTCTGTCAATATATAAGGGTTCTTCATTACATAATATATATATATATATATATATATATATATATATATATATATATACATATTGTGCAGGGGTTTGACTTTCTTTTCAATGCAGCAGTTACCCAGACGATCCCATAGTAAACTTTACTAACTCTATATTCTGAATTGTTTAAATCACAATCATATACATATTAATATATAAGATATTTAACGTTTAAGCTTTAAACATGTTTAAACGCCCCAGTTTATGTTATTTAAAGATATAAACTATCTGTTTATAGAACAACTGGTTTATGTTATTTTATTAGTTTGACAATCAGTTAACAGAATGAAGCACATATTATTTTACACAAAAAGTAGTCTTGGAGAGGTGCTTATAATTATTATACTCCACTTAATGTATCTTACTACTTGACATGAGCGCGCATGGTGGCGTTTGAGTGAAACTCTCACACGCAGGGCTATCAAGAGTACATTTTAGCTGACAATCTATAACAATAAGGAAAACAATGTATAAGACATTATAAACAATAGGAAATCCGTGATAATCAAACGTTTACCCACACTCAAAGTCCGTATTTAAACGAGCAGATTATTAGATCGTTTAGACTGTTGTAGATATATAATTGAAACGTGGCAACCTTGCAAGGCACTATGGCTGATTAATACCGTCACGCTGTTGCTCGTATTTTCAAAATTCTCGCAGTTCCAACACTTACTCGTAGAGTAGCTCTGAAGTCAAGTCGCAAGATTCAGGAAATATACTTTAGTTAATTATTGACCTTGTAATAGTTTGTTTAAACGATGGCCTCAAGTTTGAATGCACTCGTTATTAGAGAAAAGAATACAGTGAAAGTTGTTTATTTTATTTTCTATACAATAAATACCATTGTTGCAGCTAAGCACACCGACTTGGCAGCAAGGGAAGTCCTCCAAGAAGGCGAACCGCTGACATCCTGACTCTCCTGGACAGATGTGATCATGGGAGGTCTGGGAACAGACGAACCGCACCCTTCAAAGAAACATATCAACCTGAATATGTTATTTAAGTGGGTTGTTCAATATTCATGGTAGACTTAGTTTTTGAAATCAAGCCAGTAAATATATATATATATATATATATATATATATATATATATATTTAATATATAAATTACTTCTAGTCTCAGAAGATTGTAAATTGTAACGCTATATTTTATGTGTAGCTGTTTAGATACTGTTAAAAATTACAGATAAATTTCATATATTTATCTACAAAATGTTAATATTCTACACATTTCGGTAACTAAACATACAATTTACCTAATGAGCAAGACCTTTTTTAACTATTGGAAACGAATCCTATATATATAGATCGTAACTTTTAAACTATAAAACAAAATACTAAGTAAAAAATACATCCCAGTCAATAAAAGCTGTATTATAAGGTTTACAAAGTAACAGTTATTCAATAAAACATAGAATTATTCATATAGGCTAGCCCCTCATTCAATTAACTCATAAAGTAGAATTTTTAAATAAATGTTGATGATGTCATTACTCATTATTAAGACGCCGATCGTCATGATATGGGCAAATGAGTGTGATAAGTGTAGATGTATCAGTGTAGTCATTCTAACTAACTAAGGTCGTCTGTTTCTTAGGAAGATCTACTTATTAATGGCCTAATAGCCAGGGAAACCAATGAACCTACAACTTTAGATGGAATCGAAACCACGTATAATTGGTCTGATCGTTAGCTCACTGATAAGCCTACTCCTAAGTAAGTTCTCTTCATATACAATGTCCAGGTCCTTAAGGGTGTTCATCCAAAAGCCCAGTTTAGCGCTCTGAGGAATTTTGTTCTAGATTTTATTGCAACTGCTGCTAAGAGTAGTAAAGATCCTGACTCACTAACGAACTAGCAATGTATTCCCCTCCTCCATCTCCCCCTCATAGCCCCCACCTGCCCTGCCTCGCAAATTCAAAAGAAGGACTTAACACCCTCATTTATAATAAAAAATTAATTTTATATATATTATTAATCTACTTTTTTAGCCTAAGATAATTATAAAAACTTAAAATCAGAACAAATAACATTTATACGAAGTAATTGTTAACACTAAAATAATATTTTTCTTTTTTATATTTACTGTATACTAGCTGTACCCACCCGCTTCACCGGTCATAATATTGAGTTTGATTTAGAACCTAATAGCTGAAAGAATTCGAGCATTTTTGCTTCTTCTACCAATATTAGATTTTTTAGGAGGCATGTCATAAAAAGTAAACTGCAAAACAAATAATTATTTATTTTTTTTATTTTCACGTTTCACCACATGTTTTAATTACCGAGCAAAAAAGGTTAACACCAAATACAGATCACCTGATCAAGTAAAAGTAGTGTGTGCTACACTCTCAAGGTGAAATGTAGAACTACAATAAATCAAAACATATACATATATAGTTGTGAGAACTTCAATCTTCTTATGGCATGTGAAACTACATTAAACCACACAGTCATATGTTTTTTGTAAACAATTCAGATTCTCCATTTGAATAACATGGGATCTTTAGGAGCCCGTGGGGCGGGACCCTGTGGACGGATCTGCATCAAACTTTACAGAAACCATCTCGGGAGTATACAGGACAACATCCTAAAGTTTCATGGTGATCGGTTGGATGGTTTGGCAGCACATAAACTTCAAACATATATATATATATATATATATATATATATATATATATATATATATATACAAACATCCTCTTTTATAAATATAGACTAGGTTGGATAGTAAACATCAAACCACTATATTCTCAAAACGTGAATAAAATACATCACACGATTTGTTCATGAGTACCAAAAAGGCCAAATTAGTCACTTTGGGCAGCCATATTTCAAGAAACAAAATTTTTTGAATTTTTTCCTGTAACACATTTATTACTTACATGAATACACAATTTAATTCAAAAAAATTCAAAAATAATTGTCTGTCGAACACCCTTAATTCCACTGCGCCACTCTGGAAACAAGCAATCAGGATATTTAATCTAGTATACAAAGATTGGAGTCAAAGATTTTAAACCACCACCATTTTGTAACGGATAAAACTGTTGAAGTGTGGTTTGTAGCATTCTTCTTTGTTTCACCCTCCCCCTCCCCTTATAATGATGTGCATATCAAACCATGTTTACTTTGAAACATTTCTACTGACTCCTCGTGAACTGTTCCCATAGAGATATAATAGGACACTGAATACATCTTAAAGTAGGTGTTTGTGTACAGTAATAATGTGCGAAGTTTTGTGGCTTCATCTATATGGTTACAATAAAATGAAGCCATTCAAAAACATGCACTGAAGATCAGTATTGCAACTACGAGCGCCGTCATTTTGTTTAGGATTAATCTTTTGAGGTACAATTTGCGACATGATGTTCTACTAATTAAGACCTTTAAAATGGTATGCACATAGAACAATGCTTACATTTTAGATTTGTATGACTTCCTCTGTGGGCCGTCCCCCCATAGTAGGCATGTCATGGTAATACCAATGAAAATAGTTTATATAGCCATATATCACTGAGCAAAGTCTATATATGTTATCAGCTATGGTTTGTTAAATATTAAGACGTACCCAGACTTTTCAGACACCCTGTAAGTATTGATAGAAACATGGCATTCACTCAGTGGTTGTCTTCGACGTCGACACTACTAGAGAAGTCTGAGGTCTCCATGTTGGTTGGTAGTCAAGGTTTAGATGTTGTGTAGGGAGAGAACTGAGTGTCAGGATTGTCAACTGAACACCAGAACAATACTACGTGTTTCGGATTCCACGTTAATACAAAAAACTCTTTGTGAGGAACAATCGACCTTAGTTAGTAACAATGACTACATTCGTTCATCTACACTCATTCGCTTCTCATATTCACTCGTAGCTCTACTATCGGCGTAGATTAATAATACTAAGAAAAACAATTATTTAAACAGCTTGGCAATGTGACTATTATACGCAGTGTAACATAGGGCCATCATAACTTTGCATAAGTATAAACAAAACAAAACGATTATCTTTTAACACACGTCTTGCTAATATTCGTAAAAATTATTCCAAAATGAATTTTCCGACTTAAGTTTTATTTTTGTAAATTGAGGAACAGTATATATATATATGTACGCATACAAGTGGAATAGTTCAAAATTGTTCTTCTTGTACCAACCCTTCATAGAGACGGACACACTGGCAACTCTCGATACAGGGGGTGTGAAAATCAACAGTCATCCTTGTTAGGTTGGCACCAATGGAGTACTTTCGACCCTCGTGGTAACAGTGGTCTCTGCTTCTTGATATCAGAGCAGCTGTGGACATAAAACATGCTCTGATATAAGTTTTGGTTATATTCATAAGAATTTCTTGACAGGAAAATATTTAATAGAAATAACACAAGCGTCAAACTTTATTATGATATTATCTTTACATATGAAATCCATAAAACGATGTACACGTTCAAGACGAAATCTCCGGAACCACTAAACAGATGTTGATGATATTTAGAAGGGAGTTGGATTTTGAATCACTAAACCCCACTAAGAAAGGATTATTCGAAGTTTCATTTCTAAGGGTTGGAAATAGCCCATCATTTTTCCCCCTAAAGAGTAATATTGGCATTTAATTTAATAATTAATTTCAAACAGCTCACCGAGAAAAACATAAACATAGCACAAAAGCTTGACTAATTTCGTTTTCATTGTGAAACGGTTCGGACATTTCTACGAACAGTGGTACAGTTGCACTACTTTGCATCTCTTTAAGGCGAACTTATAGCGGTTTTTAGACCGTGAAACTTTGTTATATAGAGGACCGTAAGCAGGCTGAGCTTTTATATTGATGTTATGGTTTTGAGATGAATCAAGGGGGCAGGGTAAGCAAGCGTACAGAACCACACCGTAGCGAAGCAGGGGTGGTCAGCTAGTTTATGTATAAATGCCACTTTTTACATTTTTAAAAAGTTATTCTTTTACCTATAATCAAATAAATTTGAACAACCGAATGCGATACAAAATACAACAAATGATATTGAAAATTTAAGACGACTCAATATTATTTGATCAAATAAAATAATTTACGATACAAAATTAAGATGAATAGAAAAAATATTAGTTAAACAGTATTCAGCAATAAGAAATTAATTTACAAATTGAATTTACGACTTCTGTTCTATCACTTATGAACCAACAACTGACGCATCTGCACCACTTGATATATTGATCCATACAATAACACACTACTCTTAAATATACATAAACTATGTATTCATATATAAAAAGTCGTACTTAAGAACCAAGAAGCTGGTCTAGCAATTATTCTTACTTTCACTATAGTATACTTTATCAAAATATATTGCATATTATAACATTAGCTATTCATTAAATTAAACAAACACAGTTCATTGATTCTTCAAGTTAGTGGATATTCAACTTGAAAACAATAATTTTATGGTGACGACAATATTTTTGTACTTACGACAATTGTAGCTGGTAGGGCACGTTGAGCCGGGAGTCACTTCTGGGTCACATTTCATCTTTTTGTAGAATTTATGCATGTGGTGGGTGCAGTGGGGGTCATCTATATACAATAATATAATATTGATACATCGTTTTTTTTTTTAGTTAACATATTATATGCTGGTAGAAATACCAAAAAGTACATGACATACAATAACGATGATCAAAACATAAGTACACATTTTATGGTAATCGTTTTTTGGCTAACCAAATTTGCCATCTTCATACATGAGAGAATGACGTTAACTTGCTTAGAGTATTCCAACTTCCCATGTAGGCAGAGAGCTGAAATTTTGTAAACTGTTTCTTTAGGCATTAAATAGGACAACTAAAGTATTTTCATCCTGATAAAGTACTCCTAAGGGGTAGAAACCACCCTTAAAAGATTTCTCCATAAGGATAACATTGAGTTGATTTTAGTAAATTAATAACAGCCGTTTGTAAATAAATAAACATGTCTATTTTGAATGTTTGACATTATACTCAGTTACTCAAATACTATTGATGCATTTTTAATATTATTTTACTATGAGTTTAATCTTCAGCTGCTAAATAAAAATAAATGTAATGAACATGGTTGAAATGGGCTAAATAGGTGGCAAAGCAATTAGTGTGAGTGAGATACTGTAACTAAATGTAATATTGTGATTTTACGTTATATAATTAATCTCCTATTTTTTGCATTGAATAGTTACATGCTGAGGCCGAAGGCCGAGGTGTATCGATTGCAGCGAGCATCGGGGTTGGCATGCGAAGCATGCAAGGGTGTCCCCTAGTTATTAATAAAATAGAAATGTTTTATATTTTTTCTAGCTGATCTATATCTCTCTGACAATGACAACATACTTATGCTGACAATAATTGGTTATGCTCTATGGAAATTTAATTACAGATTAAATTTATTTGATTTTAAATAAATTTTAAATCCAAATAAAAGCACAATGTTGTTTAGATACATTTTTTTCAGTTCGCTAAACATTTTCAAGATCAGTCATGTTTTTCTTCTTCTAAACAAAAACTAACTTCTTACTATTGCAGTAAAGTTATTTTAGTTTATTTTAAAATTGCTTTAAAATCCCTGTACTATAAAAATCTTACCTTCAGCTTCATTGGTGAGACTTCCGTCTGAAACTACGCTGCCTTGGTACAACTCGTCACCCACTTAACAAAATAAAATACAAAACACAATAAATATTAACCACAAGACAGTGAGATCATCAACAAGAAGTATTCGTCAGTAAAGCTTAAATATTGAAATTACAAAGCTTTGCTGTACTTCTAATTTTGATAAAGTACGTTTCAATATTTAATTATAACGTCTAATTCAGTACAAAAATAACTTATAATTCTTACTGCAGACATTTCAAAATAGTATACAATAGAAAATATATGTTGTGCTCCCCATACAAGAACTAGTGGAATTGGAAAATGAGAAATCTTTTTTTTTTTCTATGAGAAATAAAAACTTATTATTCTGTACTTATTATTTTAGTATCAAAAAGAACTTTCATATTGACAGTAGAAATATATTTTCTTCTCACAGGATTGTAAAAATTTTAATAGGCTGTTTATTGTAATCAATAAAAAATTATCTTTTATTGCTTAAATTGCCAGGAAGGGCTCCTAGATATATATATATTTACAGCCAACAATTTGCTGCTATTTGTACGTTTCACAACAATATATATCCAACTTATAGGCATGTACACGTTGTGCATATTTATTTTGAATCGATGTTAAACAGTAAAACCAGCAATATGCTTTTAACTTTCAGATCGGTTAGTTAATATTAACCAATTTTAATTAAATTCAAACCACCCCAAATTTATTTAAACAATTCACAAAATTTAAACGCTTTTCTATAACAAAGTACGATAAAAATGAAAATTACCGATTACAATATTCATTTAGGTGTATTGATCTTGGTGTTTCCAGCGCAAAAACTACTGAACCCATTCAGCTGAAATGTTGCATGAACATTCATAGGATCACTGGTTAACGTATAGGCATATCTTTATTTTGAAATACCATCAGGGAACCGACCCAGGAGCTCTAATAAGTATCCAATTTGACAACTGTTTATAATAGTTTTTTTAATCAGCTGTTGGAATAAACAAACAACTTACAACGTTCTGAAGTAAGAAACGGTACGGACCAAACCTAACCACAACGGACTTTTGCGCTCATGTGTTGCAAGAGGATGAAACCTGCAAATTTTCGCTAAGGGAAACAAAGCTCTAAATATTGTTTGTAAGTCTGTTTTATAAAACTTTCTTTTTTATGAACATGAACATATTAAAAATCGTTTAAACAGCCTATAGTTAACTTATTTCATACATGCTTTGTATTAATGAATGCAATAAGCACAATATAAATCAACGTAAACTCTGTACGAAGGACTGATACGCTGCTAGTACAGTATATGGATAATTTGTGATTTCCTAAACGTTAAACTAAAAGAAAAGTCTACTTACAAATAAATCCAGGAAGGAAGTTGATGCACACAATCAAGTACAGTAAAGCCATTCTGGATCACGATTCCAACTAAGTTACTGAAGAGAAATTGCGAAGGCAGTGACAGCTATCACAATTATCATAAAATGGCGGATGGGCTACTTAACCAATAAGGGCATTTCCTGGAGTGAGTGTTGTGTGGTCACCAACATGAGTCACTGACGATTTCACCAGTGTCGTTGGCGGGGAAAATTGGCGAGGAAAATTCTTTCAATTGAACTTGGAAAGGACATTGTAATGTAATAATATTCACTTAACTCATGTTCAACCGTTCAAATGTTCAATTGTAATGGAGTTGTTTGAAATGGAATTTGTAATTGATATCCAGCACCGTGGTGTAATGTTATAATCCAGGTCTCTGGGGACTAAGTGCTATGGAAATTGTAGTCGTAAGACAGTTTCTCAGTCTTTTCAGCAATGTCATGGCATACGCTCAATGGTTGGCACTGACGTGAACACGTCTAAAAAAAATCATAACTCTAATAATATTGTGCGTGTAGAGGTAGGTTGCCAGAATTCAGGTGTGTACAAGGGAGAGAATTGATTATCAGGCTTGTCAGTTTGCCGGAAAATCAGGGCAGTACTTCGTAATTCCGATGCCATATTAAGTTGTAGGGTCCTTTGATTCAATGGCTATTAAGTTATTAATAAATGATTCTTTCCGAACATACATAAAACTTGGATCTGAGCTACACAGGTTATGCTTACTCACCCTACACTCATCCTACACTCATCATATACATTTATCTCAAAACAATCAATATGTGTTGGTTTTAAAATCTGAATATTAGTAACTCTATTTCTCTATGGTCAAAAAACAATGAGTCGAACGATCATAAAGTCAAAATACATAATTAAAATACAAAATAGGTCAAAAATCGAAATTTGAACAGATTACTATAATAGAAAAATAATAGGCTATACAATAATAGGCTATATAATAATAGGCTATACAAAAATTGGTTATACAAAAATAGGCTATACAAAAATAGACTACACAATAATAGGCTATACAATAATAGGCTATACAATAATAGGCTATACAATAATAGGCTATACAATAATAGGCTACACAACAATAGGCTATACAAAAATAGGCTATACAATAATAGGCTATACTTTCAATTTTCTTTTTAATTCTACGTTACACTAGGTTGGGTAGTATATTTTGTCTACTTTATTATTAAAGTTTTAATAAAATATATCACGTGGTTTCTTATTAGTAAATACCGGTAACTCCTACATCTTGATAAAGGTTTTTATATATTGTTTCTGTCAATAAATTAATTACAAAAAGGCCTCCGTTTCACCTTTATTAAAATAAGTTCAAAAACAGTTTTAGATCAAATTCTTTTAAAAGTGAAGAACAGGGAGTAATTATAGAAGAATAATGACTCTTTAGATACCCTTAAAGATTATCTGATAGCTTCTGAAACGGAACAGTCCAGACGTATTTACGAAGGAAAGGAACGGTGGTATAGGTGTCCTTAATGTATAGATAGCCCAAGGACACTTTGGGCTCTTGGATGTCAAGTGAATCGACACACTAAAAACATTCCTGTTCAGAGTATTAAGGCCTGCCAGAACGCTAATTGCACAGTAAAGTGGGTGCTAAGAGCTTTGAGAGCTACCCCAAATTTTACCACACCCTTCAACTCTAATGAGAAAACCGTCCACACTCGGAGCCACTCGTCAGCTTTTAAATATCTACTATACTAAAATGTTGGCCTCTTATGTTTTATGATACAAAGTACGATGACAGTACTTATTATATTTAAAACCAACTTAAATTTACAACGGTTTTGGTTCCAGACCTATATTATTATAACATAACTAAACATTTTTATTTCTTAAAAATAGCCAAAATAGGAATAATAAAAATTAGTAATGATTTAAAATTATTTATAATGCTTAAAACTATTTAAATATTTAGTACTTTAAACATAACATTTCGAAAGTATTGCTAGATTAAGATTTATAATTATCATTTCTGTTTTGAAATGCTGAATTTGTTAATTTATAGTTTTTTAGATATCCAACATAGCAAAATAATCACTCAGCCAAAGTGACTTCAGAGCGCTTTTACAGTACATTCTGGAGCTAAGAGGAATTTGGAATGCTTGAACCAATGGTGTGACGATGTATGCCAGCCGCAATCATAGTGCAATGACGTTACATTCCAGACAGCTCAGTCGGGGATTCGAACCAAGGTGACGTCAGTCCAAGGCGCTAGCCACTAAGGCACCGTCATTACATAGGTAAAGAGCTTACATATAAGGTTGGTTATACATCAGTTAAATGCAATAGAATGATTTTTGTATACAATTAGTAATTTTATAGTTTTCCTTTACACGTTATTCTTGATAATTTTAAATTTAAAAATTCATAACATCACCTTATAGTCCACTTGATATCATCTTTAATAATCATACAGTGTTCACTGTAACATAATAATAATAATAATAATAAACAAAAACCAATTGAAATTGAACAAATTGTATAAAAAGTTACATTATACATATTATATTTACCTTCCAGTGTTCCATTTTAGTATTTGGATTCCTTAGTAATGATCAATGGTAGTTTGTTTTTATTTGAGAATTTCCACACTTTTTAACTGATTTTTTAAATAATTTATTCAGTGAAGTATTACTTACAAACAAAACAAATATATAGTAATTATAATATAAAAATCAATATGTTTTGATAGTCATGATTTTAGGAAATCCTAAAAATAAGGATTTTGGGAAATCATAACAATCAAGATTCCAATCTATCTTTTTTTTACAATAGAATTACTATTTCTCTTTCTTTTAATCTTACACACATCAAAATACAAAACTAGCCAATATTGTGTTTTCTCTATATGGCAGAATATTAAAAAAATATCATTTTAGTTAAAATAGACAGTTCTTGTTTAGTATTTTAACAATTGTAATATTATACTATTTTTTTAGGTACTGAAAAAGGAAAATAAGACATTAACAAGTAATATTATTATTATAATTAATGTACGTCAGCACAAGTGGCGCAGTGCTGTAACCCAGCTACTTGGGACAATGTTGTAGAGATTGCACGCGCAGTTCTATTAGTACTGACACAGTGTCCGCTCAATGTTTGCCATTGACGGAGACAGTACTTACCAGAGAAGTACTGTGGTGTCCATGTTGGGTGGTAGTCAGGGTCTGAATCGTTTAGTGAATAAGACTGAGTCACCCCATATCCTAAACTCGTGTAATTGGTCATATCCGCCTTAAAATACTCAAAAGGCTGAGTCAGTGTTTCACACATAAATATATGTTGTTACATATACAGTACAAGTGACGTCACAGAACACAAGTCTATTCTTTCTATTCTTTTTTAAATCCCTCCGGTCTGAGGAAGGTGAGTATAGTTCACCGAAATCAATCACCATAATACTGTATTTGTGCATTTTGTACTTGTATTGAAATATATTTGTGTTGTGTGACGTCACTTGTACTCTAATATATGCACAATAACAATAATAAAACAAAAGTAATTATAGTTTATTAAAATGTCCATTTAATTACGATCAGATTTGGTTTTCCAGTAAGAATAGGGAATTACGTCTTACGAAATTTAAGGTTCTTATTTATTTAAATAATATTATATATGAAATGAAGTATATAATATTGAACATTTGCTTAGAATCTCAAAATAATTTACTATAGTAAATATTTACAATTGTTTAATTAAACAAAATAAAAGCGATACAAACTTTTAAGTTGGAAAAGGCTTCTTCGTTGGTCTTAAAATAAATCGCTTAAGTGTTAATAAACTTGTTAATAGTAATTAATTTAAAATTATTTTTTTCTCCTACATGTAGATCGAACTTCTGAAATTTGTGGGATGTTTTATTCTTTTAGCTTTCTTCCAAGAATTTCCCATCTCTATGTAAAGAAACTTGGGTTCCAGATAGTTTTTCCTGATTCCAATCATCAAGAGTCTGTCTCTCTGTTTCACCATATAATCATGGGCTCTATCAACTGAAACATAAAAGTAATTTAATTATTTTATCATGTTTACATATATACCGTATAACTATTTTATTTAATTTGTTTCGTTGTTTTATTCGTTTTGTATGATTAATAAAGCAATATGCCAAAAACCTCTAAATTTAGTTTATTACTTAAAATTATAATTAGTATCATAATAAACGTTTATTAAAAATATATGTATTTTATAAAATAACAATTAATCTCTAAGCAATGCAATATAGTTAAAATATAATAATGATTGGGTTCGAAAAGACATATAACAAGATCACTATAAGGCTGTTCGTACAGGCGCCCGTTCAGCGCTCTAAGGAACACATCCCGAAGGTATCAAATAAACATTACTTAAAAATCACTGATCAACATTTATGGCTGTAAAGTGTTTTTTTTTTTTTGTCTACATAAATCAAGCCGATACCAACAGCAGCAAATTATATTGAGTTCCAGTTGTAACAGCCGAATTCTTGTTCTTGTTAAGAGTCAACAATTACAAGAACTTACAAAAAATAATTAAATAAACAATTTAAAACATCAAGGTAACGTTTAAAACTATTGATAAAGGTTGCGTAACAGTTTCATTCACATGAAACATCAATTAACATATTTTATGATTTTTAAAAAATTTGATGGTTCATTAGAAATTGTGAAAAATCCGGTTCTTTTTATAAACAACCGCTAATAAAAAAATATTAACGAGTTATGAAAATAATTTGACAAGCACGGTTCAATGCAGAAAAATAGTCTCTATAGTATAATTTGTCTCTGTAAACTCTGATCTACATACTTTTGGAATGGTGAGTGGTTCTAGATTTCACGAGTTGCTAGGAGTAGCAAAGAACCTGTCTGACAAATACAGCTAATACATTCCCCTCCCCTTTCTCTCCTTCACTGTTCCCACCTGCCACGCCCCTCAAACAGTACAAAAGTACATAACTCCATCACTTATTGTAAACCCCAGGAGTGAAGTTTTTATATACTATATCATTTCGTTCAAATATTTCAACTCAAATGTTGTATAGATGTCATTCATAGAAAAACAATTGGCTACCCTTAAAAACTTAAATATATTTTACGTATTTACTTTAAATTAGGTTGATTTAATTAAATAAATTACACGGTTTATTAATGAGTTGTGTACTTAAAACGGGCAAAATAGCCACTTTATGTTTCCATATCTCCACAAAGAATTATTTTGAAAATTTTCTTTAAAATACATTAGTTAATTATAATAAGACTAACATGTTTAGTAAACATAAAAATCAAAAATAATTTTGTGTCGAACACACTTGAGGAAATTCGTTCCATGTTTTAGAAAAAAAAAAAAAAAAAAAAACACAGGGAGTTTAAATAAGATTAATCATTATAGCCAATAGTGTATGCAACAACTGGGACATAAATTATACGGAAAAAAAAGGAAAAACTGAATCATAATAAAGTATTATATACGATCAGTAAAATAATTGCAGTTAAACAATTAATTTGAGGTGACTGCAGTAACACTTACATAGAATATATCTTTAGATTCATTTATACTATTTACATAATATATTTACTAAATATTTAAGATAATTTTTGTCAGAATTTTTTTGAATTTTAGAAAATATATTGTAAAATATTAACTACCCGATAGCCGACAGGGGTGTTTCTCTATTTTTGCTTACCCCAAGCTCCGTATAAAATTGTATAAATTGTATAAAAATTTACATTATATTATATTTAACTTCCAGTGTTCCATTTTAGTATCTGGATTCCTTAGTAATGATTAATGGTAGTTTTGTTTTTATTTGGGGATTTCCATACTTTTTAACTGATTTTTATAATTTATTCAGTGAAGTATTGCAAACAAAACAAATGTATAGTAATTACAATATAAAAATGATTTTTATATTGTAATTATTTTTATCAATAATTTTTATCAATATTGATATGTTTTGATAGTCATGATTTTAGGAAATCCTAAAAATAAGGATTTTGGGAAATCATAACAATCACGATTTCAATCTATCTTTTTTTTACAATAGAATTACTATTTCTCTTTCTTTAAATCGTACACACATCAAAATACAAAACTAGCCAATATTGTGTTTTCTCTATATGGCAGAATATTAAAAAATATCATTTTAGTTAAAATAGACAGTTCTTGTTTATTATTTTAACAATTGTAATATTATACTATTTTTTTAGGTACTGAAAAAGGAAAATAAGACATTAACAAGTAATATTATTATTATAATTAATGTACGTCGACACAAGTGGTGCAGTGCTGTAACCCAGCTACTTGGGACAGTGTTGTAGAGATTGCACGCGCAGTTCTATTAGTACTGACACAGTGTCCGCTCAATGGTTGCCATTGACGGAGACAATACTTACCAGAGAAGTACTGTGGTGTCCATGTTGGGTGGTAGTCAGGGTCTGAATCGTTTAGTGAATAAGACTGAGTCACACCATATCCTAAACTCGTGTAATTGGTCATATCCGCCTTAAAATACTCAAAAGGCTGAGTCAGTGTTTCACACATAAATATATGTTGTTACATATACAGTACAAGTGACGTCACAGAACACAAGTCTATTCTTTCTATTCTTTTTTAAATCCCTCCGGTCTGAGGAAGGTGAGTATAGTTCACCGAAATCAATCACCATAATATTTGTGCATTTTGTACTTGTATTGAAATATATTTGTGTTGTGTGACGTCACTTGTACTCTAATATATGCACAATAACAATAATAAAACAAAAGTAATTATAGTTTATTAAAATGTCCATTTAATTACGATCAGATTTGGTTTTCCAGTAAGAATAGGGAATTACGTCTTACGAAATTTAAGGTTCTTATTTATTTAAATAATATTATTTATGAAATGAAGTATATAATATTGAACATTTGCTTAGAATCTCAAAATAATACTATAGTAAATATTTACAATTGTTTAATTAAACAAAATAATTTTTACTGTTCCCACCTGCCACGCCCCTCAAACAGTACAAAAGTACATAACTCCATCACTTATCGTAAACCCCAGGAGTGAAGTTTTTATATACTATATTATTTCGTTCAAATATTTCAACTTAAATGTTGTATAGATGTCATTCATAGAAAATCAATTGGCTACGCTTAAAAACTTAAATATATTTTACGTATTCACTTTAAATTAGGTTTATTTAATGAAATAAACTACACGGTTTATTAATGAGTTGTGTACTTAAAACGGCCTAAATAGCCACTTTATGTGGCCATATCACTACAAAGAATTATTTTGAAATCTGTCCTTAAATACATTTGTTAATTATAATAAGACTAACATGTTTAATAAAAAAAAATCAAAAATAATTTTGTGTCGAACACACTTGAGGAAATTCGTTCCATGTTTTAGGGGAAAAAAAAAACACAGGGAGTTTAGAGTAATCATTTATAGCCAATAGTGTATGCAACAACTGGGACATAAATTAGACGAAAAAAAAGAGAAAAAAAACAGAATCATAAAAGTTAAAGTATTATATACGATCAGTAAAATAATTGCAGCTAAACAATTAATTTGAGGTGACTGCAGTAACACTTACATAGAATATATCTTTAGATTCATTTATACTATTTAAATAATATATTTGCTAAATATTTAAGATGATTTTTGTCAGAATTTTTTTGAATTTTAGAAAATATATTGTAAAATATTAACTACCCGATAGCCGACAGGGGTGTTTCTCTATTTTTGCTTACCCCAAGCTCCGTAGTTCTTTTTAAACCATCACATCAATATAAAAGCTCAGCTTGTTGTCATTCGCTAGAGTTTTATAGTCTAGAGAACCCCATAAGACTACTTTAGAGGGGTGCAAAGTAGTGCAATCATATCAGAGTTAGTGGAGATTACCTTAAAACTTTCACGATGAAAACTAAATTAGTTGACCTTTCATGTTATGTTTATGTTTTTTGTATCAGCTGTTTAAAATAGATAATTAAA
This sequence comes from Stictocephala bisonia, assembly GCA_035578905.1. Lineage (NCBI taxonomy): Eukaryota > Metazoa > Arthropoda > Insecta > Hemiptera > Membracidae > Stictocephala > Stictocephala bisonia. Next base: position 1,505,691 of record JAQJVL010000041.1, on the reverse strand, counting down.
TTGTATTAGTACCAATTTTATTCTTATAAAACAAAATTAAAAATGTTACAAACTATTTTCACCCCTTAGAAACTGAATTTTGAAAAATTCTATTTTGGTCGGTCTCTATTATACGTAAGCTAACTTCCCTCCAAAAATATGTTCAGTGGTTTCAGAGATTTCATGATTAGTGAGTACATCGTTTGTGATTATATACTTTAAGTTTAAATATGTGTTGAAGATGAGTTGGTAGTTGTAAGATTTATTATTTCCTCAATGAGTAATATTTGGAATTTTAAATTGATTCTAGTTTATTAGACCGTATTTAAACAACTATAATATTTATATATATTATATATATATATATATATATATATATATATATATATATATATATATATCAGGATATTATTACTGGGCTGTTCCTAAGTTTATGCTTTCTTATCTTTACTGTTGCATATATTAGACAGATAATATAGGAAATAATATTTTATTATAATATCATGTGTGTTACATTTAACTTAAATTCCATGTTTTGGAACATTAAACTGTATGTAGATTGTCATGCATGTAAGCTAAAAGATATGGAATGTAGTCCTTGTTCATTTAAATGCTGCAGGCAGCAGGTGTCTATTGCTTTTTAATGTTAAGAACTGAACTCAACTTTGTTTTTTTTAGGGTATTTTCCTTTTTATAAACTGGTCATAACTACTGGACATAGTGACCAGTTAATTTCCAAACCATGTATATTTTGTAATATTGTTTATTTTAGTTGGAAATAAAATTCATTATTCATTATTCATCTTAACTTCCATTGAACAATTTTGATAATTACAAAGTAAACATTTCTTTTTATCGTTATCATTATAAAAAGCATCTCATTACCTCAGAAATATATATGAAAAAACAGTCAACATATAATAAAATTATGTTTTTGCCTTACCTTCGCCTGAGAAGTCCCCTACGTATCCGATGAACAGCGCTTTATCGTTGTACTCCCGGTAGTGGTCAGGCAGCGAAGGAACCCTTGACCACCCCCGACCGGCGTAGGCGTTACCGTCCGCACAAACTAAGAAACTAGTCATAAATAGTTATTACTTTATAACAATTTATAAACGATTTGATAGTGTTTTAGTACAAACTCTAAAGAAGTAGATATATTATGAATAATACTGTAAAAAATCAATATATGAATGATAATCCATGTGTAGCTTGGGAAGAAAATTACAGATCTTAACACATGCATTGTCTGAGGTGTGTAGGATAACCACTATTAGTGTAGGATGAGTGGGGTCCTCCAACGCCTTGGCGAGCCTGTGACCGAGCAGTTTAATGCATCACGACTTTGAGCTTTGGTTAGACAAAGAACAGGTTCAAGTCCGGACTATATTGGAAGTATTTAAAAGTAATATTCCCCTGGTACTGTACTGGTTCTCCCTTTCCTCTGTCTGAATAAGATCCCCGCACAGGTCAATAGTCAATGGAGAATGGACAGAATAAGGTTATGGTCTCCCTTAAAAAACAAATAAAAATAGCAATAGTTACTTAGGAGTGTGAAAATACCTTTAGACATTCTTTGTGTTAAGCACCGTCAGGATATATGTGTTAAATTAACAGGATATAATTGATTTAAATATATTAGCTTCTTAAATGTATTCTACATGAATAAACGTTTCAAGACAGTTTTTCGTCGACGTAAAAACAGAAAAACATAAAATAAAATGATAAAAATGGTATAGTATGAAAAATATAACTAATATTGTTATGTTAACTAACTATAATGATTGTTTTCAAAGAATTTAAATCATTGTTAAATGTTTTGGCTAAGGATGTATACCTACTATATTTTCGAACATATTTAAAAATTTATATAAAAACAAATAATCAAAGTAAATTATAAATTAAAGACGACTTATATTGTATATTTTAAGTGTCCACATTTGTTTCATAATCGAACCCTCATGTAATATCCTTAAAAAGTAATTTTGTTCCATTTTTTTGTTATATTTTTTTGTATTGTAAAATTCTTCAATTGAATGTAGAGCAGAATCAGCTATATATTTTCTTAGTTTCATCATGTATATATTCAAAATATCGATTAAAAAAATTATACTAGGTAAAAATCCAAAAACGTTTGGTCCCATATTTGTGTTTTTTTTTTTTTTTTTGTATTTAAAAATTATGATTATGATGAGAATTTTATTTTTCGATTTATTTAAAATATGTATACATATTGTGTGGTAAAACGTTCAACCTCTGCAAATGTAATTTACAAACACTTCAAGATATATGGTTTGTTGAGCAAATGATCCTCATGGAGGTCAAAATCAAAGAAATAAAAAGACGTCCCTTCATGTATGAATCATATTTCAATAAATATTAATAAATTTATAATTGGAAAAAAATTTTAGGCCTATATATTGCATGATATACTTGTGTAAACTTATTAGTGTGGAGTATTTTATATGTTGATTTGGAGTTATTTCAGAGTAGGTACTTTAGATTTGTATCTGGCAAAGAACAGACAATTTTTTAAGAATTTTGGCCGTTCAAAAGCGAAGAATGGCAAAAAGGAAGTGCCACAATACACTAAGAGATCTTTGTGGCCATTCATGCTGAAAGGACTTTGAAGAGAATATAACATGTCACATGAATGTATCAAATCGGCGTGATATGTATAGAAGTAGCCGAATTTTACACATGTAAGAGTCGAAATTCGTTAAAATTTTATTTAATGTCGAACCTCCTAAAAACATGAATGACTAAAAATTCACCTACACTTTTAGCCACAAACTTAAAAGTAAAAATAATAAATTATTTTGTCAAATATGGTTGGTAACTTAACTATTCCACATTTCAACGGCTGTGTTTGTTATGTGTTAATTTCTGTTCATTACTCTTTCAGGATAAAAAAATAATAAATTTAACGTATAGTTGTGCAATTATGTATGTAGCTGCTTCATTTAATTAATACTTATACAGGGTGGAAAATATATGGAAACGTTTTCACAACTTTATATAACTTCACTGGTAAAAGTGAAATCTTGTCCATCATCATGGTTACAAAGAACACAGTTTTTAACGCCATTAGTGTCATTTCTTTTTTTATGGGGGACGGTCCACTTGGAGTTGAACGAAAATCTTTAATGTAAGACTAGGTCGAGTTTGGTATAAAATTAAAGGTCTATTCAATATAAATTAATACACCGGATAAATTAATAAAGTTGTAGTAAAAGCGATTCCATATTTTCTTCGCTTTCACAACAACTTTATTTTTTCCCATAGGTAATTTAATTTTTTCGAGTTATTGTGTTCCATAAAGTATAATTTTGTATCAGTATAGTTTACTTAAAATCGATAAATAGCGGAAAAATAATATTATTCATTTTAGTTACTTTGAAATTCAAATGACTGCTACTCTCGAAAGGATAAAACTTTCGAAATCCAGCTTGCGGCAATTAATTTATATTGAATAGACCTTTAAATTGATACCAAACTCGACCTAAGCTTACATTAGTGATTTTCGTTTAACTCCAAGTGGACCGTCCCCCATAAAAAAAGAAATTTCACTAATGGCGTTAAAAAGTGTGTTCTTTGTTACCGTGATAATGTACAAGATTTCACTTTTACCAGTGAAATCATAGAACATTTTGATAGCGTTTCCATATTTTCCCCCACTATGTATGTAAGTGTCTGTCATGTTTATGTTTTTGTAACAAATTTTTTAAATAAATTATTGAATTCAATTAATGCCAATGTCACTTTTATGAAAAAAAAAGGAAACGAATGTTTCCAACCCTTAGAAGTGTGTCTGTATGACAAAAAAGGTCAATTCCCTACTTTTTGGCCCTGTTAGTTGGCTTTGGACATTTCGTAACGAACAAGTACATTGTCTGTTGACTATATATACCAGGATTAGTGTACTTTTAATTTAATTAAATGTTTTTCTTTTCCATTATCAATAACAACATCAAAGCTAACTTACTTCTGTCGTATGTCTTTCTCTCCTTGTTGTGAATGCATTTTATAAATCCACGATATCTCAGAGAGGCAAGCCTTCTGGGAGGGTCTTAGCCCAATCTCTGGTATGCCGTACGGGCCCATCCTCCTCACATAATTGACCACCACGACAGAGGCAGGTACCTGGCGTCTACGAAGATGATAAACTCCCGGTGGCCCCCAAGTAATCCTTGGCATACAATCTAGTTCTATTGGCTGCATCTACAATACAAACAAACATGTTAGGTCCATATTTGCATTTACATAGCAAAATAATACCATTGATAGCCCGCTTGGATTGCGACGTAGTGAAAGCACTATGGCGAGAGAGATGCACTGAGTGGTGGAATTTAGATAGAGAACTACTCTCCCCCCTCTGTGACATTCCATTTGATGTTCACATACAAACTACGTATACAGCTATAGCCCCAACCATTTTGTCATCATCATCAATGATCATTGGTTGATTTTATCAACAATAACGAATAAAACGATTCAATTAAGTCATTTATTAGTATTCAAATAAAAATTAATAGTAACAAAATGAATAACAATTTAAACAATGAGTGGGTGAGTGTGTCAACACCACCGCAAGTGGCAATATCATTTACACAGCTGGCACATACACTTTTATTCTACATATTAGAGAAAACCCCATAGATAATTAGACTAATATGTTAGTTGGAATATTGGTGCTGATAAGCAACTATAAAATGTTCGGTACCTTAAAATGCATGAACAAAAATTGATAGTGATTAGTAATAAATATTGTCATCTACAGAACAATACACAATGTAGAACTCCTCCAAACATTAATGCGATTGGCTATGATAATGAGTTAATGCATGCATTTTTAAATCTATGGATTAAAAATTACAAAGTTTTAAAGACTAAAATGAAATCCAAAAAACACTGATATGGAATTATCAGTTGACATTACTCAAGTTTAGAACAAATAAGTGCAATTATATAACTGCATACGAAAACGGTTGATTTTTTCTCAATCACTATTAGAACCTTCAAATCGATTACAAAAACGATTCTTTAATTTTTGTGTGAATATCTTTAATTTTAAGATTGTACATCTAGTTTACGAAAATTACTGTTGCATTTATAATTTTTGTAATTATATTTCGCTATGAGTACTTTCAATAGTTTGTAAATAGCCTAGAAAAAAACAATAAAAGGACGATATAACTTACCCTGATCAAAGTTTTTTTTTCTGATTTTAA
>JAQJVL010000041.1:644714-880745 GCA_035578905.1 Stictocephala bisonia | reverse complement strand
TAAACATTGGAAATGAAACTCTTCCTCTTGTACGTGAGTTTAGTCATTGCAAACAAGTTCTTAGTAACTCCACAACTGATTAATATGCATATAAAACTAGGTTAATTTTACAATGATACTCTAGATTAAAAGCTATCAGTTTCGCATATGTTTGATTTTAAATTCATTTAAATCAATTTAAAATAACTACATGTACTTACGCATATAAAAATAATATATTGTAGCAATACATTTCATTATGTAATTACAACATAGCCATCGAATTTAGTTTACAACCTCAGGAAGCTAAATAGGCTACGTTATTTCAGGAAACTGATAAGAATTTCTTTTACTGAAAAGTTAAAAATCTGAAAAACAGTTTATGAAAAACATATAAAACAAAATTTTAAAATATAAATTAAATACAATAAATTAGTTCTGAGTAAAAACTACTATAAAATCAACTCATAATAAAATTTAAAAAATCATACATAACGTACAATTAAGCGAGAAAAAAGTGGTAAGATTGAATTTTTCATAATCATGTTAGTTTATTAGTAAACATCCTTCAAACAGGGTACTGAAAATGTTTGCATCGATAGTAGTAAGAGAACCTTTTAGGCTACTTCGTGTGTTAAGACTAAAAAAAGCTTGTATAACAATAGTTTATTTTTAATTTAATTATAATGCCCTGATGTTACCTGGAATATTTTTTTTATACGGGGATGGCCAATAGTCTGGAATATATTTTTACCCACGAAGGTAGTCTTAAAATTTTTAAATGTATGTCTACTTCGTTGAACCTAATTTTATTTGTGCAATACAAAAGTGCAAATCTGACGTTAAAGGATGATCTAGTTAGAAAATACAGTTAGAAAGAATTTAATGTCATATAACTAATAATTCTTAAGAACAAGGATGAGATAGTTATTGAATATTGCCGCTTACAGCTACAATTTTAGTGGTATAATTTGAAACATACGTAGCAAATTATAATGATAATTTTCTCAAACTATTTTTAGGGTATACATACGGTCAAAAGTGTTTTTTTAACTTTTATATTTGTTAAACAACATAGTTATTTTTTAACACACTCTTTCATTACTATTGTATAACTTACGAGTATAATAAAAAACAAAATAAAAAAACCTAGGGACTTTAAAAAGTGATAAATAAATACATGTATAAAAAAGAAGTATTACTAATATGACGTTAAATTCTTTGAGAGGATGTATTTTCTGACTTGGTCATCCTTTAGAACTCAAATTTGTACTTTTGTATTGTACAAATAATTACCTTAAAAATGACATGTTACTCCAGGTATATTTACATTTAAATTTTTTTAGATTTTCTTCATGCGGAATCTTAATCTATGCGAAAACCAAGTAAAATATGTCTAAATGTTTTGTATATGGACATGTACACAAGTACAAAGTTTCATTACATTTTTTCAATAATTTTAAAACTAATAAATAAATTCCAAACTTTTTCCCAACCCTGTATATTATTTAAAATAAAAACGTAGTTTACTTTTTTTACCAAACAGCATGGTTATCCAAGAGATTTCCTGAACACTCGGTCAGAGAAACTCAGCTGTTTATTAATTTACCACTTTTGTTTTATTTATCTCAACGCCTTCGCCCAACGCCAGCTGACAGATTGATCCTCGCTAGAGAAGTAATGAGTGCATTCCAGCTGGAATACAAAAATAGTTCTCCAAACGATTCCACTAGAGGAGGGCGTTAGGTTTTGTCTAGACAAACTAGCAGCGCATTCTAGCGGTCGGTTCTTGAAGTGTTGACGGCCTCATATTTCTTGTTGGCGCCCCGGTCTTCTGGAATTAATCTGTCTGTCAGCAGGAAATGGTCCAACAATTGTTAAAATAAAGTGTTTCCAAATTATTAAAAAAATAAATAAACGATTAATCAGAATCAATTAACTTATAAGACTATACAGGACATTGTTTTCTTTATAGTCTATCGATGTAAAAATGTTATAAATTGAAGATAAGAAAACAAAATTAATGCAACCTTATACTAATAATCCAACTATATCAATAATTTTTTACTCATCCGTTATAAAGTAAATAGCAAACATTAATAATGTTACAAATAATTATTGATTTAAAATTACTTTATTAATTAAAAATATACTAAAAGCAAATGGCGAAAATAACAAATACACTGTATATAGACTAAATAGGATATAAGTGGTGATATTGTGTATATAAAAACATTGAAAATTATCTTCAAAATTAATAATATCGTTATTTAAGCTTGAATTGTAAAATTTAAATTGTCAACTATCTAAAACAGCCTTGATGCCCAAACACGCAAAACTCGATAAATGGTGACCTTTACTCCTGTACTTATAGACTACGGTTGGGTATCTCTTGAACGAAAAGTACATCCCGGGACTAGGGATGGCAACGATATATCGGAAATATTGATAAATTTGTTTCCATATATCGGAAATATCGATAAATTTGTTTCGATATATCGGAATTAACGATACATTTGTTTCGATATATCTATAATTTATTATCGATATTTTCTTTTGATAATATCGGCCATATCGAAATTTTAGACCAATATATCATATCACTAAATATTGACAAAATTCTCTCTCCTCAATATCATCACGATTCGAAAAAAACACATTTAAATTGCCTCTTGTGAGTACAAATCATGCATTGAAATAATAAAATAACTTTATTTAGGTTTACCCAATATATCGCTTAACCTATATATCTACTGTATATTTGGTTTGCGATATATCGATAATTCGATACATCGATATGTTGAAAATATTTGCCATCCCTACGCGGTACTCTGATGCCAACCAGTCAGTCCCGGTAGGACAGCTATATGCGCTTCCACATCGCCTATCTTCGCAAATGTTCACGATTCCCGTGAGAGGAATTTCCTCCAGACCGCCTTGCCTATCGTGTCTGTGTACAACCGGTCTGTAATCCCAACTATATATTCTAGGTGACTTAGAACCAGCGTTAAATAATTCTGATTTTCATTAAAATATCTTTATAATATCATAAAATATTATTAAATAATATAATAACAACTCAAGTCTATATTTTATCTTTTTGCTTGCTTGAAACAAAGTAGTTATTTTTAAAAAGCAAATAATAAAATTGGAAGTTGTAAATTTGACACCCTGTTCAATTGATTACATGACAATTCGTCCCACGGACATTTCGTCCCCAAAGAAAAATGCGGACATTCCGTCCCACTCTGTGGAGTGTCTACCTGGGTCGGGTTTGATAATTAGTCTCCAAATATTTCTAAACGGACACTTCATCCCACCCTGAGAGAACCTAACCTAACCTAACCTAACCTAACCTAACCTTTTTACAACCCTTCTCTCAGGTGGGACGAAGTGTCCGTTTAGAAATATTTGGAGACTATTTATCAAACCCTACCCAGGTAGCCGTTCCACAAAGTGGGACGAAATGTCCGCATTTTTCTTGGGGGACGAAATGTCCGTGGGATGAATTGTCCGGACACCGTTCAATTTTAATTTCTCAGGTATAGATTGGTTTCCCGCCAAAGTATGTTTACCTAAATAAATTGAAGTCAAAAATTTGATCGATTCAGTTTTATGCTACTGGTGGAGTGAAAAATAATTTGGATATGTTAGAGGAAAACTATAAATAATTTGTGGATCGTGCAAAAAGGTCCTATATCAAAACTAATTATTATTTAAATCATATGTATTTAAAACATTCCTCAAAAAGAGACCTTCACTTGTAACAAATACATTGCGTGTTGACTCATGACCATTTTTCATGTTTTCTTTAAACGTTCGCCGGATAATGTATGCACATATGTATGCAGTTTATCCGAGGTAGTGAACTAATTAGCATTTTCATTATAATTATAGATGTGTATCTGAATACATGAGTGGTGTACTTTGTTACTTGACTTATAAAACGTTGGATTAATTTCAACACTCCCATGCACGTACGGTGTTATTGATCCACTTCCCTTCGTAGACGCCTTCAATGCCCAGTTAATAATATTAACCCACCGATACTCGCATAAAATGGTGATGACTGTCCTACCTACCTAAATACGTACGGTGTTGATGAAGCTCCCACCCAAAGACGTATAGTGGTGATGATCCTCCCACCCAACACCCAAACACGTACGAAAGTTGGAAGGATTATAAGAGTATTTGCTTGTGATGCAGGCTTGGCATGGGTGGAGACAACTAGCACAAGACAGAGAGGTCTGGAAGTCTTGGTGGTGTCATCGCGTGGTTCCTGGCATGTCGTTGAATAAAAATCGTTGGTTTTGACTTAATAAATGAAAATAGTTTTTAAGACATTACTCGCTGGGAAATCAGTATGTGTTAAAAGCATGTTTGAATACTCAGAAACCTCACTTTTACATAAAAGCATAAACATTTTTTTCTAAGTTACAATGTTCTCGTCAATTTTCAACAAGATGAAATTCTGTATTACCAAATACAAAAATTCATTTCGTATTTAGATTTTACTTAAAATGTAATATTAGCTTGTCTAATAGTTTAGTTAACGGAGAAAAATATCGTTAGTGGATATACTAAAATTGATACTTTAAGTGGTCAGATTTTGATCATTTACGTCAAGGTCCAGTTCCAAGCAAGACAAACCCGAGATGTTTGGATCACTATTTTCAGGAAGAAGAGACCCCTCATGGCCAGTGACATAAACCGAAACTTCCCCAAAAATCCAGTCTACCTAGGAGAGCACATGAGCCCAGAAAATAAGTTGTTTCTGTCAAAGATTAAGGAACGCACTAAACAGATGAATTTTCGTTTTGCCTGGTTTAGAGAGGGTAAGTTTTTTGTGAAAAAGGAAGAGGGAGGGAAACGTCATCGTGTGGACACTCTAGAAGATCTTGATAGGATTGCATAAGTTATATAATTTATGTAAGTACGTTATTTTGTGAATACTATAAATACTTAGCTTAGTAATGTAATTGTATTATTGTAGTCATCTATATTAATTAATAATTCAAAATCTTGTTAAATTGAAGAAATATGAGTGTTTAGAATGTGATTTTTTTCTCTCTTCAATTACAGAGAACAAGTTATATACTATTTATACAAATATTAGAAGTATTAGAAAAAATGTTAATTTATTACTTTCTGAAATTAATAACATTAAGGACAGATTGAGTTTCATCATCATAAGTGAGGTGTGGATAGGAAGCGATGAATTAGTACTATATACTATACCAGGGTTTAATATTATTGGCAACTGTAATGACTCGTACAGAGCTGGTGGGGTGGTCTGTTATGTAAGAGAGTCGCTTAATTATTTAAAAGTCGATTTAACAATGACTTCGGCTGACTGTTTGCTATTAGAAATAAAAACTAATAATAATGTCCGATTTAATATACTGAGCTTGTATAGATTACAACAGTTTACTGAATTAACTTTTATTAAAGAATTAGAAACAAAATTAGGTAGTCTTAAACTAAATACAATATTTATCGGTGATTTAAATATAGACATATTAAAAACTTCAAATGAAACAGAACTGTATAAAAATATCTTAAGTGACAGTAGCTTTATATCAATGGTAAATGAGCCCACCAGAATAACGCCTACCTCTGCTACATGTATCGACCATATTTTTGTTAAAGCTAGAGAACTGCATAATTTTAGCTGTGCAATATTTGATATTGGGCTAACTGACCATTGTATGCTGGGTCTATGTTTAGACCTAAGCGAAACTAGAACTAAATTCACTAAATGCAATAAGCAAACTAAATTTTTTTATAATTATACTTCTATAAAACGTGATATAGAAAATGTCAATTGGGATGAGGTATATAATAACACCTGTGTAAATGTAAGTTTTGATTCTTTCCATAGCATTTTACGTAAAATAGTCACCAAAAACAAAACCATTACGCCAGTAAATAGTGATAAATTAAGTAGAGCCAAGCTTGTAAGTCCTTGGATTACTCGAAATATTTTAAATAGGATAAAAAAAGAGGTAAACTTTACAAACTGTATAAGAGAAGACCTTATGATTTAGTTTTTAAAAAGGTATTATGAGAAATTTGTGTTAGATTTAAAAAACTATATAGATTTAGAAAAGAATAATTACTACTCGAAACTTATTAATGAATGCAAAGGTGACTCTGGTCAACAGTGGCGAGTAATTAACAGATTGTCTGGCAATGTAAAGTCCAACAATATTGATAAAGTTATAATAGAGAATGGAATGTGTGTGGTAGACCATCAGGAAATAGCAGATAAGCTCAACAATTACTTTGTCAATGTATCTCAGTGCCTTGATAACGCTGACCTTGAAGCAATATACACACGCAATTTTTGTGCGTCGTCATTTTTCTTATCTCCAACCGACCCGGATGAAATTTCAAAGATAATTAGCAATTTAAAAAATAAAAAGTCAACAGGTCATGATGATATAACTGTATTTTTGGTCAAATATATCAATCATTCTATATCAAGCATATTATCCCACATTATTAACCTTAGTTTTCAGACAGGAGAGTTTCCAGACGCATTAAAGAAAAGCATTGTTATTCCCATTTATAAATCGTCACACTGTTATACCATTGATTCCATACGTCCAATAAGCCTTTTATCAATTTTTTCTAAAATTTTTGAGAAATGCATGAAAAATAGACTTTTAAATTATCTCGATAAAATAAAATTTCAGCATATCAGTCAATTCGGTTTTACAAAAGGTAAATCTACTGAGGATGCATTGATAAAATTCGTTAATTCAATTTATGGTAGTATGAATAATGACCTAAAGACCTCGGGTCTGTTTATAGACTTTAGGAAAGCTTTTGATATGGTACGTCATAAGTTACTGCTTTCCAAAATGGAAGCTACTGGAATTAGAGGCGTTGCGCTAAAATGGTTCCATAGTTTTTTAACTGGTCGAACTCAGCAAGTAAAAGTCAACAATAAATTGAGTGACCTGCTTCCTGTAACGGTGGGAGTTCCTCAAGGATCTGTTATGTCTGCTAATCTCTTTATAATTTTTATTAATGATTTACTTGAATGTCCTTTTAATGGAAACGTTTTTGCGTTCGCTGATGACTTAGCTTTCTTATATTCTGATAAAGATAAAGAAACTGTATATGATATGATGCAGAATGATTTGATGAGATTACGTTTATGGTGCCAATCAAATAAAATTACAGTAAACACCTCAAAAACAAAGTTTATAAATTTTGATTATCAAGGCTCTAATTTTAATAGACCATTGAAATATCATGTAAAAAATTGTAATTTTACTGTAATTTGCAATTGCAATGCCATAGAACAGGTGAGTAGTTTTAATATTTAGGAGTTACTATAGACGAAAAAATGAATTGGAAAATACATGTAACCACATTGCACAAAAAGTTAAAGGCCAGTTTAAGAAAATTTTATTTCTTTAGTAACTTCTGTGATTCAACTTTATTAAGAATATTATATTTTGGTTTAATTCATTCACAAATTCAATATGGTATTGTTTGTTGGGGAGGGGCTTATAAAACTATTCTAGAATCTGTTCGAAAAACCCAAAATAAATTTGTACGCATAGTATTGAAAAAACGCGTAAGAGATTCATCCTTTCCTCTATATAGACAGTTGCGTATTTTACCTGTACAACACTTTTTTGTCTTTAAAACTCTTAGAATTTTTTACATAATGAGTGGCAATAGAGGATCCGTAAGAACCAGTTATGAAATGCGTAGCAACAGCCAAAGACTCTTTATTAAGCCTAAGGTAAAGAAATTATTTTTCAAGCAATCATATCTTTATCGGGGCCCTCATTATTTCAATTTATTACCATTTTACATCAAGCAGGACATAAATCTAAAGGCATTTTGTTCTAGCGTTGCTAACTGGCTTTTCTCTTTAAATAATTTAGATTTCTTAAATGAATCCTTGTCATAAAATTAATAATTCAATTCAAATACCTGATCCATGGCTGATTTCATATCTGGTGTTTTTGCAAATAGGTAATTATTTTTAAAGGCGATTTAATTTTAATAAAAGTTAGTTTTCTTTAGTTTTTTTTATTTTAATGTAAATATTACCCTAGGTTAAGCTTTATTGTGTAGTTAGATGTATATATTTTAGTTATTTTATTTTTCCCAATTTATTATTTCATTGTTTTGTTGTATTATGGTTTCATTGTTTTGTTATATTATGGTTATTTAGTAGTTCTATTGTATTCTCTTCATGTGCTGCGGACGGCTGCTCAGCTTGTATATAAAATGACGGACTGGACTCTTTATGTTATATTAATACAATGTAGTTTTTTTTTGTAACCTAACCACACTACTGGTAACAGTGGTTAGGTAATTCAGAGCCGTTTAACTTTATTGCATAATTGTAATTTAATGCTGAATAAACTCATTATTTCATTATTTCAGTTACCCTCACTTATAAAGGTAAGCCTATTCTATTTTTGTAGGGTCATCGGAAGAACGTGTTTACATTTATTACCATTTATTACATTGACATGTTTAGCACTAAAAACGTAAAGAACTGCATTTGTAAATATTGACAAGTCGGACTTGCGTTCTGCCGGTGTGTTGGCTCGACTTCAGATTTCGGAGAGCAAGGTTCTAAGTTGGAATCCCCAACTGAGCTAATGGTCAGTATAGTACGCGCGCTGAAGGTCCGACCTCCTGGCTGGCCTACTAGTCATATAAAAACATCGACTCTGAGCGAGGCGGTCACAGACAGATCGTAATGGGTGATTGTTTACGCGTTTACGGAGTGTTTGTATTTTGGTATCTCTTATAATTAGACCAGTATTTAAAATAAAAACATCAAATAGGTTAAGAGTTTGAAAGTTAACAAATTAAAACGTAAATCAATAACAACAATTAAATAAATCATAACAAATTATAAATCAGATAATAACTTTAATTGAAATTAAGTAACTAAGAAATATATACTTCTTACTGCCACTAAGAAAAATATTTCTGTGATTTCCCGTACTGTTAAAATAGATATAATTTTTATTTAAATTGGTTTAGAATAAAAATGACGAGTTGGGAGTGACTCGTCAGTTTTATAAAACACATGGATGGTTCTTCTAGCAACACATTTGTCGAAATCGTCTAGTTCTGTCACTGTTCTTTTTCTCTTGTATTTTTTGGTAGTTGTGAACGAACACTCTCCTTCCGCTGAAGTGTCCAATATACACTTTTCACGCCGAATTTCCTTTATAAGAGTTTTTGAAATGCCACATGCAACTGCAGTTCGTTCTAACGATTTTTTTACGAGGATTCGTTGTTCATCTCTTAATTTGGCCTCATTCGCCATGAACTCACTCACTTACTCTCCAAATACAGTGGCGAACAAATTAATCCGAACAAGATGAATTTTGACAGAAAACTTTATTTGTTCATGTATAGTATACAATGAAACAACTTACACGCTATTAGTAGTTTATATGACCTCCCTTATTTTTGATTAGCTCATTAACCCTCTTTGGCATTGATCCCACCAGTGTAGAACAATGGTTTTTAATGTCTTCATCGTGAAACCAGACCCGAATCACCGACTTGATTAGTTCATCTTTTCTGCAACAATCCATTGTCCCAAGTTTTTTCTTCAATATTGCCCAAAGATTCTCTATTGGGTTTAGATCGGGAGAGTTCCCTAGCCACGACAAAACCTCAATATGTTGATTTCTGAAGAATGCTTTCATTTTTTTAGAAGTGTGACATGGCGCAAGATCCTGTTGGAAAATGAGATCTGGATTCCTTTGCATGAGTGGGACAATTCTACGTTGGCATATGTCCATGTACTGGTCCGATTTCATCATTCCTTGTACTGGTACAAGTTCTCCTGTCCCTTCATGGGTAAAATAACCCCAAAACATTTTTTTTTGTGGGTATTTAGGAGCTTGTTGCAAATGGGCAGGCAACAACTTCTCATCTGCTGACTTACGGACGTACGGTACCTTCTCGCCTTGTACAAAGAAATGCGTCTCATCCGAAAAAAATCACATTTTTCCACATTTCAATAGTCCAGTCTTTATGATTTTTTGCCCATTGGAGTCTTTTTGACATCATGGCTTTGGTCAATAACTGTTTCTTTTTAGGTTTGATAGCAACCCTCCCAGCTGCGAGCAATCTCCTACGAACTGTCATGTCAGAAACATTGGTCCCACTAGCTCTTAAATCCCTATTAAGATCAACAGCGGTCATTCTCGGATTTATTTTACTTTTTCTTATCAGTAATCTGTCTTGTGTTGGCGTAGTTTTATTTTTTCGGCCACATTTTCCTTTCCTTTTTGGTGAGAAGGAACCTGTATCACGGAAACGTTTTATAATGTCATTCACTGTACCTATCCCTACACTACACTCACTAGCAATCTGTCTTTGAGTCATTTGTGTGTGTTGAGACAATGCAACAATTTTTTAGCGTTTCCGTGGAGTAATATCCATTGTTGTAGACTGTACGTCTTTGTTACTTGATACACTAAATATATAATACACAGAAACTAATATAAATCCACTTATATAACCAGATAAAAACACTTAAATCAGTATGTGTACATATCAGCAACATAACCTCAATTACCAAACATGAACTTATTGCATTCTGGGTAAGCAGGCTGCCACCGAGGGGAAAATTCCCAACAATAGACCAAAGTTTCCCTTTGTTCGGATTAATTTGTTCGCCACTGTAATTTCCCTAGCCTGACTTTTAGTAGTTTTTCCTTGGGCTACTTTAGGAATAAAGCGAGCCATAGTAGAGGTAGGAACCACTAAAGGAATAAACTATTTAGGATTTAAGTTCACTAATTTTATAACCTTAAGAGTCTGCAGAGGCTGTCGGCCATGTTTGTTTTAATCTCATTAGAACGATGTTTTTTCGAACCGGACAAAAGATCACGCGTGTCCAAATTTAACAGTTATTTTTTAACGGTCTTTTCCAAACAAATTGCATTTGATCAAGAGTAAAATTACTCGTTGAACTGTTTTGTGGATTCATAATTAGTTTAATAGAATAAATATAAAAATTATTTAGTTTGAAGTTTTTATTTTCACCTATTTTTCAAAACTAGACGTATGTATTCAAAATATCAAAAGCAAACCCAAAGCGCAATATGATAGCATTTTAAATGACACATCATACACAACTTTTAGTAAATAAATAATGATAAAAATATGGATTCAGAATAACGTTGTTTTTATGAGAATTAAACCAGTATGGCCGACAGACTCTGCAGACTCTTAATACACTTAAGGGACACAAAAAAACCCCCCCACTGACTTATTACACTACAGTAGTTAGATAAAAACAAACATATAACCAACTAAATAATTGTTAATCGTACACTTGAGTAAAAATTCTTAACACGCTAAACCACAAGCAAATATATCACACGCAGTCTGGAAACGTACTGAATGTGCATCCGTAGGTAACAATTAACGTAACTTATTTTAGAAGCAAGCATGGAAAAGACTCCTAGCGTGGGAAAGTCTGACAGTAGCGAATGTTTCCAGAACTGCAGGCATATTGGGCCCTCCACCCGTCTCCTCCCTATCACCGCTCGGCGGGCTCGAGGCCGGACCTTCGCCGCGCGGTCTATACTTCACTTAATCTTAGAACTTAGGCTTAAGCGGCCGGTGTCATAACTAGAATCTACAGTTTCCGGTGACAACCGCGTCAGTCTCAGAGAAACCACTGAGGATGCCACATCACAGTATGGGCGAAACGTCTGGTCATCTTGTAAATATTGTAGATAGTACCTTGACGCGGTTGTCACCGGAAACTGTAGATTCTAGTACTTCACTTGTTGAATAAAGGTCACAAACACCTATAAACCCATAGGAACTAGTGAGTGAAGTTTTAAAATTAAAAGACGAGATCACTCGACGGTCACCCATCCCAGGAACAGCCACACTCGATGTTGCTTTGCTCCGTTATCTTCGGTAACGTCGAACCCCTCCGGTCAACACCACTGGAGCTTTATTAAAATTTAGCCAAAGCTATTTGAATGACTAGTATATTCTAGTTTGGTAGTCAACTTTTTATAACATTGGAATGTAAGTTTTGTTTCTTTTTTTTAGAAAATGGCAAAGTTATTAGATATATAGTAATGGCGCTGACTTTTTAACTATGTTTACGATTACTATTTTTTTTTTTTTTTTTTTTTTTTAATGTACTCCGAAGACAGAGGAAAACCCCCACCAAATATCAACAAATCACCCCTATCTACTGAGACTTATTTAACTACGCTCCTTGCAAATTAATCAATTCCAAATAAAATTTACAATTTCCACACGGAACGTGAAAACCCACCATCTGATAACAACACTTCTTACACACAAATCAAGAATGTCAACAAAATACACACGCACCTAAAACCGATCAAAAATATGTGATGACTGCCGCCTACCACATTTCCCTCCGAGAAAATACTAAGACTCTTAAGTCATTTTTGTCGCTGATGACTTAATGTATCTGAGAGTTGTGCCTGAAAGGAAGTTTTCATTTGGTTGTTTCCGCATGAAGTTCACCCCGTAAGCTAATCCTTGCAGCGGCTGGCTCGTTAATATTAATTGCATACCAAACAACTCCCGGTTGCATTAATACCCTTCGTGGAATGAAGGCCTTAGCCATCAGAATTCGTTTAGAATATTTAATTACTTTTAAAGATATTCACTACTACCACACACATAAATAAATATTAAATATTGCATGTGGTGGGATATCATCCCTTACCATCTAGGTCACAAATATTACATATCTCCTAAACAGGGTCACAGAATTCATACTTACTTTTTTAATTTATTATATTGGATTTTATTTCATTTATCTAACACTTTTGAATTTTTGGAATATTTAATTTCGAAATGTAGGCTACATTCAGCTTGATGCGCAAAATATATTTCATAAATTTAATCATTAATTTGAAATTCATTTGTTAAGACATTTTTCTAAACTGCTTGATGTGTTATTTAGAATAAATAAATATTCAATTAAGATTTAGATAGTTGCAAAAACAACACCGGTAGTTCACCATTTATTACTTGGAATTAAAGTCCGTTAAATATCTTCTATGATTTGTTGGTTCTTAACCTGAAGTTCTAATGACATTTGATACAAACTAATATTAACAAGCCTTCAGAATTGTAGTCCTTGACAGTATTACTGCTGGTTTAAACTGCATTACATTTACATGAGACTGCACTAGCGATCTAGTAATAGACCCCTAAACAGCTGATATTTATTGGAACAAAATTTATCATTAGCTAAACCATCTATAACTAAGCAAATACATATGTACGTGTACGTGTGGGTGGGTTAATTGCTGTACGTGCTTGGGTGAGTGGGCGAGTAAATACCTCTGTACGTGTACGTGTGGATGGGTTAATTGCTGTACGTGCTTGGGTGAGTGGGCGAGTAAATACCTCTGTGCGTGTACGTGTGAGTGGGTTAATTGCTGTACCTGTCTTGGTGAGTGGGCGAGTAAATACCTCTGTACGTGTACGTGTGGATGGGTTAATTGCTGTACCTGTCTTGGTGAGTGGGCGAGTAAATACCTCTGTACGTGTACGTGTGGATGGGTTAATTGCTGTACCTGTCTTGGTGAGTGGGCGAGTAAATACCTCTGTACGTGTACGTGTGGATGGGTTAATTGCTGTACCTGTCTTGGTGAGTGGGCGAGTAAATACCTCTGTACGTGTACGTGTGGGTGGGTTAATTGCTGTACCTGTCTTGGTGAGTGGGCGAGTAAATACCTCTGTACGTGTACGTGTGGGTGGGCTAATTTCTGTACGTGTACATGTGGGTGGGATGGGTAAATAATTCTTTACTTGAGCGGTTGAGTAGTTGGGTAAATTCACTGTTCGTGTATGGGTATATAGGAGGGTAAACACCTGTGTACATGACTGGTTGGGTAGGTGGGACAATCCACTGTACATTTTGGTTGGGTGAGAAGGCCAAATACTGCTGATAGCGAATAGGTGGGTAGGTGGGTCAATTCCTGTACGTGTGTGGGTGAGTGGGTGGGTAAATACTTCTGTGCGTGTACTCTGTGTTGTGGTGGATAGGTGGGTGGGTTTACGTAAGATCAATTATTAAAACCTTCGTGTTTCCTACGTTAGATATATGCAATTTAGCATCTTCAGTGATCATCAGAGTCAGAACTGTCAATACTTACTTAGTGTTTACCTTGTAAACTTAGTCGCAATGCCACTAGTTTCAATTAGTTAATCAGTAAATCAATTATAGCGTATGACCTTGGTTGTAAATACAGTAATAAAGCACGCCCACATATTTATTGGCATTAGTGGCGCAGTGCTGTAATCCAGTTACTCGGGGACAAAGTGTGAAGGTTCTAAACTCGGTCCTCTTACTACCAAATTATTATCCACACAATGGTTGCTATCGGCGTGGATACTACTAGAGAAGTCTAGTGTGTTCACGTTGGATGGTAGTCAACGTCCAGATATTTTTTTAGGAAAGAGAACTGAGTATCAGGCTTATCAATTAGCTAACTATTAGACAAATACTACGGGGTTTATAGTCCACATATAAATGCAGGTCCTGTTAGGTAGGCTGGTAGGCTATTAATAATATGGCTTTTACTAAAAGGAACTCTTGACCGCAGTTAGTAACAATGACTACTTTCGTTCATCTACACTCATCACTCTTTTTCTACGATGAACCTCTTAATAATGAATAATGAACAATCTAATTGATAGTTCACATTTATTTAAAATTCGTTTTCAACACTTATACTGTACTAACGTTACATATTGCAAGAATGCATAAACCTGGCTTACATAAACAGAGCTTGGAAATATGTCTCCTTTATACAAGGCAGAGAGAACAATGCCAGAGCTGTGTGTGGAAATGTTAATGGCTGGCGGCCAGCAACAAAGGGAGCGAAGCTGCATGGCAGACATCTGATTGTACCGCTGTTATAAATGACCCATCTTCCGGATATAGTTTACCATAAAAGGTGGATTATCATCCCAAGATTATATAAAAATATTTTACCATGCTTCATGTAACGAATGGCCCGACTGAAAATGACTGATATTAGTGGAATTTGATTGTAGCTCTGACATGCGTAGGTTATAATATTCCCATAATATCGGAAATATCGATAAATATGTTTCAATACATTTATGTTTAAATATCGATAGTATCGACCATATCGATATTTTGGTCCGATATATGATATCAATAAATATTTACGTTATTCTCTTTCCTCAAAATCATCATGATTCGAATAAAGAAACACTTTTATTGTCTATTATGCGTACAAAACATGTATTGAAATAATAAAGTAGCTGTTAGGTGTTTTACGTAAAAGACTGATTTCTAAAGCTGGAAACACTAATGGAAAAATTAAATAGACTAAGTGGAAAATTGATTTCCTAACTTTTATTTTTATTGGTTTATCTGACAAATATTGGAAGTAGGTTTAGTACATTTTTTCTTTAATTTTTAATGTCCATGAGAAGCCTAATGGTAGTTTTAGTTTGGAAAACAAAAACACTGTTATAACATAATTATTCTTTTATAAACAACACAAAAATAAAAGGAATAATTAATCTTATGTTGATTTTTTTTTCCATTCAACCCCACAGACCACAACTTGTTTCGTGTAGATAAATGTATTTAATTTATTACGTTCAGTAGAATATTCTATATAGGGACAGCAAAACGTAAGTGTATTTTTGGGTGCAAAATTTTAAACAGGTACATAATTTACAATTTGATAAATTGGTTACCCGATATATCGATATTTAGCTTTCGATATTATCATTAGATCGATATGTGGTTTGCGATAAATCGATTATTCGATACACCGACATGTTGAAAATATTTGCCATCCCTAGACATGCGGTGTTGTCGAGAATTATGTGTTTAACATACGACAGACAACAATTACTGTTTGATGTAAAAATCCGCTTGGAGAGGCATATATAATAATTTCAAACAATAATACAAAAAAAATATATATATGTATAATGGCACTATGATAAATCTATCAAGAATATGAAAAAATAATGTAAAGATCTCAAACATCATATTTTTACTCGTACTCAAATTCACAATATAAACATGAAGGTTATAAAACAGGTGCATTCAAAGAACTGAAACATGGCAACAACGCAAGACCTAAAGGCATTGATATAAATGCAGCTGGCTTACATCGTCACGCCATTGGTCCCCAGCATTCTCAAAGTCCTCGTAGTTTAAGAATTTGCTGTAAGATCACTGTGAAACAAGTCGTGAGTAATATACGAGCACTCGTATCCTCACTATCGTCTGTCTAGATCGCGTTTGTGATTGTGATATTACAAGTGGGTGGGGAGTTAGGTGGAGGTCATATTTGGATTAGTTTTCTAGTATATAGTTAGAATGCATCTAGTCTTTAATCGCCTAAAGTATAAATTATTGTTGGATAAACTATATATTATAAAGCTCGATGTAGTCTTCCTTACGAGGCGATATGCCAGGATCTACTAATGTGAGGCCACAGGCCGAACTTTCCCCTGCGAGGCCGTAGGCCGAGATCCAAAAAGGGACCTCGGTGAAGCCGTAGGCCGAGTTCCACAATGGTTAAATGTACAGTATAGTTCCCGGGCGAGGCCACAGCCCGAGCTTACATCACGAGAAAGGCCACGTTGTTGGCACGCGTATAGCGTGCAGGGGTTGTCCCTAGTATACTGTATAAGAGAGAAATTCTTGCACTTCAACCATTTCTTCGGTTCACTGTTAAATAAGTATTTAAGTTTTTATTTAATAAAATATTTTAAATAAATGCCGTAATAAATACTACCCTACATATGTTACGTTTCTTATGTAATGACAACTAATTATATTACGAAGCCATTGAAATCATTAAAAGCTGCTTGCTTTGCTAAACCAAACCAATACGTGATAGAAAACACTTAAACAAACTGGGTTCAGTTACGTGACTTATTGGAAAGCAACTGTTGAAATGTACACTTGAAATAATTGGCTACAAAGGGATGAACTTCCATCACTAAGGGTGAATTTGGTTCGAGACTTTTCCGGCCTGATGTTTGTATAACAGTAATTGATAATAGTTAAAAATAAATAGATAGTAATAATAATAATAAAACTTTTATTGCATTAGGACAATTATAAACATTGTATTGCAAAAGTCAAATTTTTTTTATAATTTGCCATCCATTCTAACAATTCACCCTTTCAAACATACATATATTGACAGACACCCAAATTCCCACTCATCGCCAATTAAACATTTTCAACTTCACTTGTGTTATAATGTTATTGATTTTGTTATTGATTTTCCCCCTCCTAGTTATGTGCAAAGAATTCGTCTATACTATAAAATGCTTGTTTTGAAAGAAACTTCTTGAGAAGACTCTTGAACCCCTTGGGCGTTGTAGCACTTTTGATAAATTCTGGTAACCTGTTGACTATACGAACGCCCATCTGTGAAGGCAGGCGTTCATAGACTACCGTTCTATGTCGACCAGTTCGGTAGTTGTCCCTGCCTCTAGTGTCGTATGTATGTATATCTCTGCCTCTTGTGATAGTAGTCTTGTACCTACCGTATGTAGCAGTCTCAAGAATGTAGAGGCAAGGTAATGTCAACAGATTTAACTCTTTGAATTTTGGCCTGCAAGACTCTCTGAAATTCAATTTTAGGATGATTCTAACTGCCATTTTTTGAATTCTAAATATTCTGTCAAAGTTAGTGTTTTTTTACATCTTCCCCATAGCACTAATCCATAGGTAATATGAGGTTAGATCAAACCGTAATAAGCCATCATCAGTAACTGAGTTGGGCAGAATTTAGCTAAATTTCTCAAAGCATTGACGATGATGATGATAAGCCTGATGATAACTTCTTACACAAATTTTCGACGTGGACATTCCAAGTCAGCCCTCGATCTAGGTGCACTCCAAGGAATTTAGTTGAATTGTTGTCTTTTAATAGATTGAAAGTGGACGCAAAGAAGTATCATCAAACATAATCCATTCGGTTGTTTGAGATCATTAATTGTTTGGAAGTAATTTTTAAAATCAACTTTTATAATTTCTAAGGAATAGTCGGCCTTAGTTACTACATTCATGCACATTCGTCACTGTGATTTTAAATTTTAGATTTATCCATATCTTAAGAACAACTAAAATTTTAATAATTTTATAAATCCATACAAACTTTCTCAAAATGTTTGTAGCACCATTATGCTATGAGTTAATGGCGAACTATTAAAAAGATTGGACAGTGTAAAGCCATGTTTTTAATATCGTATAATTGTTATATAGTTTTAATATTTTACTATACATATTCATCAGTCTTTTTTAAGACGCCGATCGTCAGGGTATGGACGAATATGAAAGGCAAATGAGTATGATGAGTGTAGATGAACTAATGTAGTCATTGTTACTATCTAAGGTTAACTGTTTCTCAGAAAGAGCCTTTTATTAATATCCCTATAGCCAGGGTAACTAAGGGATTTTTAGGTGGAATTTAAACCACAAAGTTTTTGTTTTTATTGATTTTCTTTTTACAAACACACACACTATTTGTTGTTCTGATCAACGATCGCACAAGACAAATGTGTAGCCTACGCTACAAACACACAACTTATGGTAGTCCGGCCACTATTTACGATAGCCCACCCTTATTTTACTGCATAACATTCAAGTCCACCAACAGCCCCACGAGTATGAAAGACTGACATAACTAGTTGCCATGATAAAATTAAATGAAATTACACAGAGTATAGATTAGTTCCACCACTCAGTCCACCTCACTCGCATAGGTGCATTAAGTTGGTCACTTCCTAAGCGACCTATCTACAATGAGAATAGGGTGCTACGTTTGCATACGAATTTATCATAATATAACCTTGAAATTTATAAATTGTTCTGTAATTTGTACCGTTTTTTTTTTTTTTTTACACTAACGTCTAATGACATAAGAACTAATGTGATTGCGTGACTGTGTCGAATGGAGGGAGATATGGTGTGGTGCACGAGTGTTGTTGCACGGTGCAAGGTGTATAAAAGTGTGGTATCGATCAGTTAGGTGAGATTGTACTGAACTCGTCCTCTCTTGAGAATTTTATTTTTTTTACTTTGAGTAACGGATAAATAAGCTCCGGCGAGGACTTTATCCTCTTTGTTGTATATCTGTATATTTAGAACCATAGTTCCTACATCGAAACTAAAACTAAAATTGCTCTATTTGCATGACTATAACAAGTACACACGTTTTTTTACAAAATTGTCAGTCTCTGATTGCTCTGCGTAGAGCTTGAACGTATAAAGTACCTCATTGAAGTATTTAAAATGCTCTTTGTAAAGAACATTCTTAGTTACAGTTAAGAAATATTAAGATGTTGTGGTCAAGAATTTTATAATATCAAACAGTGATTTAAGATTGGTTGGTTTCACTGGCAATTGACGTAAAGTGGTCTGAGGGTTATTTTTTATTTACTATTGCTTGAAAACTACCTTTAAATGTTGTTGGAGATGTTCAATGCTTAAATTGATCTTAAAACTAACACGAGATTTCCACAGATATAACAATTCTGTCGTTTTCATTTGCAACTCACCTCTTATTCTACAAAGTATAAAAATATTATTTTCAGTAACTATACATAACAGGGACTTTATCGATTTTTTCTTAAACTTTTGTCATACTAGATACATAACTAAAAAACCAAGAATGAGATCTTTTCTCAGTGGAAAAGCCGGAAAAATTACGAAAACGAAGAAAGTGGAAAACAAAATCATGTTAACCAACAAACATCAACAAAAAATAACTTTTAAACGACATTTTAAATTTTCATTTACAAGATCGACCAGTCTGTTCAGTTGTATATGTCTGCTTGAAAATATAATATACAATTGTAAAACTATTACAAATGATATAATCATATAGATAGAATAATATTTAATTCTCGCATTAAATATTTATTATGTGATGATTTGTAATAAAAAAAATTATAAAGTATAATTTTCCGGTGAGATATGACACTTTCTTTGCTTATTGGTTACTTACGGATAAATCAATTGCATTGACAGCGAGCCTGTCGTTGTTATGAATGAATGGACTTTTGAGTAAAAGCAGCCAACAATCAACAGATGACTTGGGGAGGGGAGTGTCAAGTTGTTTGCCTGCGGGGAGGGGGAGGGCTGGAAAGGTCCTCGTCTTTGTTGAAACAATCTGAGTCGTTTCAACTTTTTAAACCGGTAAGTCAACTGATTTTCATTGCTTCTCACAATTATAATCATCTCCTGAAAAGTTAAAATTAGAGACTCATATTATTACTATTATTTTTATTTTTTGTTAACTTTTTTTATAAAAAATATTATCTTAAACGCAATGATATGACGTTTAACACTTAAATACACTATATTCTTGAATAAATATAAATGTATATAGTGTATGATTTGTTGTCAGCCACTACTTACTAGTTAAAAGAATATAAAATCTGTAATATATATATTGGGGAAAAGTCCATAAGTCACGTAAAATTAATAAATATATAAATTGATCTCCTGTCACAAAGCTAAATCGAAACCATGAAGCCATTTAAGACCTGCCTCATTGATTCTATTTACACTAGCTAATCCCTCTCTAAAAGAGTGCAAGGGGCAATCAGTAACTATGTGATCCATTGTTTTGATAGTCACCCCGCAGTTACATGACAGATCTAGTGTAAATCCTCATTTATATTTCCAGTAGTTATATTTGCCCACTCCAGTTCGGAACCGATTCAACAATGTCCACTACCTACGAGGGAGGTTCATACCACCTACAAATACTGATGGATGGGGATGATAAGGAATTTATTTCGTCCATCAAAACTGTTCCACGCTTCGACCCAGCTAGTATTGGGTGAGAAATATTATCTGCTCTACTGGAAAGCAGTGCGTGGAGGTGGGTTTCGACATTTTAAGCGGCCGTTCTAACGTTGGAGATCCTATGACCTTGTACGTACCCCGTGGGTCTTGAGCAACAAACCCCGCGAATTGAGATTCCCCAGTTATTGCAGCTGTTACACAAAATTTAATAAATAATAACTAATATACAACTAATTACGGTAGGCTACTTAAATATTGATTAGTTTAAGATTAATTTATCTTTAATACTATCCTTATTTATATTTTATTCCGAGTGTAACAAATAAAAGGTAGTAATTTTTAATACACTTAAGTAAACACGTCATTTATTATTGTTATGACAAGTAAAGTACAATTTCGTGAATAAATAACCACACCATTATTGAATTGTTTTATATCGTTTATATTGTTAATTATGTCATTTACGAGGGAATTGTTTAAAAAGGGCCATTAGTATGGTTGAATTACTGTAGCTTCGAGGATGTGACTCCACTAATATCATAGCTATTAAAATATAAAAAAGTCAATGATGGAATGATAAAAACATCATTTCGCATCAAACTGATTTAGCAAGTTCAGTATTACGTAAATGCAGTTTATGAAGGATAATCTATGTTAACTCTAATATAAGGAGGGGTTTATAAATACACTACGTACCAACATAAAACTCATTTTTTTAAATCTGGTTTACATTATTATGATTATACTTCATCCATGAGTAATAAATTAGTATAAATCGATTTCTCTATGAGCTACAACAATTATTTCAAATTTTATATATACGTTACATGTCATAAACCGTGACTACTGGGCTATTAGTTTCAAGTCAAAATTCACAGTACAGGTTTGACACACGAAGCGTTCAACGGTATCTCCTAGTTTTATGATGTTTTTGGTGTTGTAGTTGTCCGGACCAGCATCTCATGTAGCGTAGATGACCCCTACCGTAAAGTGGTATTGAACCACCCACCCACCCCTACGCTTACAGTGGTACTGAATAACCCACCCACCCCTGCACTTACAGTGGTATTTAACTACCCACCCACCCCTACACTTACAGTGGTACTGACCACCCATCCTCCCTACACTTACAGTGGTATTGAACCACCCACCCACCCATATACTTACAGTGGTATTAACCCACCCTACACTTACTGTAGTATTGAACTACCCACCTACCCCTACACTTACAGTGGTACTGAACCACCCCTCCTCCCTACACTTATAGTGGTACTGACCACCCATCCTCCCTACACTTACAGTGGTATTGAACCACCCACCCACCCTACACTTACAGTAGTATTGACCTACCCACCCACCCCTACACTTACAGTGGTACTGAACCACCCATCCTCCCTACACTTACAGTGGCATTGAACCACCCACCCATCCCTATACTTACAGTGGTATTGACCCACCCTACACTTACTGTAGTATTGAACTACCCACATACCCCTACACTTACAGTGGTACTGAACTACCCCTCCTCCCTATACTTACAGTGGCATTGAACACCCACCCACCCCTACACCTACAGTAGTATTGTTCATTGTCTGAGGTACACTCGTTCATCTACACTCATCACACTCTTTCGCCCCTTATACTCACTCATAAATCGGCGTCTCACTAATGAATAAGGAATAATTAATTTTTAAAATCACCTTTATAACTTATGCTTGCCTCCTCACCTTCTTGCCTGTCTGTACAAATATTTTAAGAGATTGATTTCCGGTGACTTAAAGTGTATTAATCTTCGGATAACAATACATAAATAATACTATTGATAAAAAATTGTTAAATTGTAGTATTAATTTAACAATAATGTTCAATATTGAAAAATTATCAAGTGAATATGAAAAACAGAAAATCTTTTTACATCAAACTTCCGTACGCTCGTGTACACAAAACTTGAAAAGTTGTGAATGGATTCACTTGAAATGTTTACGTAGCAGTGCATTCATATACGAGAGTGTTTTTATATTGTCCCAACAATTGTAAACGATATTAGAGCATGTAAATTCTGAAAAGGTGCTACTGTGACCAACTGATTATGTTTATATCATGTCCAGATCACATTCTGTAAGTTTATTACTGTAACCAGATGATTGTTTATTTATTTAAAAATTCTAAGTTACTTAAATTCATATGTAACAATGTTTTTAAGTATAAAATCAATTATACTTTCAATTACTCGAATAAATCAATGTATTTAACTTAAGCTCCTATAATACTGTACTGAAACAGTATTTTTCCAGTTTCCAAAGTTTTCCCATCGCTAGGTAGAATTTTGTGTTTCCATTAACTTCTCAAAGGTAGTGCGACCGACCTTCCACATGTTTTTGTTCCCCGAGAGTTATCAAATTACAAAACCTACTGAACTAATTCCGCTAAACCAATTGGCAAAGTTTGCAGACGACAAGTTTCCGCCACAAACTCAGCTTAACTAAAACCAATACTTGACTTCGTCGGTCGAAAAGAAAACAAAACTATGGGACACCCCTGCACGCTTCGCGTGCCAACCCCGTCGATCGCTGCACTCGTTACACTTCCGCCTTCGTGTTAATAAGGATACAATTTAATACAAAGTTCACTTCAAACAATTAGAATGGTATGGCGGCTATTTTTTTCCTCGCCTATCAGTTAATTGGAAATAAACTTGTTGCAAGCATTAGGTGTAATTTTTTTCTTTATATATGAATTGTAGCATTAGTGTTTAATGAAACTTTTATATATTACTAGGGGACACCCCTGCACGCTTCGAATGCCAACCCATACCCTCCGTGCGCTCGATACATTTCGGCCTTCGGCCTCGCCATGTGAATTTGACTACAAATAATATTAGATTAACTGTATAACGTAAAATCACAATATTACATTTATTTACAGTATCTCACTCACACTACTTGCGTTGCTACCTATTTATTAGTAAAAATAAAATACCCAATGATATTACTTAGCATGTTTCAAACGTGTTTATTTCATTTGTTTTTGTGACTCAACAACACATAAAAAAATCATGAATTTATGGCTAAAATTTTATAATAAATTTTATAAAATGCCAACCCAGACTCTCCCTGCGCTCGATACACCTCGGCCTTCGGCCTCAGCTTGTGAATTTGACTACAAATAATAATAGTAGGCTAAGAGTATAACGTAAAATCACAGAATGAAATTAATTCACAGTATCTCACTCACTTTACTTGCGTTGCTAACTATTCCCACTATAAACACACAACGATATTACTGAGCTTATTTCAAATGTGTTCATTTCATTTGTTTTTATTTAACAGCTGAAGATTAATCACATTACCATTGAAACTTTCAAGTCCAGTAGGGAGGAGCCCTACAATCGATTGTGACTAGAACAAAGTTTATACAATCTCTCCTGGTTAACATTATGAAAGATATAACCTCCTCAATATTACAAACACCATTGTTTACATTTTAAACGTGGTTTACATTTTAACCCCATAGGCTATATCGATATGTCCGAGGAGCATACGTTCTTGATAACAAATATAGGGGTGAAACCAGTACAATACAAGGTGAATTTTACTCATCAAAACTAACAGTGAAGACAATGATGCGCAGCTGCGGTATCTTTGACAGCTGCAGTCATGAGGCTTACCGCTTGGCCACAGGTGCTTCCAATTCATCAATTGCAAGATTTTGTGTTGGTTGATTATTGCTGTAATGAAATTCAGTTTTTTCTTTTTTCCCTTTTAGTAGTATAAAATTATGAAAATAAATTCAAGTTAACATAAACAGTTTTATTTTTAAACTACAATACTGCATTCTCATGACACTACCAGGGGACGATCAATTACTTACTCTGTGGGGACTTCGTGTCAGATGAAACTATTATTGTGTATTATTTATGAGTCCTGTCATTAATACAGAGGTGTGTCATAGTCATGCATCTCCTAGTGTCATATCACGCAACTATTTAATCAACCTAAAAAATAGTAGGGCATTTAATTACTAACAAAGATATTTTATTTATATTGTTAACGAGTTAGTGCATATTATGGATCATCTAGTTTTATCAATATTTATACATGTTGAAAATCTACGTTCGCATTTCAAATATCTTTCCACCTTTTTTAATCAGTCCAGCCTGATTCAGTCTAATGGAAATTTAATAAGGTTAAAATGATTGATCTGAATTGAATAACCTAGAGTGAGGAAATGAACATTTTCTGTTACACGGTGCGGAAACGTTTTCATTCTGCGGAATCCTTAAGGAAATAATTGATTTCCTGACTGATGTTTCTTCTTAATGTACATTCGTC
Organism: Stictocephala bisonia; assembly: GCA_035578905.1. Lineage (NCBI taxonomy): Eukaryota > Metazoa > Arthropoda > Insecta > Hemiptera > Membracidae > Stictocephala > Stictocephala bisonia. The sequence continues at coordinate 855,590 of JAQJVL010000041.1, read as the reverse complement.
GAGTAGCTACAATAGTAGCTACAATAGTAGCTACTATTGTTAATATTAAATTTACTTCTCACGTTATCTAAATCACTGATTAAAATTCATTATAATTTCAAGTTAATGAGTACGAAATCGATTGCTGAATTTTTCTCCCTCAAAACTTGAATCTATTTTTCAAAATATAACATGGTACAAACAACACTTCCCTTAGGTCAAACGAGGCTGCAAATTACATATCTGGTTCTTAATTCGACTTTAATTAATTCCAGTTATTTGGAAACCAAGTCTATATCATATAGTGGTTTCCAATCACTGGATATTTTAATTGTTGTTCAAAATATTAACAACTGTGAACATTGTGGGACCACACCCCAATGTACGGTAACGACCTCTTGAAACCACCCACCTAAACTACGGTCACGAATGGTTAGCGACCCCACCTCGCCTACGGACACGGCCAATAGAAGTTCTACTTGTAGTTCTTCGCTATTCGATTAGCTTGAAATTCAGTTCACAAAAAACTGTTTGAGGCACTCCACCCTCCCTACATTCTACACTAGTAGTGATATATAGGATTAGTTCTTGGTCCACTTTTGGAGATGATTAATAAGAGGTTAGAGGTAAGTGATGATAGAATAGAGAGCGAGAGAGAGAGAGAGAGAGAGAGAGAGAGAGAGAGAGAGAGAGAGAGAGAGAGAGAGAGAGAGAGAGAGAGAGAGAGAGAGAGAGAGAGAGAGAGAGAGAGAGAGAGAGAGAGAGAGAGAGAGAGAGAGAGAGAGAGGGAGGGAGAGAGGAGAGGGGAGGGAGGAGACAAGAGGGAGGGGGGAGGATGAGTGGAGGGTGGGGAGGGAGGGGAGGGAGGAAGGGAGAGGGGGAGAGAGAGTAAATTAAAAGATCTCAACATACAAAAGAACTGTGTATAATGTCTCAAATACAACAGGTTTTCGTTTTTCTTGTGTTTCTTCTTTTTCGATTGATAACCACTCATTTTTGTTTTTACATGATAAATAAACTTTGTTTTTAAGGGAGGGAAGTGGGAGAGGACCTTTTGCAACGATTTTATAGTATTAGAATTGTGACTACTAATGGAAAACTCTAAAAAGTAAAATAATGTGTTGTTATTTTGAAATTCTACCAATGTTAAGTATACACGTTTTTAGTGTGTCTGGTCTCAAAATAAATACGTTCTTGTTGAGACCAATAATGTAAACTTAAATAAGTCTTCCAACGGCACAGGACATTTTTTTAAAAATCACAAATAGATGATCGCATAAGGGTTTTTATTAACAATGTGTTTGGAATGCTACTTGAATCGATGCAAAAATTAAAATTACAAAGCTATTATTTTTATGGTTGTTTTCTGATTGTTTTAAAATAAGCAATGAATCGTAAATACTGTGGCAGTAAACAGTTTAAAGCTAAAATAGAAAAAATGTGTCTGCTCCTGTGTTAGCAGATACAAGGAGTACCTCCAAATATCGCGCTAAATAAAAATAATATAAATACCATAGACTTAAGATAAACTCTTACATTTGTGTTAGGATGGAATATATAATAGCAAATATTTTTACCACTAATCAAATCAAATCCTTTATTAACACATAATATTTGTTACAATTATAAATTTTATTTGTACAATCGATTTACAGATCGATAGTATACAATGTTTACGTTTAATTTATATTGGTCATTAGTTGAATTCAAATACATTATTCGAATACAATACTTTTAAAAGTGAAATCACATTTATGACTTGTGTTTATAGTCAGCTGTTTCAAGTCCAACCCCACTTCTCTACTACTCCAACCTTCCATAAGACAAAACAGACAATAACCACTTCATTTTCAAATTAAATCGATTTATTACCAATTAATAGTAATAATCGAAGCAAACAATTACCCCCCCCCCTCGCGTAGACCACATTAATACAATCTCTTACATAGACTTGCTTAACAATACAGTATAAATAAATAATGAAAGTAACAAAACTACTAAGTTAAGAAATAAATTAAATAAAATGTCAATTATACATATTAAAATTTAAACTTAAATAGACGATTGATTACAAATATGACTATCTTGTTGCATAAATGTACTAAGCAATATGTAATTTAATGTTCCATTTACATTAAATAAAACGAAAACGTTGTGGACGGTTCACTTTCTATTTCCTTGCGAACTATTAACGTTCTGTATTTTTATGTACATTTACATTATGTGCATGCTTTTAATTTCTGATAGTCTGACGACAATTATTTATCCTCAGACAATGATGGCTTCCAAAGACCTTCACGCAAAACAGATTTTCATGTCATAATATTATTGACCTTTACTAAATTATTTAAACTATCTTTTTCGCCAATATCCATACTTGAATTGAAAATAAAGATCGCATAAAAATTATGTAAGTTCTGATATAATATGTACACTCATGAAAAAGAAAAAAACAAGAAATAGAACTGACCAATTTGTTCACAAGTGTGGTTAGTTACATAAAACAACTATATAAATAAGTCAAAATTTACATTAACATATTTGTGTTATTCTCTTTACTAACAATATTTTAAACAGTGAAAATATAGTTATTTTATTTAACTATAAAACTGCAGTTTAAATAATTTTCACAAACTTTATAATGCAAATACTTGTACTGTCTTTAAGCAGTACATTTTGCAATGTACATTATCAATACTACAATGATAAACCCTATTCCAAACGTATATTAGTGATTACCAATTTAACATAGCAAATTAACTATTGAAATGTTGTCATTACATATATAAATAAAATTATGCATGTTAAGTATTAAACCACTAAAACACCTAACTATCCATATTATTACATTCTAAAAGTTCCCTGCATTTCCTTGCACAGTAAAACATCTTTCCTTGAGCCACTCTGTAAATTAAAAATGTCCTGAGGGAACAACAGATGCTTTTGAAATTTATTATTTTAAACTATTTCGTGTAAGATAAAATCCGATGTTTGGAAAATTAAGTGTATTATTATTATTTTTTTTTTTAAGTGGCTTTGGATAATTATCATATATATTTATGATTCATGATAAATATCAGTTATATATTTAATATAACTGAATCAATTGATCAAATATTAAAAAGTTAGTACAGCTGTTGATAATACTAGGGCAGTTCTGTTTGTCAAAGTTGGTTTGATTGCGCTTCTATTCAAGCCAGGTTTCGCCAATACGGCTCCTTTGATCTCCCAACTGTGGGCGTTGTGATGCAATTTGCACAGCGCTGGTGAGGCTGTCGCATGCAAATCCGTGTAGTCCATTGACCTACCCAACACACCGGGGATCGGCAGTGTACACAACTGTGTGAGTGTCACTCGCGCAAACACACGGGAATTACCATGATCTGTGTACCTAGCTGAAGTATTACGTAGTGATTGTGATTTTACACAACTCTCTAACGTAGGATCCGAACCACGTAGAGTTAGTCTGAATCTTAAAGGGAAATTTTTATAAGAACGTTATATGCTATATGAAAGAACTAAGAATTAAAGACAACTTTTATATATTTTCAGCATTAAATAAAATTAAAATAATTCACAGTGAAAATACCATATACAGTAACATTGTACAATGAATTCAGTTTGAGAAAAAAAATGCAACATATATACACAAAAAAACGAACAATTAAACTATTAAATAAAGTAAGGATGTGTATAATTAGATGATAATGGGAAGAAAATAAGCCAACATAGGCAAGACGCTTGGGTGTAGACCTGAGCTGAACAAATCAACCAATACAAAGATGCGAGTGAAAATCAGCTGGAAAACCAATCATATAAAAACCTGTTCAAACATATTTTTTTTAGCGATATAATAAAATTGTTTGTATACATTATTTATATGGAACAGTAAAAGGTTCGCTCATCTACGTTTTATTCCAAAATAGACAAACTTTACTTCTATTCCTTTTTAAATTTAAACTCCCCACGTAGTACTGAAGTAGGCTCCCAAGGCTATAAATATTGAAGTATGTTGATTTTCTCCTTGTGTAAAAATATCTCAAATAGAATATGTTTAAGGCTGCTCAACATTGAAATATAAAAAATATACAGTTAAATAAGATTGTTTTAATATGTTTTATAGCTGTGAATGCACAGTGCGCTGGTTGCACTTGTTCAAGTGTGACAAATGTGAGATACAGATTATACTATTTACATATACTGTAAATGGTAACTTTTTATTATATTTTATGAAATAATCAAAGAACAGGATGTACAAAATATAAACCTGTTCAAGAAATGTTGGAAATCCATGATATAATGTCTTATGTGCACTAGAGTTTAGTGATGAATTTAAAATTCATTAGACCAAATAAAAAAATTGTGTACAAAAAAAGTGCTTTTCTTCTTACTTACACATTAAAACCAATCTTAATATACAGTGTGTCCAGCTACGACTGTCGCATATTTTAGAGGGTTGTTTGTCAAGTCAATACAAGCAATAATATTAATTGTCTTTCCTTGATTATTGATCTAATATTTTATATGCTAGATATTGTTTTTTTCGTAACTAATTCTAGTTAGTGCTACGATAAAGTACATGCGACCAAGGGGTTAGGTATTATCCGTAATTTATAGTTTACTTATTATTGTGAAATATATTTCTAAATATATATATATATATTATTATATATTTATATCACATATTTAGTTGAACTTCATTCAATGAATGTAGTTGGGAATTCGAACCATAGACTCCACAGTCTGTAGCCTCAACCATTGAGCTAGCTACCCCGTTTTGAAAATTTATATCTCAAAACCGTTTAACATACAATACTGAATTTTGGTATAAACGTTAATCTTACAAAACCGAATGTTTAGTAAAAATTCCGTTTGTATAAGATTATCAGTTCCAAAATGGCGACTGTCTAATATTTTCAAAGTCAAATATTTAAAAAAAACTACATATTTTACTCACAATTAACAAAATGTATAATAAGGATACAATTTAACACAAAGCTCACTAAACAATTAGAATGGTATCGCAGCTGTTTTTTTTCTCGCCTATCAGTTAATTGGAAATGTACTTGTTGCAAGCATTAGGTGTAATTTTTTTCTTTATAAATGAAATATAGCATTAGTGTTTAATGACACTTTTATATATTACTAGGGGATACCCCTGCACGCTTCGTATGCCAAACCATACTCTCCCTGCGCTCGATACACCTCGGCCTTCGGCCTCGCCATGTGAATTTGACTACAATAATAATATTAGATTAACTGTATAACGTAAAATCACAATATTACATTTATTTACAGTATCTCACTCACACTACTTGCGTTGCTACCTATTTATTAGTAAAAATAAAATACCCAATGATATTACTTAGCGTATTTCAAACGTGTTTATTTCATTTGTTTTTGTGACTCAACAACACACAAAAAATCATGAATTTATGGCTAAAATGTTATAATAAATTACCATATAAATTAATAAATCTTTAAATGAAACAGTTTTTCAAAAATATGTGCAACTACTTATTAGAAGAGTGTTTATACAAAATTGAAGATTTTTTTAAAAATTCAACTGTAATTTATATGTAGATTTAACTCAATTTTAATTATATTTATTATATTGTATTATATATTGTAATACCTCATTTGAGATTTGATGCAATAAACATTATTAATATTTTTAACAGCTGAAGATTAAACCCTTAATGCATCAATTGTGTAATGTCAAATATACAAAATAAATATGTTTATTTATTTCAAAAACTGTATTTACTATGGTTATTCTTATGAAAAAAAAGACATTTTGAGAGACTGTTTGTACCCCTTAGGAATGGAATTTCGAAAAATCCTTTCTTAGTGGGTCCCTTCAATTCTAAAGCTAACTTCATTTAAAATTTTATGTAAATCCGCTCGGTGATATTTGAATGTTATTTGAATAAATAACTTAGAATTATTGAGACCTACTAAAAATATTTAGGTATATTCAAAAATTCCTTATGTTCTATTAGGTTTAATAATAGCAAGTTCATTGCGTTTACGTCTTTTTGTCAGAGTTGCAAAAATAAATTAAAATTTGTACGTATTAAGTTAAATTTTACACATCACATTTAAAGATTGTGATTAATAAATCCCATTTCATCATGTATTAACTAAATTTACTGGTTTTAAAATAATAATTTTACTATAGATCAAATGGTGGGTTAAATCAATTCCTTACGCTAGCGCTTGTGGTGGCGAAAGGTATAACTATGTGAAGTAAATGAAGTAGACAGCTGTCACGGACATCCAATCCAGTTGACAAATTTTAATATACTAAGAGAAAACATTTTATACAGTAATACTAGTTTGCAAAGTGACTAGATTAGTCAAATATTATACAATTTACAATTATTGTAGGCCTACATACAAAAATTGCATTACAGTTTAACATCCTTATGTGTCCTTACGACATTTAGCCTCTATTAGTAATGGAGATGTATTAAAAAATACACGTGTGGCTATATAGATATTAGAAAAGTAATTAAAGACCTAAATATTGATTATGACGCATAATTATTAACATACATGTAATATTCATTTAAAAAAAGTAGTTCCATCAAATAAAAACTATTGAATCCGCATCACCAATTAGTCATTACATTAGGAGTTGACATTTTTATTTAATAAAATAAAAAGCAGCTGAGTATAAAAAACGTTTTTTCATTTATTATTATAGTGGGATAGCTACAAGATTATCCCATTTAAAACACTTCACTTTATATTGTTTACATTGTTTTACTTCTTTACTGAACAAGCTGATTTAGCAATTAAATCCATAAAACTATACTATCAATATGTAAGGGTTTGTAATAATTCTGAAAATTGCATTAAATCATTTTTTAGATTACTTTTTAACCCAACAGTACTTGATGATAATTCCGGGGGCCTTAAAATAAACATTTTCCAAAACCTTAAAATATAAAAACTGTCATTCAGTTCTGATCTATGTTTAAAGTCTACGGTTTTTAGTTCATTAGTCATCGGGAAGTTTGTATAATATCTATTACAGGATTTTTTAGAAACAAAACACACATATATACACTAACAGGTAAAACAATAAATAAAACTATTTTTATAATACTTTGTGGGTGGCAGTATAAAATATACATGATTTTATTATATATATATATATATATATAATATATATATACAAGAAAAATGTCTTATTTAATATACGTAACTTTGGTCGTGTTCAATGAACCTCGTAAGTGTCGAGATTGAAGAAAACATTGTGGAATATAGTAAAACAACAAACATAACACCATCATAAACATGTTACTTCAATGTCTTTTATTTTTAGTCAGTTAGATTTCTTTTTGTTATTTCACAACTAAGGTGACAGGGGTTTTCAAGTGTTCAATTCTGGGACAAAACACCTCTTGGGCGAAAACAAACCAAAATCTAAAAATTCGAACGAAAACCTACATAACACGCTTGTTCATAAATGGTGTTTCATCGTCCTGAAATAAGATACGAGTCTATCTACTCACTCTACGTGAGCGTTCCTTAACAAACCATCCTTACACACACGTAATTATACAGTCACTGCCACCCACTCATCGTACACTCTCTTGAACATGACTAGATGTGAAACTAACTCTTTCATTTTCCCACATGTCAATATTATCCTTTGAAACTACATAGGCCTATGTAATTTTCAATTATCATACTTTTGAATTAAAAAATGTTTTATACGGGTGTTAAAAAAAATGCCCCGGCTATTAGTTTTTAGATTGTACATATAATTTAGAGCAAGTAATGATAGATACGTGTTTTCCGAACTCCATTCAGATTAGTCTATATCTGTCATTTTGTGTTATTTTACAAAAAAAAAAAAAAAAAAAAAACTTATAACTTTAGAATGGCTTTGCCAACTGACTTGCAATTGTAAAAATATCTAACATAAACGTTAATGAAATGAAAAAGCTATTGAGATATTTTTCAAGATGGTGGCCATTTACAAATTTGACTACAAATGTCACGTAAGCCAACAATCGATTAAATCGTTTTATACAATGGTTCAAGATGAATCAATGATTATTTGTCTACTGTTTAATAGTTCTAATGTAGATAAAGTTTAAGTCAATCGGTCATACCGTGTTTGAGTTAGAATTTTTTTAAAGCATATCAAGACAGATAAACACTAAACAAAAAATTTTTTTGCTTTAATTAGATATAGTGTCAGAAAATTTAAAGTGCAAACCCTATATAATCTAAGAATGAATCCATTTAATTTTCCTCTTTTTCATTCAAGCCTTTGGGATTTAAAATTGTTAAGGGATACACAACTTGTTAAGGGACGACGGGCCAAACCCCAATAGCAAAGTAATTGAACCCCTGTCTTTCTATATTTTGTACAGAAACACCAACCACTAAGTTAGCAATTTTTTATTTATTTATTCCTTTTATATCATGCACAAAATATCTGCTTAGGCCTTTATTTTACATCCCTGGTTAGATCTCATCATACAGTAGAGACGTCAGGGGTTTCCATGATGGATGTAGTCAGGATTCAGATGTTGTATATGAAAGACAACTGGATGTCAGACTGGTTCAGACCAGTCTATCAGACCAACACTACGTGGTTCGGATTCGACGTAAATTTGTAGGTCCCTTAATTCCCCTGGCTATAGGGCTATTAATAAATAGTTTCTTTCTGAGGAACAGACGATTTTAGTTAGTAACAATGACTACATTTGTCCATCTACACTCATTCGCTCTTCATATTCACCCATATTATGACGATCGGCGTCTTAATAATGAATAATGAATACACTCCATTAAAATGTTAACGACTATTTTCGTATGTAAACAAACTTTCTACATTTTTATATTCAGAAATATTCTAAAGAATATTCCCTTTTAATAAATTTTTATTTTCAGGCTGTATTGAAATTTGATTATGCAAAGTGGCGGGTTCCCAAAATGGTTCACGGAGTTTTTATTTTAGTAGTCATAAACTGGGTTCAGTAAAAGTGAACTCCACCATAAACCCTGGAGGCATTCTAGGGATCCTTGTATCGGGAGTGGAGTTCCTTAGGGACTTAAACTTACCTAACTAACACGCCTTATGCTTATTGGATGAGCAGCGATGGGACAAGGCATAATGGTCCAGTAATTGAGCTATTGTAATCATTAAAATTGGTGGTAAAACAACTGTTTAGGGTAAGATTCGTGTTTTATTTTGGAGGCAGACGATAATTAATGGATTTTCGTGTTAAAACTATACTTGCTATGAGCGCTCCTAGTGGTATTTGAGTGTAGCTCTGACGCACGGTGTTATCAAGAGTACTGCGTTTGATAGACGCCAGACAATGATATATTAATGTCCTTAAAGAGGTATGTTTAATCGGTTCAAACAATAATTCAGTAGAACAAAATAATACGATAAGAACAACCTACCGTATAAACAGTAAGAAACAAAATTGCAAAGGAGAATATGAACAATAAGAAAGTCCACGATCATACGGTGCTTACTCACACTCAAATTCACAATACCAAACAAGTAAGTTATGAAATAGGTGCTGAAATGTGGCAACAATGCAAGACGTAAAGGTTGCAGCTGGTTTACATCGTCACGCCATTGGTCCTAGCACACTCAAACTCCTCGTAGTTCCAGTATTTGCTGCAAGAGCGCTTTAAAGTCAAGTCACTTATCAAGTTGTTAATCATTGGGGTATAACTTACTGTAATTTTATTTTCTAAACATATGTTGACCTTATTAAAAATTACAATTACTCGTCACACTCTGATTTGAAATCCATATTCACCCTCAATTGACTATGGTAAAAAGTAATTAAGAAGGCATGTGGATTAATAGTAAAAACTAAAATTCCCAGATAAAAGTTTTATGGTGAAATAACCATAATTTGTATTATTAATTATCAGTAGTTAAAAACTAATTTAATTTAGATTTAAATGCAAGTGGCATTTATGGGTCAAGAAATAGGACAGGCATTTAATTCCCTCTTTCCTATTATCCGGAGTAAAGTATATAGGGGGAGATCTAAGTTCCCGGGAATGGTTTCGGGTTTCAATTGGCCAATACGTCCATAAACTTTTAAGTGGATTATTTCACCATCTGCTTTACGTGTTCATTTGCTTACATTGGCAACTAAATCGCTAAGACATACAAGTTTATGTGATAGATTTATTTCAACAGAGTTCTCGACCGAATTACCTAACCTACTAACACGGATAAAAACTCTTAACAACCTTCTATTAACAGAAAATAACAACAACAAAAAACTAGTTTAACAAAACCCATAATTACACTTAATACCTTAGTTTAACAAAACCCATAATTACACTTAATACCTTACTCTGATCATATTTTGAGCATTCACTGCTCCGATGCTACGATCAATATAGTGGTCTAGACTAAGTTGAATGCTCGAGTGCCCCGTCATTTCGACAACCTTGTAACCTCATCTTCAGGATGAGTGATAGCTTTGATTATATTATTGCCTACAAATAGACATCTCATATAATATAAATATTTGTGCCAATAATTCTGTTAGTTAGTGAGATCCGCTTCTGCAGCTGGTTTACACTGTATTACATTCACACGGGACTACACTAGCGCTCCACAGTGAACCACAAACAGCTTATATTTTGATTCCCAAAATTTAACATTGGAAGAGGTATTAGAGTGCTTATAACATCAATGGTGTTCGTTTCTTAACACCATAAAGTGTCCTTAGATGGGACCTGCAATCCACCTGGAATGTACGCTCTCACACACACTCACTCAAAACAAATTTACTTACTTAACAATAACAATAGTGCCACAAACAAATATTTTCGTCAGACAACAAATTTGAAAAAAACGACCGATGAAACACTTAAAATTCTCAGCAAATAAATGCACTTTTTAAAATATAAAGAACTAAAAATACCAAATTCATTTCAAATCACAAATTGATTGTAGAACAGGTATATGAGGTTAGCTTAGAGAATCCTCCGACAGATCTAACCAATTTAATTCTATTAATGATTTATAACAAAGAGAACGACATTAGTTGACCAATTGTTCACGTTAGTCGTCCAATTGGCTACATTAAGTCGTCCAATATGTTACGTTGCTCGTCCCATTTATTACTTTGATCGTCCAATATGTCACGTCGCTCGTCCCATTGATAGCATTGGTTGTCCAATATGTCACGTCGCTCGTCCCATTGATAGCATTTGTCGTCTAATATGTCACGTCACTCGTCCCATTGATAGCATTTGTCGTCTAATATGTCACGTCACTCGTCCCATTGATAGCATTGGTTGTCCAATATGTCACGTCGCTCGTCCCATTGACAGCATTTGTCGTCTAATATGTCACGTCGCTCGTCCCATTGATAGCATTTGTCGTCTAATATGTCACGTCGCTCGTCCCATTGATAGCATTGGTTGTCCAATATGTTACGTTGCTCGTCCCGTTATTTACGTTGGTCGTCCAATTGGTTGCACCAGTCATCTTAGTCTGTTTTAAAATTAATTAAATTATTCTAACCTAAATACTGGACGTTGTTTGATAACAAATTACGGAGTCAAAACTTAATTTCTTCGAATTTTAATTGAATAAATCATATTAACAACATCTATGATGTTAATCTCTTCAAACCGTGTGAGGTCACCTTGAAGACTAGACACTCGACTTCCACTCTCCTGTCGACTGTGAGATTGAAGAGGGCGCATTATAAATTTGAAATGTCATTAACACAAATTGTGAGCGCAGGTGTTGAAGAATTGTGAGTACTGTTGAAGAATGGGGTTGGGGTATAAACAAACCGGTAGTGGTAGAAACTGACGGGGTCATGCACGTGGAGGCGGCGCCTGCGCAGCGGGGTGTACCACCCGCCTAACAGATCAGTACTGCTCTAGCGCCCCCTGGGGATGGTCTGAAACCACTCACACAAACACAGATCACCAGACAGATTACACTTGTAGTTAAAGTAGTACTATGCAACAATTGTATAACCTTTAACAATTATTTCAACTTCCATTATTTCATTTAGATTTTACCCAACTTTGATTAGGAAAACTAAGCAATACAAATATGAAGGCTCCTATAAAGTGTCGTTTGATTTTTTCCCCTTTTCTAGAGTTAGAGATGAGTATATACGGCGTGCTTGCAACAGTGGTACATTGAGGGTGCATTAAATACAAATTTATATCTATTTGTCAAAATATCTAAAAAATCTCATGATTATTAACTATGCATTCTCTTAGATAGAAGACACCGACACAACTTTGTGCGCATTTTAAGGCGAATATGAATCAATACATGAATGTAGGATGAGTGTGGATGACTTGTGTAGTCTGGTTACTAACTCAGAAAGGTCCATTTATTAATAGTTCAACAGCCAGGGCAACTAAAGAACCTATAGATTTTACGTGGAATCCGAACCACCTAGTAAAAAATTGATTAATAAGTAAAAACAAAATATTGCATTTAAGCTCGATCTAACCTGTTTAATGTTTGTCTCTAGGTAATAGTTAAATTAATTAAATTTCGATTGCAACATTTGAATCAAATGGATTTGTATGTCAAATAAATACAAATTGATTTAAATTACCATAATATGTCATATATGGTTAACATTTCAGCAATTTTTCATCCGTGTAGGCTAAGTATTTAAAAGATGCAGTAATTAACTATGTTACGGGATTTGTATGTATTCTTACATATGACACGCCGACACAACTTTGTGCGTATTTTAAGACGAGTATAGGATGAATTTAGATTACTTGTGGAGTCTGGTTACTAACTGAGTTCGACTTATCCTCAGAAAAGGGACCTGGTTATTAACCCAATAGCCAGGGCAACTAAGAGACCTACAGCTTTACGTGGAATCCGAACCACGTAGTATTGGTCCGACTTTCAGGTAATTGGCAAGCCTTATACTGTACTCATTTATCTGCCCTACATAACATCCTGACACTGACTACCACCCAACCTGGACACCCCAGTAGTGGCCACGCCGATAGTAACCAGTGAGTTAAAAACGTTCTTATTATCTGTACTTAAAGTTAACAAACCAATTTACCACTTCCTTATAAATGAAATGTTTACAACAAATATTTATTTAACATACGATTACAAAAATATATCGGGGGTGTTAGGGAGTGTGGAATATCTGTCGATAAATATTTCGAAAAAATTATTTTCACCCCCGCAGGTTGAACTCTCTAAAGTCCAAAACAGCCACGGTGCCCAAAAACGCAACACTCATCAAATGGAGCTTAACTGGTTGAACATGATTTTAGTTACTCATACTCATGTGCTGCTCTTAGAATCCTCATAAAAGTGCCATAACCGTTACGGAAAAAATCCAGGCTATGAAGCCTGTTTGCAACCATAACACCATATTGTTTACGTAATAGCATTTTGATGATATTTTGTTAGAGATTAAATTAAAATAACAAAACAACGATTAAGTGTTCCATACAAAATAAATATTTTAAAATCGCTTAAAATTATCATGATAAATTATATTTACAATTTCTGACAACAGACACACATCTGAAGTAGGGATGAGCATCGAAAGGAAAACATCGATGTTTACCAGCGATGTTTTTATCGGTAGCAACCATCAATGTCGCAATAACATCGAACCAAATACGTCGATGTTTTAAAACAAAACGTTGAAAACATCGACGTTTTCCAAAACAATTTAAATAAAACATATTAAATAAATGATAAATATGTCAAATTAACGTTTATTAAAATATACGTAGTTTTTAACTTTAATTTATAAAATTAGTGAACACAAAGTTAACTTCAGTATCAATATGTTGTTATATAATGTTAACAAACAGTACAATAATACAATACAGTTTGGAGTTTACAAACAGTTTGGTAGTTAAAACAACATTGTAAATAATTCGTCCTAAAGGGTGAAGAAAATGAATAACCTATTATGTAAATGTAAGATATATTATTTAATATAATTTTAGATTTGTACTTTGTATGGATAAAATATAACTTCAACCTAAAAATATAAACTAATTGCTTGAACAACTCTTCCAATTGACTATATTGTAACTAAATAGTCGGCACTGGTGGCGCAGTGATGTAACCTAGCTACATGGGGACAAAGTGTTTGAGAGATTGTAGGCGATAGGTTGGATGCTCGGTCCTCTTAATACCGACATGGCGTCCGCTTGATGGTTGCTATCGGCGTGGGACACTACTAGAGAAGTCTGGGGTGTCCAGGTTGGGTGGTAATCATTGTGTGGATGTTGTGTGGGGGAGATAACTGAGTATCAGGCTTGTCAATTAGCTGAAAATCAGACCAGCACTACGTGGTTCGGATTCCACGTAAAGCTATAGGTCCCTTAGTTGCCCTGGCTGTTGGGCTATTAATAAATTGCCCTTACTGAGGAACAGTTGAACTCAGTTAGTAACCAGACTAAACTCATCCACACTCATATAACTATAGTCGCCTTAACTCATGTTTATATTCGCCTTAAAATACCTTAAAATATTTGTGTCGGCGTCTCATATGTAAGAATAGGAAGTAACAAATATATACTAACTTCAATAAGCTCGTGTCATCGACAACAGAACAAAACAAACGACATCCGGTAAATACAACTATGGAGAAAAGGCTGATACTGATAAGAAAGAATGCGACTGAATGACAAATACGGGGGGTTGTTGGTAACAATGACATCATTGGGACATGAGCAGAAGAGAAACATCGGTAGCTCAACATCGATGTAAAAAACATCGATCATAAGAGTAAAACCATCCATGATTTGAAAAAATCTACTATAGATGCTCGTCCCTAAACTGTAGCTACATCGTCCCCCTCCTTCCCCTCCCCATAGAAATGACCCCAACAGGTGTACCATAGAGAGGTCAAAGGTCAGCTCAGTTCAATGTAAATGTCATACAGCCACACACCACCATGTTTTGAAGCTTCCAAATTTGTTTGTGGCCTTTGAAAGAAATTTAGTTTGTTTGGGTTTAATTTCGTACAGTATTTTTCATTTTAAGGAATTTCGTTTCTTAAAACGACGACTTTGCAGTTTTTCAGAATATATTATTGTTTAGTTAATAGTATTAATGAAGCCACAAATTAATGACCATAACTCTGGTACGTATTTTTATCGAATGTCCACAATGATCACAGCGTTTGGGTCTACCTGTAGTTATCTATAATAATCGTAATAAACTACAACTAAAAATAATCACTTCATTCAATCTGTAAGTATAATTTTAATAAGTTTCATACTCAAAATGTATTCTAATTAACTAAAAAACAATTATAAAAGGTTTAAATTTTGTAAGTTTTAGACTAGAGTCGTAAGTACGTTATTTTAAAGATATATCCACCACCGGCGGACAGCTCAGGGCTTAAGGCTTAAGAGTCTGCAGAGGTTGTCGGCCATGTTGGTTTTAATCCCATAAGATCAATGTTATTTTCGAACCGGACATAAGATCACTTGTATCCAAATTAAACAATTATTTTTAAACAGATTGGTTCCAAACAAATTGCACTTGATTAAGAATGAAATTGCGCGTTTGATTTGCTTTGCGAATTCCTAATTAGTTTTAAAGAAAAAACATTAAAAATATTTAGTTTAAAGTTTTTATTTTCACCTATTTTTCAAAACTAGGCGTAAGTATTCAAAATATCGAAATCAAACCCAATGAGCAATCTGTTGGACAGTAAATAAGGAAAAAATATAGATTTACAAATAACATTGTTCTTATGGGATTAAAACCAACATGGCCGACAGCCTCTGCAGACTCTCAAGACTGAGGAGTCAAAGGGTAAGGTTTGACCTCAATGGACCCGAGTTTGAATCCCAAACTGAACTGAATTCGTTGGGTTGCTGTATAAAGTTCACGCAAAGACCCTGGTGAACACTCAACGTGAATTGGCGATTAAAGTTAGTAGATTTTACTGTGGGGGGGGGGGGGTATTAAATTATACTTATTTCTATGAATTCACCAAACAGTATTAAGTCTTTATTGTGATTCCTCCATTCATCTCATAGATATATATTATTTTTATCAATTCTCATAGCAAAGTGTTATGTAAGAAAACAGCTGGCAAATAGCTTCAAATTTTCCAAATTTACAAATGTTTGATATCTGTCGGTGACAGTGTGCATTCGAACGTACATCTCTGTGCCAAAACTCATATCCGAACTAGATTTCCCCACCCAATACAACTACTTGAACTTGTATTTCCCGACCTAAATTTTAATTCAAACCCCATTTCTTCAGTCTATACATAAATGTAAACTTCTTCTTCGCCTGGCATACAGAATGGAGCTTGTGTTCCTCACCTAGAATACATAGTCGAGCTACCTATACATTCGAACTGTGTAATTCACATCAAAGTATGAGTACACAATCAAGTTAGAGATAGCGCAGGTTCGAATCCTGGCCTAGACTGGTAGTTTGTATCAGTAACATTCAACTTGTACTGAACTGGTTCACCCCCTCTCTATGTCTGATAAGTTCCCAGTACAGACACTAAGTCTCCAAGTAGCTTGCAGTAACAATAAATAATTGATTTTCTAATGCTTCTCTTTAAACCCTTAAAACTTCATGGAAATATCAAAACTATTTTAAAATTGTATAAGAAATGTTTTTTGTGTATTTTCTAATTGGTGGTGTTATTTACTGAAATAAAACACGCACTAATTTAAAATTTAAATTTTACTCAGCCCGAATGGATGATTCCACTAGTTAATTACACTTCTCGATAAGTATTATCTTAACTTAATTAGTTAAGTTTAGTGTTGGCACGAGCGGTCAGGTCGAAACTTGCAGAGGGGTGGAGGGCGGATCAATATGCGAGCCAACCCCCTGTGCCGGAGAGAAGCCTACCCCCTGTGCTCGACTGCAGGCAGTCCAGTGTTGACAAACAAGAGGTTCGAGTAGTACTGTGTTCTAGCACCAGTGTTCTAGCATTTGTTTTACTAATTAGCTCCGTGAGTGTAGTTTCTAGAATAATTACTTTTTTCTTTATTTTCTATCTCTCGTGGTTTTGGTGGTAAACAAATTGTAATGCGTTCTAACATGCTGTGATTCTTGATATGATGTAGGTAGTTGTTTATATTAGTTAAATATGGTTCGATAAGTTAACTTTAAGGTTAGTTACATGTTACATATGATGTTTCCTGTGTTCAGAGGACGTTCAGTAGAAACGCCCATTGCAGACCTAGTATAGTTTTTTTTTCTAAAATATCCTTGTAAAAATATTACCAATCAATATTTTTTATTTTTATTCTTGTAGCCACAAATAGCATAAACTAGTCGCCTTTTAAAACTTGAAAATACACAAACATACTTATATTTATATTTAAATTAAATTTCATTAACCTTCCATTGATTAAATTATTGGAATCAATGTATAAAATAAATTGCATAGTTTTCTACTAAAAGCCACAATCAGTAACTCTATACTACACATAAATAAATTAATTTGTCGATTGCAAGCATTATTTACTGAGCACTTAGTTTACAAACTATAAAAGACAAAATTTAATAAAAATTTAAATTACCATGTATAAAATGACTCTATGTGCTATATGGTTAAATTTATACTAATATTTAATAATTTTAGTACCAACAAATAATAGTTTCACTTTCAAATCTTTAATTTCTGTAACACATTAAAAAAACGTTATTGTAATAAATTACTTTACGTGATGATTTATTACGTAAAGTTAACGTTATGTATCTGTGGCTCGATACTAAACAAGAAGTTCACGAAACGCTCAAATAGGTGATACAACAAGAGATATTTTTTCCAAAAATACTTAATTTGATCAGTAATTTACAATTGAATATGTAACATTTGGTACAGTGGTTATAGACAGGACTATATACTGAACTAGAAACTTGTTTAAGTTAATTAGCTCAAAAAACATATTGGAAGTGTGGTTAGATAATAAGGTTTGAGGTTCCTACACACAGAGAACTTAGACGTAACTAGGCTAAGGTTTGAAACGTTGGTATTTTAAATATTTTGTGTAAGTGAAAGGTCATCAACTGGGTGCAGGTTTAGCAATGTTGGGTGGGTGCCAAACATCCTGCACTGTAGTGGTGACAGACAAAGAATTTTTTTATTTCAAATCTTTTAAACGCTGTAGTTCTTTATTTACTACATTTTCATTCATTATTCATTATTAAGACGCCGATCAACATAATATGGGTGAATTATAAGGGGCGAATGAGTGTTTTGAGTGTAGGAACGAGTGTAGTCATTGTTACTAACTAAGGTCGACTGTGTCTCAGAAAGGACAATTTATTAATAGCCCAATAGCTAGGGCAACTAAGGGACCTGCAGCTTTAGGTAGAATCCGAACCATGTAGTGTTGGTCTGATTTTCAGCTAACTGACAAGTCTGACACTCAGTTCTCTTCCCTACACAACATCTGAACCTTGACAACCATCCCATATGGACACCCCAGACTTCTCTAGTAGTGTCCACGTCGATGGCACCCATTGAGCGGGCGCCGTGTCGGTATTAAAGAGGACAGAGTAACGCCTACAATCTCCACAACATTTAAGTCCATAAGTAAATAACCACAAACGTAGCTATGGTACATGAATGTTTCAACCAGTTTAAATTTCCTTAAAATGAACTGTATAGGACTTATTTAGATATTAATCCATAGGTTAAGGCAGAGGAGCTAACTACTAGGCTGGAAATAAGCCTGGTTAAACTTTCGCAGTGCATAAAAAGTCTCGAAATAATTAACGTTTTGAAATAAATTAGCTAAACAAGATAGTGGGTTTGTGCATAATGAATTTGCTTAACGAAATTTTTTCAGAGTAAGCTTAAAGTGGAAGTGGATAGAGGTGTGAAGTGGTTACAAATATATAACGTAAATGAGATATTCAACGTCATAAATTGAATGGGCCCAAAACGGCGATGCAGTGTTTACGGAAGAGAATTAGCCCTAGTAGGTATGACGTCAAAATTATGGTTAAGAAGAGGACCTCGCATCGTGTTCCTGGTAGACTGTGCTGAAAACGTTTCTGCCGTCATCAGTGAGAGGGCTCAATGTTTGTCATAGCTCCACTTGAATCAGATTCTGCTCCAGGCTGGAAGCTGAATGGAGACTCACGGACTCGACCTAGTGGTTTTCAAGACTAAGATCGTTATGCTCACTCAGTGGAGAATCCTAACATGTCAGAGACGAGGTCCGTCTAGGTCCATATCAAGCAAGCAGCTAAGAACCTAGGTCTGATACCTGACTCTCCGTCCGTTACTGGTAACACATCGCGGTGGTGTGCGAAAAGGCAGCAGAGGTCAATCTCATCGCTAAATAGGCTGTAGCTAGATTTATCAAAAGAGGAATTTTCATGTCTACTTGGATGTCATCCTCTGTGTGTTGTAAAAGTGGTTGTGGGTATGATTAGATCTTGCTACTACTGCATGATGATTGTGACTGGAGCGTTCCCCTCAATCTACTCACAATCAAAAGATACGGGTGCCAGAACGAGTGAACAGCGGAGATGCAGCGTTAGAGGCCAGGATGGAGATTCTACGAGCTTAGTAAGACAGATGGTAGAATCTCGCACTGATGAGCGTAGGACTTGCCGGCTTAACGTGGACTTTGACATCTAGATGAGTTGGACCAAGGAGTAATTGATTTCTACCATTTCAGCTACTGTCTGCTACTTCATGAAGTATCTGGACCGGATAAGAAGGGTCAGTGCCCACCTCGCGAGCGCCTGGGGAACGAGTAGTGATGTACGTGAATCGTGTTTTGCATGTGGACATTTCACTTGTGAGGGAAGAGCAAGTTCTGTGGTAGGTCCACAAACTTGGTAAACAAGGTGTGGAGGTAAACTGGTAATTATGGTGGATTTTGGTTATTAATAGTCCTTTCTGAGCTAAGTTGAACTCAGATAGTAACAATAACTACACTCGTTCATCTACATTCATCACACTCATTCGCCCCTCATATTCGCCCGTAGATCGGCATCTTAGAAATGAATAATGAATATAGGTGAATGTTGTTGATACGTATTTTCATTTACACATCCTTTAAATGCATCATGTTAGCCTTTTATTTACATCATAGTTTAAATGAAATTCATTAATATACTCCGAGAATTACAACTAAAATAATTATACAAAGAATAAATTGTGAAAAGTTCAAAAACCACTCTTAAATAGGAACGTTACAATTGGATATACCCTTTTTTTAAAGGAAAACTGAGTTTAACCAACACGTCATAATTGGTTATAAATTGCTGAGTTTACAAGTGGTCCAAAGCAACTAAAAGCAACTAAGCAATCAAGCTAACAACCCAACATTGGAAACACGTAATTGGAAATTTGCTCCAGAAACTTGATTATACGATTATAAAACTTTTAACTTGATAACTTTGTGATTAGGTGTATTCTAAAAATTGTAATTTCATTAATGTGGTAGAGCTTACTTGTAATAACATCACTAATACATTTTAAAATTCAATTCGACAACGCTTTAGATGTAACAATCAATATCATTAAATTATATATTTTTAACTATCCTACGTACAATAATTAAACTCAAAAAATAATTAACAAAATTTGATTGTTAAGAAGAAGAATTTCGTAAAACAAAAAATAAAATGTACATAAACTTTCAATTAAAACATCTAAGTAACGCTCGTATCTTGAAACTACTGCCCTAGTCTCTTGTAATTAATCTATGGAGCTAATAACCATATTGGATGGTAATTTAAATACTGCTAACTGATTATGAGGTTTCTAATTACATTTGCAAAGTGAATGTTTCGCGAAAGGAAACATGTTAATTTCAGTTAAGAATCTTCCTTGTATCGAATACATATACATCGATTGATTGTCACCTTTCATTTTAGTTGGTAAACACAGCTGAATCGCCGTTATGAAGGATCTTTCCTGTATCGAATACATAAACACGGATAGTGTGTTACTGTTCGTTTACTTGGCGTCTACACATGTTAGTAGGACAAGTCGATAAACATCACTCAGTAGCCGTTACGAAGAGCCTTCTATGTATCGAATGCACATCGATAGTGTGCCACTGTACGATTTAGTCGGTATCCACACACGTTCAGTAGGACAAGTCGATAAACATCACTCAGTAGCCGTTACGAAGGGTCTTTATGTGTCGAATACACATCGATAGTGTGCCAATGTTCGATTTAGTCGGTATCTACAAACGTTCAGTAGGACAAATCGATAAACATCACTCAGTAGCCGTTACGAAGAGCCTTCTATGTATCGAATGCACATCGATAGTGTGCCACTGTTCGATTTAGTCGGTATCTATCAGTAGCCGTTACGAAGAGCCTTCTATGTATCGAATGCACATCGATAGTGTTCCACTGTACGATTTAGTCGGTATCTACACATGTTAGTAGGACAAGTCGATAAACATCACTCAGTAGCCGTTACGAAGAGCCTTCTATGTATCGAATGCATATCGATAGTGTGCCACTGTACAATTTAGTCGGTATCTACACATGTTAGTAGGACAAGTCGATAAACATCACTCAGTAGCCGTTACGAAGAGCCTTCTATGTATCGAATGCACATCGATAGTGTGCCACTGTTCGATTTAGTCGGTATCTACACACGTTCAGTAGGACAAGAGTAGTAGGGATATGTTCCTTTAACGCCTTCCCATGAGGAGTTTTCGTCATGTGAGCAGGTCAAAGGTCAAGGTCAAAGGTCAAGGTCAAGGCCAGGGGTCAAAGGTCAAGGTCAAAGGTCAAGGTCAAAGGTCAAATGTCAAAGGTCAAATGTCAAAGGTCAAATGTCAAGGGTCAAAGGTCAAGGTCACCCCTGACCTTTGACCCCTGACCCCCGACGGTGAGTCGGTGGTGGGAGGAAGTCACGTGACCGGATCCAAGATGGCTGCCCCCATTCCTGCCAACCTGTTGGGAATTTTCCCTCCCAAAATTTCCCAAAATTCCCTTTTTGTACTATATAAAATACACTATTAGCCTTGTTATACTATATAAAATGAAATTTTTTCTCACATCATACTATATAAAATACACTCTTAACCTAACTTTTACAATGTTATACCATATAAAATACACTCTTAGCCTAGCTATACTATATAAAATGAACTTTTTTTTTGTCCAATAAGGCGTCTTTTCCCTCCCGTACCAACTCAGACTCGGTACCCCGTGGGAAAATTCCCTCCCAAAATTTCCCTCAAATTCCCAAATTTCCCTCAAAATTCCCTTTTTGTACTATATAAAATACACTATTAGCCTTGTTTTACTATATAAAATGAAATTTTTTCTCACATCATACTATATAAAATACACTCTTAACCTAACTTTTACAATGTTATACCATATAAAATACACTCTTAGCCTAGCTATACTATATAAAATGAACTTTTTTTTTGTCCAATAAGGCGTCTTTTCCCTCCCGTGCCAACTCAGACTCGGTACCCCGTGGGAAAATTCCCTCCCAAAATTTCCCTCAAATTCCCAAATTTCCCTCAAAATTCCCTTTTTGTACTATATAAAATACACTTTTAGCCTTGTTATACTATATAAAATGCATTATTTTCTCTTATACTCTATAGTAAATCTATACTCTGATTGGTCCATTTTTTTTGTGACGTCATCCAAGATGGCAGCGCCCATGTTTCCCGCCAAATTTTCTAACCTCACTTTTCCTAACCTCACATTTCCCTCCAAATTCCCTTGTTATACTATATAAAATACACTCTTAACCTAACATTTACCACGTCATACTATATAAAATACACTCTTAACCTAAATTTTACCATGTTATACTATATAAAATACATTCTTAGCTATACTATATAAAATGAACTTTTTTTTTTTTTGTCCAAGGCGGCGGTCCCGGATCCAAGATGGCGGCCGGACACAGTGCTACCACCCTCCCCTCCCAAATTTCCTGCCAAATTTCCCTTGTTATACTATATAAAATGTACTCTTAGCCAAAATGCACTCTATTTACAGTCTGGGTTTGGCTAACCCGGGTTAGCACAACGTGGGTTATTAAAGCTCGGGTTGAATCAACGTGGGTTAATAAAACCCGGTTAGCACAACGTGGGTTATTAAAGCTCGGGTTGAATCAACGTGGGTTAATAAAACCCGGGTTAACACAACGTGGGTTAATAAAACCCGGGTTAACACAACGTGGGTTATTAAAGCCCGGGTTAAATCAACGTGGGTTAATAAAACCCGGGTTAAAAGCATGGATCAATCATACTAAGGAACTAAAAAAAGAACTCCTACAAGTACTTTTTCTTCAACCATTGTGGCGGCCCCAGCCGGATCCAAGATGGCGTCTTTTCCCTTCCCGCCAACTCACACCCAGTACTCCGTGGGAAAATTCCCTCCCAAAAATTCTCTCACCGGAAAGATGGCGGCCTTTCCCTTGTTATACTATATAAAATACACTCTGTTATACTATAACAAATGTAATATTTCATATACTCTATGTGGCTTCCTTCGTACGCTCTTAGCCTACGATGCATGTGCGAGGAATTGCCACTTGAAACAGCTGTGCGCTGCTACCAGCGCTCCCAGCACCAATTTCCTAAAACATAAATATATATTAAACAAACTAGACAAAAAGTTATCAACCCCGTGGTCCAGTGGTTAGCGTACCCGACTCCCAGAGCCTGCCAATAGGAGAACATCAGTCATGAGATAGAGATCATGGTAATCTTTCATTGAAGTCATACCAAAAGTGGCCCACACAGTCTGTGCATGGGTATAATCGTCATGAGTGATTGGTGTTTGAGTCGGATGCGGAACCACTCGGACACAAGGTTATTTTTTAATTCGATTGAATTGTGTCCAATTCATAACTAATTGACTCATGAACAAAACACACTACATAAACAATATTTCATATATATATATATATATATATATATATATATATATATATATATATATATATACATTATAACAAATGTCACATCGCACCTGGCTGCAGCCTTATCGAGGCACGTATAGTGTCGACAACCTACAGGCGTAACTACTACAGCATGCACAAACATATTACATAGATACTCACCCTGAATGGTCGGTAGAATGTTAGTACAAAAGCCTCTGAAGGAACATCAACCTCCTCTACCAGCTCAGAGGTCACTCTTTGATTTTTAAGGGTAAACAAAGAGGCTCCCACAGGTCTAGACCATATACCCCTGTGGTACGGAAAGACAAACCCATGTAACTTGCCCCAACCATCGCAAGCTACGGTGATAGCCACTCCACAACAAAATTGCTACCTCCCAGCATTATTTTTGTGTGTTATTTTATTTTTTATACTTTTTTTTTTGGATCCCCTATAAGTCTAGCCGCCACTTTACTTGGAGAAGCCTTTCAATATGACGCAAAAACTTACAAAGGGCTTTTATTTATTTTTTTTATTTTCTCGTTACTAAAAATATCCCTTACTCACACCCTGGACTTACAGAGTTTAAGCCAGCCATAGAGTGTTACACACATCCAGATACACGTACCGTACGAGGGCCCATTGCATACTAGATGCATCTGCGACTCAAGGTCTTACGGGGATTAGCCCAGCCCCAAGCTGCAGGACCGCCTCAGGACTTATGCGTTTTACGGCTGCCTTAGAGAACAGTCGGGCGATTTTTTATTGAATTTGGGCCGCCCTCACCTCGACGTTACGGTTATTGCACTTACACACACACACACACACACACACATACACACTGGGTTACGGACCGTTAGACCACCCCAGAGCCCACACACCATGGACCTACAGATTACAAGTTTTAAAACTTAAGTCTCTAAATGCTTCTTTCTACAATTGGAAGTTATTATAGTCTTTAATAATCCACGCTCCTTTAAGTTCTTCTAATATTGTAATAATCTCACTGTCATGGTCAGTGTTTCCCGCCTTTTTTGAGGCAATCAACAAACGCAACCTGTCTACTAATTGATTAGGATCGTCCCAGCTCGAGTAATTAACCTTTGAAAATTTTAAAACATCCTTGTATACTTGTCTCCTTACTTCATCCATTTCATTTCCATCGTCTGAACTACTATCAAAGTAATCTTGCTCATTTGAACTATACGTCTCCCCACCCTTATCTGCATCAAGTGAATTGTTTTCAATCTCATCCACGTGATACCTACCTAATTTTTCCATTTCATTTTCATCGTCTGAACTACTATCAAAGTAATCTTGCTCATTTGAACTATACGTCTCCCCACCCTTATCTGCATCAAGTGAATTGTTTTCAATCTCATCCACGTGATACCTAACTAATTTTACAGGTAACCTATCTGGAGTTTTTGAACGTTTCCTAGGATGAAAAGTACTGTCTATTGGATTATTTACATACATTGTACTACTTTCCTCACTTATTGGTGTTAACCCGTTAATTAAAGGTTTAATAATGTTTTTATGTTTAAGACCCCTGCTTCCTTTTACCATTCCATTATTAGGATTTATATAGGATTTTGTTTGCAGCAACATTTTCCTGTACGAATCCAAATCTCCATCTCTATAGTCTTTATTTGATGTTTTTATGGGTTTCCTCATAAAAACTAACTCGAATAGATCAGATGACCCAGGATATACCTTACCGTCAATCAAGATGTTATTTCCTTCAAATTTAACTGACTGTGTACCCATTTTAAATTGTTCACTTCCTTTATCGAAAGTGATCCCATAAGTATGGTCAGCTGCATTATTCAAGTTTTTTATACTAAACTGTAACCATGACATTAGATCACTCCCAACTTCACTATGTGCATCGTTACCTTGAATTGAGGACACTTTTAAAGCTTGAGCTTTCTCAGGTTCAGTGGAAGCCGAAGCTGATACAAGATCTTGTTCATTCGAATTCATGTTTAATAATAATAAAGAATTTAGAAAACAACTCTATTTATAGCCTGGGTTGGGCTAACTCGGGTTAAATCAACGTGGGTTAATAAAACCCGGGTTAAATCAACGTGGGTTAATAAAACCCGGGTTAACACAACGTGGGTTAATAAAACCCGGGTTAACACAACGTGGGTTAATAAAACCCGGGTTAACACAACGTGGGTTAATAAAACCCGGGTTTACAGGTCTGGTGGGAAATGTTCTTCTGGCTGGAGCGACACTCACTTTCCTGACCTCTGATTGGTCGAGAGCAGCCACCTGCCGGATCCAAACGTTATTGATTGTTTCGGAGAGTGGGGAAGCCACCTGCCGGATCCAAACGTTATGGATTGTTTCGGAGAGTGGGGAAGCCACCTGCCGGATCCAAGCGTTATTGATTGTTTCGGAGAATACCTTCGGGGGTTTCCGGCGACTGTCGGCTACCTTCGTACGCTCTTCACCTGTCGGCTACTGGTCTGGCGCGCACCTAAATGCTACGCTCTGATTGGTTGCCTCCCTCACACGTAATCTTTCTCACTTCTGCTCTTGCGCTCGCGCCGATCAGACGTACCTTCACTTTGCTCCCACTCGATATCAGTAATACTTTAACTCTTTATTATATTTTGGATACCGTTCTCTGTACGGTATTTCGAAAGTGATATACCAAGAGTAAGTCCCGTATACAGTATAATTAGTCCTTACGTTTGATTGACTAAAGTTTGAATACCCTTGCTTTTGAGCTTTTAATTCGATTTGAATTACTATTAATATCATTTAATTTTGTTTCAATATTATCAAAGATGGAATCCTACGCCATAAACCGCAATATTGTGACCATTTCCCGTCGGTTCGACACTACAGGAACTGACCTCCTTACCGTTCTGACCGTACATAAAAATAAAATTATGTCCGAAATAAATAACCACCTAAACAGGCTCGGGGGAGTTAAATGGTACCTTGCGGTACAAATTAAATTTTCCAAAATTGTTAACAACGAAGAAATCACAACAACACCATTCTTTCACGGCAAAACTCATCCTTTGTTACCTTCCAATTCTCTAGATGTACAATACTCTGAAGCTACAGACAAAATTTTAGAAAGCATGGCTAAGTGGATAAGTCAAGGTAGTGGGTGGGTAATAGAAAATGTTTTACGACTCGATTTGTTTATTGTAAAATTTCAACCTCTCTACGCCTCTTCTTTCATACCCACCCCGAAAAAAAAAAATCTCAAACTCTATGCATGGAATTATAAATGTTAAAAATGACGACAATAAATGTTTCCTATACTCTGTACTTGCCCAATTGTTCCCTGACCGAAATAGACGAGTAAGTTATTATAAATCCTTGGAACATAATATAAACATGTCCGGGATTAGCTATCCTGTCAAAATCAGCTATGTTCTACTGTGACTACTGCCTACACAGATTTTGGACTAAAGACTTACTTACTGACCACTTACCTTCGTGTTCACCACACGGTGCACAAACCAGTGAGCGGTACATTTCAGTCACCCTTGAATCTTTACGATTTTTGGACTCACTTCAATTCCTTAACGCTTCTTTGGACACACTCGTATCCAACTTAGTTTCTGACGGAGCATCAAAATTCAAAATTTTAGGGCAGTGTATGACCAACACTGACTTACTTCTACGCAAAGGTGTCTTTCCCTATACGTACATGACAGACGAATCAAAATTTAACGATACTGAACTGCCTCCTAAGGAGGCGTTCTACAACGACCTGACCAAAACACATATCACTTACGAAGACTACTTACACGCACAGACTGTGTGGTCAACCTTTGGTATGACCACTTTGAAACAGTACCACGACCTGTAACTACTTACAGACGTACTATTACTGGCAGACGTGTTTGAAAATTTTAGAACCACTAGTATGACTTACTACGGGATTGACCCCTGTAACGACTACTCTGCCCCCGGACTGGCATGGAATTCCATGTTAAAAATGACAGACGTACATCTTGAACAACTCACTGACATAGACCAACACCTCTTTGTCGAGTCTGGGATCCGGGGCGGTGTCTCCATGATACCCAACCGGTACGCCCAGGCCAACAACCCTTACTTACCCAACTTTGACAAGACAAAACCCATCAACTACCTACTTTATCTTGACTGTAATAATTTGTACGAAACCAGTATGTCTGATAGACTCCCAGAGTCTGGTTTTAAATGGAATGACCCTCAAGACATTGACTTTACAAAAGTACCCGACGACTCTGACATTGGATATATTTTAGAAGTCGACTTACACTACCCAGACCATTTACACGACTTACATTCTGACTTTCCACTGGCCCCCGAACGAAAAGTAGTGTATGACGTATTTTTTTTTGTCACATAGAGTAGTTAGTAGTTTTTCGGTCTTGGCGGGTTTATAGTTGAGTTCATGAAGCAAGTCCTTATAGTAAAGGGAAAGCATGTCGTCCGTCACTACTTTTGATCATTATTCTTAATATTTACAACTCCTTTGCTAGGATGAGCAAGACTTTTAGGTGTTGGTATGTATGTTGATCTACAGATTTCCCAAGGAGTCCAGCTCGAGTAATTAACCTGTGAAAACCGCAGCCGGCACCTCAAGAAGTGTAGCCCCGCTCACATCAAGAGGAAAGCAGACGAGCCAGCCCCCTCCACTTCCAAGGTTGCTCGCTTTGAGGTGAGCGGGGCTACACTTCTTGAGGTGCCGGCTGCGGTTTTCACAGGTTAATTACTCGAGCTGGACTCCTGGGGAAATCTGTAGATCAACATACATACCAACACCTAAAAGTCTTGCTCATCCTAGCAAAGGAGTTGTAAATATTAAGAATAATGATCAAAAGTAGTGACGGACGACAGGCTTTCCCTTTACTATAAGGACTTGCTTCATGAACTCAACTATAAACCCGCCAAGACCGAAAAACTACTAACTACTCTATGTGACAAAAAAAAATACGTCATACACTACTTTTCGTTCGGGGGCCAGTGGAAAGTCAGAATGTAAGTCGTGTAAATGGTCTGGGTAGTGTAAGTCGACTTCTAAAATATATCCAATGTCAGAGTCGTCGGGTACTTTTGTAAAGTCAATGTCTTGAGGGTCATTCCATTTAAAACCAGACTCTGGGAGTCTATCAGACATACTGGTTTCGTACAAATTATTACAGTCAAGATAAAGTAGGTAGTTGATGGGTTTTGTCTTGTCAAAGTTGGGTAAGTAAGGGTTGTTGGCCTGGGCGTACCGGTTGGGTATCATGGAGACACCGCCCCGGATCCCAGACTCGACAAAGAGGTGTTGGTCTATGTCAGTGAGTTGTTCAAGATGTACGTCTGTCATTTTTAACATGGAATTCCATGCCAGTCCGGGGGCAGAGTAGTCGTTACAGGGGTCAATCCCGTAGTAAGTCATACTAGTGGTTCTAAAATTTTCAAACACGTCTGCCAGTAATAGTACGTCTGTAAGTAGTTACAGGTCGTGGTACTGTTTCAAAGTGGTCATACCAAAGGTTGACCACACAGTCTGTGCGTGTAAGTAGTCTTCGTAAGTGATATGTGTTTTGGTCAGGTCGTTGTAGAACGCCTCCTTGGGAGGCAGTTCAGTATCGTTAAATTTTGATTCGTCTGTCATGTACGTATAGGGAAAGACACCTTTGCGTAGAAGTAAGTCAGTGTTGGTCATACACTGCCCTAAAATTTTGAATTTTGATGCTCCGTCAGAAACTAAGTTGGATACGAGTGTGTCCAAAGAAGCGTTAAGGAATTGAAGTGAGTCCAAAAATCGTAAAGATTCAAGGGTGACTGAAATGTACCGCTCACTGGTTTGTGCACCGTGTGGTGAACACGAAGGTAAGTGGTCAGTAAGTAAGTCTTTAGTCCAAAATCTGTGTAGGCAGTAGTCACAGTAGAACATAGCTGATTTTGACAGGATAGCTAATCCCGGACATGTTTATATTATGTTCCAAGGATTTATAATAACTTACTCGTCTATTTCGGTCAGGGAACAATTGGGCAAGTACAGAGTATAGGAAACATTTATTGTCGTCATTTTTAACATTTATAATTCCATGCATAGAGTTTGAGATTTTTTTTTTCGGGGTGGGTATGAAAGAAGAGGCGTAGAGAGGTTGAAATTTTACAATAAACAAATCGAGTCGTAAAACATTTTCTATTACCCACCCACTACCTTGACTTATCCACTTAGCCATGCTTTCTAAAATTTTGTCTGTAGCTTCAGAGTATTGTACATCTAGAGAATTGGAAGGTAACAAAGGATGAGTTTTGCCGTGAAAGAATGGTGTTGTTGTGATTTCTTCGTTGTTAACAATTTTGGAAAATTTAATTTGTACCGCAAGGTACCATTTAACTCCCCCGAGCCTGTTTAGGTGGTTATTTATTTCGGACATAATTTTATTTTTATGTACGGTCAGAACGGTAAGGAGGTCAGTTCCTGTAGTGTCGAACCGACGGGAAATGGTCACAATATTGCGGTTTATGGCGTAGGATTCCATCTTTGATAATATTGAAACAAAATTAAATGATATTAATAGTAATTCAAATCGAATTAAAAGCTCAAAAGCAAGGGTATTCAAACTTTAGTCAATCAAACGTAAGGACTAATTATACTGTATACGGGACTTACTCTTGGTATATCACTTTCGAAATACCGTACAGAGAACGGTATCCAAAATATAATAAAGAGTTAAAGTATTACTGATATCGAGTGGGAGCAAAGTGAAGGTACGTCTGATCGGCGCGAGCGCAAGAGCAGAAGTGAGAAAGATTACGTGTGAGGGAGGCAACCAATCAGAGCGTAGCATTTAGGTGCGCGCCAGACCAGTAGCCGACAGGTGAAGAGCGTACGAAGGTAGCCAACAGTCGCCGGAAACCCCCGAAGGTATTCTCCGAAACAATCAATAACGCTTGGATCCGGCAGGTGGCTTCCCCACTCTCCGAAACAATCCATAACGTTTGGATCCGGCAGGTGGCTTCCCCACTCTCCGAAACAATCAATAACGTTTGGATCCGGCAGGTGGCTGCTCTCGACCAATCAGAGGTCAGGAAAGTGAGTGTCGCTCCAGCCAGAAGAACATTTCCCACCAGACCTGTAAACCCGGGTTTTATTAACCCACGTTGTGTTAACCCGGGTTTTATTAACCCACGTTGTGTTAACCCGGGTTTTATTAACCCACGTTGTGTTAACCCGGGTTTTATTAACCCACGTTGATTTAACCCGGGTTTTATTAACCCACGTTGATTTAACCCGAGTTAGCCCAACCCAGGCTATAAATAGAGTTGTTTTCTAAATTCTTTATTATTATTAAACATGAATTCGAATGAACAAGATCTTGTATCAGCTTCGGCTTCCACTGAACCTGAGAAAGCTCAAGCTTTAAAAGTGTCCTCAATTCAAGGTAACGATGCACATAGTGAAGTTGGGAGTGATCTAATGTCATGGTTACAGTTTAGTATAAAAAACTTGAATAATGCAGCTGACCATACTTATGGGATCACTTTCGATAAAGGAAGTGAACAATTTAAAATGGGTACACAGTCAGTTAAATTTGAAGGAAATAACATCTTGATTGACGGTAAGGTATATCCTGGGTCATCTGATCTATTCGAGTTAGTTTTTATGAGGAAACCCATAAAAACATCAAATAAAGACTATAGAGATGGAGATTTGGATTCGTACAGGAAAATGTTGCTGCAAACAAAATCCTATATAAATCCTAATAATGGAATGGTGAAAGGAAGCAGGGGTCTTAAATATAAAAACATTATTAAACCTTTAATTAACGGGTTAACACCAATAAGTGAGGAAAGTAGTACAATGTATGTAAATAATCCAATAGACAGTACTTTTCATCCTAGGAAACGTTCAAAAACTCCAGATAGGTTACCTGTAAAATTAGGTAGGTATCACGTGGATGAGATTGAAAACAATTCACTTGATGCAGATAAGGGTGGGGAGACGTATAGTTCAAATGAGCAAGATTACTTTGATAGTAGTTCAGACGATGAAAATGAAATGGAAAAATTAGGTAGGTATCACGTGGATGAGATTGAAAACAATTCACTTGATGCAGATAAGGGTGCGGAGACGTATAGTTCAAATGAGCAAGATTACTTTGATAGTAGTTCAGACGATGGAAATGAAATGGATGAAGTAAGGAGACAAGTATACAAGGATGTTTTAAAATTTTCAAAGGTTAATTACTCGAGCTGGGACGATCCTAATCAATTAGTAGACAGGTTGCGTTTGTTGATTGCCTCAAAAAAGGCGGGAAACACTGACCATGACAGTGAGATTATTACAATATTAGAAGAACTTAAAGGAGCGCGGATTATTAAAGACTATAATAACTTCCAATTGTAGAAAGAAGCATTTAGAGACTTAAGTTTTAAAACTTGTAATCTGTAGTTCCATGGTGTGTGGGCTCTGGGGTGGTCTAACGGTCCGTAACCCAGTGTGTATGTGTGTGTGTGTGTGTGTGTGTAAGTGCAATAACCGTAACGTCGAGGTGAGGGCGGCCCAAATTCAATAAAAAATCGCCCGACTGTTCTCTAAGGCAGCCGTAAAACGCATAAGTCCTGAGGCGGTCCTGCAGCTTGGGGCTGGGCTAATCCCCGTAAGACCTTGAGTCGCAGATGCATCTAGTATGCAATGGGCCCTCGTACGGTACGTGTATCTGGATGTGTGTAACACTCTATGGCTGGCTTAAACTCTGTAAGTCCAGGGTGTGAGTAAGGGATATTTTTAGTAACGAGAAAATAAAAAAAATAAATAAAAGCCCTTTGTAAGTTTTTGC
This sequence comes from Stictocephala bisonia, assembly GCA_035578905.1. Classification (NCBI taxonomy): domain Eukaryota; kingdom Metazoa; phylum Arthropoda; class Insecta; order Hemiptera; family Membracidae; genus Stictocephala; species Stictocephala bisonia. The sequence continues at coordinate 822,925 of JAQJVL010000041.1, read as the reverse complement.
GTCATATTGAAAGGCTTCTCCAAGTAAAGTAGCGGCTAGACTTATAGGGGATCCAAAAAAAAAATTATAAAAAATAAAATAACACACAAAAATAATACTGGGAGGTAGCAATTTTGTTGTGGAGTGGCTATCACCGTAGCTTGCGATGGTTGGGGCAAGTTACATGGGTTTGTCTTTCCGTACCACAGGGGTTATATGGTCTAGACCTGTGGGAGCCTCTTTGTTTACCCTTAAAAATCAAAGAGTGACCTCTGAGCTGGTAGAGGAGGTTGATGTTCCTTCAGAGGCTTTTGTACTAACATTCTACCGACCATTCAGGGTGAGTATCTATGTAATATGTTTGTGCATGCTGTAGTAGTTACGCCTGTAGGTTGTCGACACTATACGTGCCTCGATAAGGCTGCAGCCAGGTGCGATGTGACATTTGTTAGACATTTGTTATAATGTATATATATATATATATATATATATATATATATATATATATATGAAATATTGTTTATGTAGTGTGTTTTGTTCATGAGTCAATTAGTTATGAATTGGACACAATTCAATCGAATTAAAAAATAACCTTGTGTCCGAGTGGTTCCGCATCCGACTCAAACACCAATCACTCATGACGATTATACCCATGCACAGACTGTGTGGGCCACTTTTGGTATGACTTCAATGAAAGATTACCATGATCTCTATCTCATGACTGATGTTCTCCTATTGGCAGGCTCTGGGAGTCGGGTACGCTAACCACTGGACCACGGGGTTGATAACTTTTTGTCTAGTTTGTTTAATATATATTTATGTTTTAGGAAATTGGTGCTGGGAGCGCTGGTAGCAGCGCACAGCTGTTTCAAGTGGCAATTCCTCGCACATGCATCGTAGGCTAAGAGCGTACGAAGGAAGCCACATAGAGTATATGAAATATTACATTTGTTATAGTATAACAGAGTGTATTTTATATAGTATAACAAGGGAAAGGCCGCCATCTTTCCGGTGAGAGAATTTTTGGGAGGGAATTTTCCCACGGAGTACTGGGTGTGAGTTGGCGGGAAGGGAAAAGACGCCATCTTGGATCCGGCTGGGGCCGCCACAATGGTTGAAGAAAAAGTACTTGTAGGAGTTCTTTTTTTAGTTCCTTAGTATGATTGATCCATGCTTTTAACCCGGGTTTTATTAACCCACGTTGATTTAACCCGGGCTTTAATAACCCACGTTGTGTTAACCCGGGTTTTATTAACCCACGTTGTGTTAACCCGGGTTTTATTAACCCACGTTGATTCAACCCGAGCTTTAATAACCCACGTTGTGCTAACCGGGTTTTATTAACCCACGTTGATTCAACCCGAGCTTTAATAACCCACGTTGTGCTAACCCGGGTTAGCCAAACCCAGACTGTAAATAGAGTGCATTTTGGCTAAGAGTACATTTTATATAGTATAACAAGGGAAATTTGGCAGGAAATTTGGGAGGGGAGGGTGGTAGCACTGTGTCCGGCCGCCGTCTTGGATCCGGGACCGCCGCCTTGGACAAAAAAAAAAAAGTTCATTTTATATAGTATAGCTAAGAATGTATTTTATATAGTATAACATGGTACAAGTTAGGTTAAGAGTGTATTTTATATAGTATGACGTGGTAAATGTTAGGTTAAGAGTGTATTTTATATAGTATAACAAGGGAATTTGGAGGGAAATGTGAGGTTAGGAAAAGTGAGGTTAGAAAATTTGGCGGGAAACATGGGCGCTGCCATCTTGGATGACGTCACAAAAAAAATGGACCAATCAGAGTATAGATTTACTATAGAGTATAAGAGAAAATAATGCATTTTATATAGTATAACAAGGCTGAAAGTGTATTTTATATAGTACAAAAAGGGAATTTTGAGGGAAATTTGGGAATTTGAGGGAAATTTTGGGAGGGAATTTTCCCACGGGGTACCGAGTCTGAGTTGGCACGGGAGGGAAAAGACGCCTTATTGGACAAAAAAAAAAGTTCATTTTATATAGTATAGCTAGGCTAAGAGTGTATTTTATATGGTATAACATTGTAAAAGTTAGGTTAAGAGTGTATTTTATATAGTATGATGTGAGAAAAAATTTCATTTTATATAGTAAAACAAGGCTAATAGTGTATTTTATATAGTACAAAAAGGGAATTTTGAGGGAAATTTGGGAATTTGAGGGAAATTTTGGGAGGGAATTTTCCCACGGGGTACCGAGTCTGAGTTGGTACGGGAGGGAAAAGACGCCTTATTGGACAAAAAAAAAGTTCATTTTATATAGTATAGCTAGGCTAAGAGTGTATTTTATATGGTATAACATTGTAAAAGTTAGGTTAAGAGTGTATTTTATATAGTATGATGTGAGAAAAAATTTCATTTTTATAGTATAACAAGGCTAATAGTGTATTTTATATAGTACAAAAAGGGAATTTGAGGGAAATTTTGGGAGGGAAAATTCCCACGGGGTACCGAGTCTGAGTTGGCGCGGGAGGGAAAAGACGCCTTATTGGACAAAAAAAAAAGGTCATTTTATATAGTATAGCTAGGCTAAGAGTGTATTTTATATAGTATAACATGGTAAAAGTTAGGTTAAGAGTGTATTTTATGTAGTATGATGTGATAAAAAAGTTCATTTTATATAGTATAACAAGGCTAATAGTGTATTTTATATAGTACAAAAGGGAATTTGAGGGAAATTTTGGGAGGGAAAATTCCCAACGGGTTGGCAGGACTAGGGGCCGCCATCTTGGATCCGGGGCCGCCATCTTGGATCCGGTCACGTGACTTCCCCCACCACCGACTCACCGTTTGACGAAAACTCACCTTTGACCCCTTTGACCTTTGACCTTTGACCCCTGACCTTTGACCTTTGACCCCTGACCTTTGACCTTTGACCTTTGACCTTTGACCTTTGACCTTGACCTTTGACCTTTGACTTGCTCACATGACGAAAACTCCTCATGGGAAGGCGTTAAAGGAACATATCCCTACTACTGACAAGTCGATAAACATCACTCAGTAGCCGTTACGAAGAGCCTTCTATGTATCGAATGCACAAGGATAGTGTGCCACTGTTCGATTTAGTCGGTATCTACAAACGTTCAGTAGGACACGTCGATAAACATCACTCAGTAGCCGTTACGAAGAGCCTTCTATGTATCGAATGCACATCGATAGTGTGCCACTGTACGGTTTAGTCGGTATCCACATACGTTCAGTAGGACAAGTCGATAAACATCACTCAGTAGCCGTTACGAAGAGCCTTCTATGTATCGAATGCACAACGATAGTGTGCCACTGTACGATTTAGTCGGTATCTACACATGTTAGTAGGACAAGTCGATAAACATCACTCAGTAGCCGTTACGAAGAGCCTTCTATGTATCGAATGCACATCGATAGTGTGCCTCTGTTCGATTTAGTCGGTATCTACACACGTTCAGTAGGACAAGTCGATAAACATCACTCAGTAGCCGTTACGAAGAGCCTTCTATGTATCGAATGCACAACGATAGTGTGCCACTGTTCGATTTAGTCGGTATCTACAAACGTTCAGTAGGACACGTCGATAAACATCACTCAGTAGCCGTTACGAAGAGCCTTCTATGTATCGAATGCACATCGATAGTGTGCCACTGTACGATTTAGTCGGTATCCACACACGTTCAGTAGGACAAGTCGATAAACATCACTCAGTAGCCGTTACGAAGGGTCTTTATGTGTCGAATACACATCGATAGTGTGCCAATGTTCGATTTAGTCGGTATCTACAAACGTTCAGTAGGACAAATCGATAAACATCACTCAGTAGCCGTTACGAAGAGCCTTCTGTGTATCGAATGCACATCGATAGTGTGCCACTGTACAATTTAGTCGGTATCTACACATGTTAGTAGGACAAGTCGATAAACATCACTCAGTAGCCGTTACGAAGAGCCTTCTATGTATTGAATGCACAACGATAGTGTGCCACTGTTCGATTTAGTCGGTATCTACAAACGTTCAGTAGGACAAGTCGATAAACATCACTCAGTAGCCGTTACGAAGAGCCTTCTATGTATCGAATGCACATCGATAGTGTGCCACTGTACGATTTAGTCGGTATCCACACACGTTCAGTAGGACAAGTCGATAAACATCACTCAGTAGCCGTTACGAAGGGTCTTTATGTGTCGAATACACATCAATAGTGTGCCAATGTTCGATTTAGTCGGTATCTACAAACGTTCAGTAGGACAAATCGATAAACATCACTCAGTAATCGTTACGAAGAGCCGTCTATGTATTTAATGCACATCGATAGTGTGCCACTATTCGATTTAGTCGGTATCTACAAACGTTCAGTAGGACAAGTCGATAAACATCACTCAGTAGCCGTTACGAAGAGCCTTCTATGTATCGAATGCACATCGATAGTGTGCCAATGTTCGATTTAGTCGGTATCTACAAACGTTCAGTAGGACAAATCGATAAACATCACTCAGTAGCCGTTACGAAGAGCCTTCTATGTATCGAATGCACATCTATAGTGTGCCACTGTTCGATTTAGTCGGTATCTACACACGTTCAGTATGGCAAGTCGAGAAACATCACTCAACACCGTTACGAAGGGACTTCATCTATTGGTCATTCTTACATCCATCAATCGCTATTCACGTTTCGGTATCACTTTGCACTATCATTCCTTTCACTTTCAATTTGAATCAATATGATCAACACCTGTGGTGTTATACAGATCTAGTAGCGACAGTCGATCGCTCCTGTCAGTATTATCGTACTGCGACGTGATTCATAAACTTGTTAAACGTGAATACTATCAGTCAATTTTATGATATTTCATTTTGAAAATGTTAAACGTCAAAGTGATTTTTATACTTGGTATCAAACATTCATTTAAGGGTTATATGGGATAGGCTCTAGTCCTTTGAATCAGGGTGAATTCATCCCAAACTGTAATGAGATTGCCACAGCCTAATCAAAACTAACTAACTGTCATATTGGAAGTTCATTGTTAACTCGAAGTTAAATAAAATGTACACATACATATTATATAAAAAGTTATAAACCTACTAGGATAAAGGGTATATAGGATGGGTATATGAGATAAGCTGTCCGTTAAATCGAAGCCCGTAAAATCCAGGATTTACTATACCTCATTGCATTAAGTATTTTCAAAACCTTTTTGAGATAAAAAAATATTCATTAACAAAGGGTTTTCAGACCTTTTTTCTGTTTTATTTTGATACGAGGAACGATATTCTTCAGATATTGAGCGGAATTTCAGAACGTTCTGTACATGTCAGGCATGTATATTTCACAGTCGGTACTGCACAGATCATGATGTATGGTGTGTTACCTCTCTCGCATATTTTGTTTTAAGGATGTTCTTTCTTTATTCCAAAACAAGTGAACGTCAGACAACTCAAATATTTTACGATAAAAGTAAAATATGTACATTTGATTCTTTTGTGAGTCCTTCTTTTCTGAGGAAGATAAAAGTGGATGGCTATAATAATCGTACATTTTGTACTTATAATGTACAATTTGTAAATTAATTTGTATTATATAACGTTCACGTGTTTTTTTTGTACCAATAATTTATATGCTAACTAAAAAAACTATTTCTTATTCCTTTTGTCAAAGAATGAATGAAAGCAAACTTGAAAAATGAACAAAATCCAGCCAAAATACTGTACTATGACATTTCTTCGCCAAATATTTGCTTGAAAATTATGAACCGGGTCTATAACATAAAATCGTTAATTTTATCAATTACTATATACTAATTACTTTATACTAAGCGAATTACGAGCACCAGATAGATGACTAGTGGCGCGCCTATCTAATACCTCTGTAACGTATTCGATTGTGTACACGTTTTATTTTCCGAACTGTCGGCACAAGTTGGCGCAGTGCTGTAATCCAGCTACTTGGGGACAGAGTGTTGTGGAGATTGTAGGGGATATGTTCCCATAACACATACACACATATATATAGTCGGTATACTCGGTCCCCTTAACTCCGGCATGACGTTCGCACAATGGTTGCCATCGACGTGGACACTACGAGAGAGGTGTCCAGTCTCCGTGTTGGGTGGATGTTAGGGTATGTATGTTGTCTAGGGAAGAGAACTGGGCATCAGGCTTTCCAGTCAGCTAAAAAGCAGACCAATACTATGGTTCGGATTCCACGTAAACCTGTAGGTCACTTAGGTGGCCTGGCTTGCCAATCGGCTTCTTCCATTTTTATCTTATGACAACACAAACATTTAATACGCCCTAGAACCGCCGATTTTAAGGTTGCTATCCGATCTACAAGTTTCTATATAGATGTAATGTACATTTACATCTAATTATGGCCAAACATATAAATAAACAATTGCGTGGAAAAGCTAATATTTGATTAAACTCTCGTTCAGTTTATATTTTCCTAGCAAAGTGGTAGAACTACGGGTAGTAGTAACCGACTGACAATCCAGTGACAGGAACAGGCAGGAACAGTGCCTTCCCCTCCCACACACCGTCAATCAAGGCTGTCGATAACGTGATGGAGTCGACCATTTGGGTAACGCCATCTGCTCCCTCTAGATGTCTCTATTGTCTTTCAGTCAACTATTTCTCAATCAATGAGAAATTGTTTACAGTTCTGTGACATGGGTTTCCAACTTATCTTGCATTTTTGTTGTTCGTAACATAATAAATAATAAAGAGAAAAATGACTTCAGTTTAAAATCCCCATCGGATTAATATTGAATTAATTCATTTACAATTTTATAGTTATAAATCCTCAACAAAATAATACTGCACAATCGTAACTCGTGAGGGTCTGCGTTCGAGAACTATCTTAATACACCTCAACCCGTGGAGAGCTCTAACTACCCTCTCGAGCGAACTTTGCCTGAAGCCTCACTTACACATTTTGGCCTTAGATGACACGGGAAAGTTGGACCCATAGTCTCGCGACTGTAAACTGTGTGCTTGTAGACCTAAGCCCTTCCTTGCTGCCCTCGGCCTTTGGCCACGTGGAGTAGTTGAGGGATATTGTTACGGCCTGGGGGGGGAACTCTGATTATAGCGTCACGTAACAGTCTCAGCTTTCTGCCCCACGTTACTTCACGTCGAGAAGGAAGATACATTCATTTGTATACCCTTTTTATCATCGTTATTTGGGGACAGTGGTGCCCATTTTCCCATTTATTTTGATTCACTTCTAACATGTAATAAATTTTCCTTAAAATACCTTGTCATATCGAAAAATCAGTAAACATAGAATATCAGATGTCATGCGTTATTTAGACCTTTGTCGAATCATTAAGCTGGAATGTATTAGTATTTGTAGGCCCTTAATAGTAACACCAGACAAAACTGGTCCATGGGAGTTCACTTACCGAGAAAACTAACCTTGTTTCTGGGAATGACCATGATGGTCCACCCCCATTGTTGGAAGTCACGTTAAGAGGATAGGCCAATTAGATTTAGATCGCGTCTAAAATGGCCCTTTACTCGATACAATGAGTTGTAACGATTGCTTTTTCGACTTTTTCTACAATCCGAACAAAATTGGACGACCATTAAACGTTCCAGCTTTTCCTTCAATAGCGTACCAACTTTAGAGGAGTTAATGTTCTGGCCTATTTCCGTTAAATGTGTAACAAATAGGCTTGTAAAGGAATCGTGAAAACAAAGAGCACAAAGAAGCTGGCAGTGGCTTCTAACTATTTGCGCAACTGTTTCTGAACAGCTTTTACTTGTATTCTTCCACAAACATGACTAACTTTTTTATAGCTCCATAGAGCCTTTCAATTACTCCTCAGATTGCTCCACTGAGCCTTTATCACAACTGTCACTAACGGCAAAGAGCTTGCCTCACTAACACACATACAACGTGTTCCATTCCCCCCTATCTATTCCCCTCACTGTCCTCGCCTACCCCGTCCCGCAGAATGTACAAAAGTATATAATTTCCCCATTTATAGTAAACTCTAGCTATATAGTTTGTGTGTATTAATCTACTCTTTCAACAGAAGATAATTGTAGAATATTTCACTCAAAATGTCTACAGATGTCATTTACAGAAAAATAATTGGTTACTTAATAACAAATAATTTGTTTAGTTTTACTATAGACTAGGTTGGTTTGTATATTTTTCGACTATAATCTAGAAGTGTAATACAATACACGGCACGTTTTTTAATGAGTTATGTAAGTAAAAAATCCAAATTAACCAGTTTAAGTAGCCTTATCTCCATGAAGATTCTTTTTATTTTTTGCCTCAACACATTTACTATTTATAAGAAGAACAACGCCTTTATTAAAAATTTTCAAATTTTCAAAAGTAATTTTTCATCGTACACTCTTCAAAAGGTGTCATTAGTTATGTTATTGATATTCCTTTACTAGTTTTAAAAATGTATACAACACATAACTCTGTTACTTTTTCAATCATCTCATTTTCAAACATTATGCAATCGGTAACCTCCCGATAGTGAAGTAAAACACCCGTCAAAATTCTGCGGAAAGGAATGCGTTAATGCGTGAACTCTGGAAAGTTGCGTGACACGTGTGCTCGTCGTGTTCTGACGTGATCACGAACACGACAAACCGCCACGTGGCGTAGAAATTACCTTAATGTATGAAGATTACCGAGTAATCCACTTGAGTTAGCTTCAACCGTACTTTGTTGTTAAATTTATTAAATCGCACAATCAAGTAAATGAATTAACTAGCTGAGAAACGTTTGAATAAATATAATTATGTTATACTACGGGATACTCCTGCATGCTTCGCGGGCCAACCCCCTCCTTCGGTATGCTCGTGAAACCTCGTCCTTCGGATCAGCATGTAACAAAAGTTGATACACTTTTTTTAGAAAACTCATGATATGTAAATTTATATCTAGTAGCTCATAAATTCCACTTGAGTTGAAACCCATTTACAGTTTAATATAAACACATAATGGTTTTACTAAAATTTAAGAAAGATCTATAATCTTCTCAGCATTATTAACATCATCGTTTACATTCTAACAGCTGTTAAAATTGCGTAAACATAATTAATACATTTTAACATGTGTTACTTTTTGAATAATTTAAATATCTATCCATGTTATTCTTATGGGCAAAAAACGTACTTTGAAGGATTCCTATGTCCATTGGGGTAAATTGAGAAACTAAAAACCTTATAGCACAACTACGAAAAGAGAAAAACGTTAAACGTTGACATATAAATCGCTAAAATTGGTCAAGAAACAAGGGAGAAGTTGCGTTGGCAAAAAAACTGCTTCACATATTATATATAAGGATTCTTTAAATGGTTTTTATACTTTTTATCATAATCTAAATATAAATGGTTCCAAAAAATCATCATAAATTCTGTAGAACCGATGCACAGATATTTATGAAATGTATAGGGAAGTTAGCGTTTGTATCATAAATATCCACTAAAAAAATGTCTCTCAAAATTCCATTTCTAAGAGGTATGAACAGCCCCTCAACGTTTCCTTTTTCCATAGTACTAACATTGGCTTCAGTTTAATCTATAATTCATTTATTTCAAACAGCTGATCCACAAAAATAAACATGATACAAAATTTGGTTTTCATCGTAAAATGTTTAAGGTCATTTCTTCTAACTCTGACACGATTGCACTACTTTGCACCCCTCTAAAGTAGATTAAGTTATCTAGTCTACAAACTTTGTTACCTAGGAGAACGGCAGCAGGCTGAGCTTTTATATTGATGTGATCGTTTAGAGATAACCACGCAGGGAAGGGTAAGCAATATACAGTACCACAATGTAGGCTGTCTGATTATAACAGTACAAAATGCACAAAATATCCATTACTTTTTAATCCCTCTAGTCTGAGAATGGTGATTATACGTAGTTTACCGAAATCGATCTCCATTATATTTTGTTAATTTTGTACTAATATTATAATATGTTTGTGTTTTGTGACTTTCACTTGTTTTCTATTCACACCAACAAGTAACATTCTCATTAATAAATTGTACGAAATTGTTAAATACTTGTAAATAATTTTAGTCATTCACCGTTTTTTTTTCTGTTTTTTTTTTTTTCTATGCTTTGCAGAATACACTTTCTCAATTACAATTATGCTCTAATAAAATATCTACAAAATCACCGTATATTTAAATTAGCTAACTAACAAATAACCTGCTTATGTTTCTTACAACTAAAACAAAAGAATATGTCGCACATCAGTAAAAAAAAACCTCCGTCAGTAAATATGTCCTTCAATAAATCTAAACTTCCTAATTTGACCGGGTAAATAATTAAAGAAACGCTATAAATATTTTCTCTCTGTAATACATTTTTAATGCTTAATCAACGTTCACACCCGCAGTACATGTATGGGTGGATGGAAGGGTCAACACCACCGTACGTCTCCGGGAGGGTGGGAGGGAGGGAGGTCGATACCATCGTATGTGTAGATTTACGACTACTAAAGTGTTACTATCGCATCTTGACAAGGGCGATGCCATATCTAACGGGGTTAACGGCGTGAACTAAACCTTGTTGTGAGTCTTGGAGCTTCGCAATGACCAATAAAACGTCATCTGACCTAGTAGTATTGTAATCATCATTAAGCACCGTAATGTGATTATATTTATGACAACATTTTCACTGTAGATGTCATAAGCACTCTTTGTAAGCTGGACTTTATATAATGAATGTCCCGACTTGACATGAGCGCGCTTGGTGGAATTTGAGTGAAGCTCAAATGTTGCCAAAAGTACTGCGTTTAACATATGACAGACAATAATCACTTGTCTGAAATCCGTTTGAAGAAGAATGATCAACTAGTTCGTACAATACAATACAATATAACAATGTATACATATTGTGACACGAAAAATTTATAAACAATTGGAAACAAAAATGTAAAATGTATAAGCAATTATAAAGTTCATGATTATAATACGTTTACGAAACGCACAAATTCACAATATAAACTAAGTGCATTTAGAAAACTGAACCCCAGCAACAATACAAGACAGGCTGGTTAACATTGTCACACCATTGGTTGTAGCATTCCCAAACTCCTCGTAGTTCCAGCGTTTGCTGTAAGAGTGCTCTGAGATCAAAACTGTACACGGTTAAGATTAATGCATTCCAATTTGTTCTTTATCCTTAAAAACATGATAAATTTAAAGAAAATAAGTACAAATACTAAAAATTGTGAATTATATCCAACATAATATTCTATATAGCAGTAATATAAAACCTGTGGTACAAATTAAAGTCCATAATTGATTTTATTAACATTTCATTGTGAAATAAGTATAAAATATAATTTTAACCGTATATTTCTATCAGTATCATTGAGGTGCACATTTTTGAAAAAATTTGCGCTGAAGCAAAGGTAGAATATCTTTAAACCCGATTCTAGAATTACAAGACATTAAAAAAAAAACTCTTTTGCATCAAAATACTATTAGGCATTTACTCTCGAGTTTATTATATAATATGCTTCCTGTTTTCAATTTACTAAAATGTAAACACTATTTTAAATCATACACTTTTTCGGTTTTTAAATTTAAGTTTTCAAAAATGTCTTCTGTTCTATTCAAATGTTTATGGTGTTTGTAATTCTTAGGTAAAAAAAGGTTTGGAACCACTTCTCTTAAGCATTAGATTTAGTAATAGGTAGAGAAACAAAATCAGTGAAAACGTATTAAATAAGAACAACAATGATAATACTAAAAAGTCAGCCAGTTATGATTGCTAGTTCGTCTTATCGCCCAAACCGCTGCGCCAGTGTCTCGATTTAAATTTTTACTCGAAGTGGCGCCTCGCAGCGGGAGATTAATGAACTTGTGATTAAATTGGCTGAATATTTGCTGTATTGTTGACCATCGTATATGTGTGGGTGAGTGGTTAGACTATACCTCCATACTTTTATGAATGGGTGGGGATTATCTGTATACCTTTCTATAATAATAGATTGATACTTAACATATTTATATAAAATACACCAAACTTTAACAAAATTGTTGTATAAAATCCTGTGGGAAAGCAATTTTTCTTATTAACGATAGGAACCGGGTAGGCACTTTAGTTCCAGTAAAGAAAGTTTACGATGCCGCTAATTTAAAATCTTGAATAAATTCAGTATCATTAGTGTTCTGGAACTTCTTCTAGTGTCTTAAGTATTAAAATATTACTTAATAGTAAATAATAAATGTGTTCGTATAAATAATCAAAATGCAGTTTTTTCCTTTATTTATAACTCGGCTTATTGTTAAAAGATTTGTTATTTGAAATTTTCACAGTAATCAAAGCAAATAAAAAAGTAATCAGACGAAATTCTCTTTTCGATTGTTAAAATCCATGTCGAGGGGGAGGAGAAAAGAATCTATATCAATATTAAATTGATTATACGATTAATTACACAATTATACATTTGATTACAACCCTGCTAATTTACAGTATTTTCTTTTTTCCAGCTAAATCCACAAATATAAATCTAAATAGATTGGCTGTTAATTACGAAAATAAATTGACATAGATAATTTACCAAGTTGTTAATTGAAAATAAATGTTATTTTCCCTCTTCCATCTCTCACCAAGCTCATTTAGCATCCATAATAAAACTATGCAGTAATTAAACTTTAATGTTTCAATACTTGTATTTTTTCTATCTGCTCCAGTGGAATTTTTAGCTTTTATTTTTAAAATCGTTATAGGACAACAGTCCAAATTCATTAAGCTAAATATAAGAAGGCTTAAAACGTATTGTATTTTTTATCTCTATATACAAAAGAGAAAGACCTTACTCACTCATTACTAACCCTCCCACTTCTCGTCGTCATACAGAACTTAAATTTGGTACAAATGTTTGCTGTAGGCTAAATAGGACAACTAAATCATTTTAATCTTGATAAAATAATCCTAAGGGGTAGTAACCGCCCCTAAAATATTGTTCCATTAGGATAAATTGGATTGATTTCAGTAAATTAATAACAGCTGTTTTACAAATAAATAAACATGTTTATATATTTGACATTTATTTTGTCCTAATGATGCAAGTTTACAATTAATTAAACTTTGCCTATATATTTTTCTCTATACAAAATTATGAGTGAAAACATCTGTTAGAATTTAAATAATGATGCTAAAAGGGTATAAATCTTTTGTCACGAGCGCAGCGAGTGATGGGGTTGGCATGCGAAGCGGGCAGAGGTGTCCTCTAGTAGAATTATGCACATATTTTTAACACAATATTATAAAATCGATACTCATCGGTTCTTATTGCATCCCTCCACTAGTGCACCCTTACGCTTTGACCCAACCCTCCTCGTCCATAAAAAATGACGACACGCCGTATACACACCACAATGAAAAAAATTACGTCTAAAGTCACGTATGATTATTATGAAATAAATGCAGTTTCCCAGCCACTCCTGTCCTAGGACGATACACCCTGCCCTCACCCCACCGATAATCAACAACCTTAATATTTTTTCTTTAACAATTTCAAGGCCACTTAAACAATTAATTACAAATCCAATTGGAATCAGCCGTCTCGTCTATTAGTTATGTAGTTACGAAATAAAATATACCTATGTATATAGTTACGATTTAACTAGCACGGTTTCTCCACAATTTCAATTTGTTCAGCGTATATAGATAAATTGTGTATTATACTTAAATGCGCACTTTACTCTGATAGCCGAGGGATGATGAAGTTTCATCTGTGATGATGCAATCTCGGCAGGCGGTCCGTTGCGACTATTGCTGCAGTACAAGGGTTGGGGGAGGATGGTATTGTAGGGGATGGTCGATGGGGTAAAATGGTGTGCCGACATGGGGTAGTCCTAGTTATCAGACTTACAACACTGCAATGCAAGCACTTTGAATACGTAAGACTGGTCATTAGTGGGGATGGCAAATATTTTCAACATATCGATATATCGCAAAACAAATATAGGTCAACGATAATTTTGAAAGACAAATATTGGGTACACAGGTTCACTAATGTTTTTCTGAATATACGACTGAATTTAGGCCTAATAATTAAATACATTTATGTACACGAAACAAGTTGTGGTATGTGGGGTTGTATGAAAAAAATCTAAATAGAATTATACCTTTAATTATTTTGTTAATTTTATAAGATAATAATGTTATAACATCGTTATTTTTATTTTCCACATTTAAAAATTCCATCAAGTTTCTTTTAAACATAGAACTTCCACTCACTGGTATACAATGAACTACATTTTAGTGCGTTAATCTCATGTAAAAAATTAAATACAGTCACTTTATTACTTCAATGTATGTTTTTTACGCATAAATGTGTTTTTTTTCGAATCGTGATTATTTTGAGGAGAGAGAATAACGTCAATATTTAGTGATATGATATATCGAACCAAAGTATCGATATGGCCGATATTATCGAAAGAAAATATCGATACTAATAAATGAATACATCGAAGCATATTTATCGATATATCGTTGCCATCTCTAGTCATGAGTGAAATTGACTCAGCGTCATTACTCATGACAAATTTTAGTAATTATACACTTTCTACTCATAAAATAAAAATTTGTAGTTTACAGATGTGATAATTTTATAACGTGGAACTCGATTTTTACTCGTAAAGTCGGAAAATCTTTTTTACAGAATTTTTTAAAATTGATATTTTTAAAAATGTTATTTTGATGAATATTTGTTCTCAACGTGGTATTTTTTCCGATGTACATGAGATTATTGTAGTAAATTATTATGACCCCAAAACACTTTCCACGAACTTATTTTAACTTAGTTTAACCATTGATTTTATACACAAATAGATTTCCCATCCAATGTTAAATTTTGAGTCTCAAAATATCAGCTGTTTTTGTGGTCCATTGTGGAGCGCTAGTGTAGTCCCATGTAAATGTAATGCAGTTTAAACCAGCTGTGGTTGCGGGCCTCACTAACTAACAAAATTACTGCCACAAATATTCCTATTAGATGGTTTATCTATTGTAGGTTTATATAATCAATGGTTTAACTTAACTTATTCTTCACAACAATTCGGGATTTAGTTTAAATTCGGTTTTAGGTCTCAAATTATCATAAATACATGTTTAGCGTAAAAGATACGTCGAATTAAAAATATATGTTTTAAATTAACGGAATTGTGTTAAAAAATGCTAAAAACTGACAATAATGGTTTTTCAAGTTTTATCATTACTAAACGATATTTCAGCGAAATTAACCGCAGTTTCGTGGAAGATTAGTCAATTATATGATCCATTGCAGACAAATCGTTTGTAGTTCATGTGTCTACAATATCACTGAAATGGCAAATTTAGTTCTATAAATCTACAATTATAATACATTAAGCACTTAAAATGTATACAGTTTAAAACATCGAACCTGACGAACACAGTATTTACAGTGCAGTGAACATTCTCTCCATATAATTTTTCTTTTTGAAGTACCATACTTTGTAATGTCTTTAACTGTGCTTGGTTAACGAGCTGAATCACTATTATTTCAACGGATTGTTAATTTAGAGACAAAATATTAGAGCAATTAATCCCTTCTGTAAATATGAAACCTCCCGGGAGTATGGGCAGTGAGAAGAACATCTTTAATATAGCAGTATTAATTTCCTATTGCAATCTACCATACAATTTTAGAGAAAAAAAGCAGTTTAAGGATGTGTTATGTGATTTGTTTTCCCCATACATTATTAGGTGAAAATAGGTTATCTGTTGAAGCTTGAAACTTGTATTATTTAAGCCTGTTTAAAGCAGGTAATGCTCTGTAAAAGATAAATTGTAAATTTTAAACAACTACAAATGTTATTATATAAAATTAAAATGTGCCACCTGAGTTTAATTGTTTAATTTATAGGTGTATTATGTTATTTTCACTATGAAAATCTGTATCGTATATGATATGGTCAAAATGTTGAATACTTTAAAATCCACCTTTGCTCATTTCCATACTTCGTTTCGGAGTAAGTTCTGGCTGCCTTCCAGTGTATCATTACGTATTTACTTAAAGTTTGCATACATCTCAAAAATAGCTATGATTTTCTGTTAAATGTTTCTTTAAGTTATGATTTGTTGGTTAGGTATGTTAGGTTAGGCTAGGTTTCATTAGGTTAGGTTATGTTAGGTTAGGTTAAGTTTCATTAGGTTAGATTAGGTTTCATTAGGTTAGATTATGTTTTATTAGGTTAAGTTATGTTAGGTTAGGTATGTTAGGTTAGGTTATGTTTCATTAGGTTAAGTTATGTTAGGCTAGGTTTCATAAGGTTAGGTTATGTTATGTTAGGTTAGGTTTCGTGAGGTTAGGTTATGTTATGTTACTTCGTGATACAATAGCTTTAAAGAGTGTTTTTATCCTTAGCTGGACTAAAAACCAAAACGTTATAAAGTAATATAAAATAATTTGAATTTTGTAATTTGGATATAGCAAAAAAAATGCAATCAAATATTTATTCTAAATTTCTGAAAACTGACAATTGGCAAATGATCTTGTTACAAGTAAATTATAGATGTATTATATTGTAAATTGGAAAATATAATTTTTAAAAATGAATAATTTTAACAAACAATTGTTAGGGATAGAGTTCAATATTTTACAGGACATAATATGAGATTTTAAAATATCGTATTTGTAAAATAGAATCTCATATTAAGGTCAGTTGGAAGATAAAACGATTCTTACCTTTTGATGGTAACTCGATAATGTCAGTACATTGGCAAGATGTTACGCAGTTTTCTTCTGGCTTATTATGTATTTATTTAATAAACGTTTATGGAGTCTGAAGTTATCATTCTTATCATAGTTATAGTTCCTTGATGTATAAAACAATTTGAAGACCACACAACCAAACAATACTAGTTAGGGATCTTCACCATAACCATAATATATGAGTACTTTAAGGATATAAATGGAGATAAAACAACTTACTAAAAATCTTAGTTAAGCTCACTTTGGTTTCGTCATGATCCATTGACCAATCACAGCACTATATTCAATAGAAACAGCTGATTAAAAGGGTATTTTTGGTAAAAGGGTAAATGTTTCTATTGGTTGATTATTACGTCAATTAAAATATATGTTTACTATGACTATGACTAAAAAGACACACTAATCCTTGAAAAGATTGTTTAGTTACAGTTTCAATATTTGAGGAATATTTTAGTGATTAAAAAATCTAATAATATAACCTCGTTCTAAACGATTACTGAATTAAAAGGAAGGCTAGGTAAATCAGCTGACTGAAAAATAATATGCCAATTACTATTCAACAGCTGATAATATGTCAGCTGTTTAAATCACATCATCGAAATATTTAAACGTATTGCTCTTTTGTGTCTAGTTTTAATAAGCATAGTACACATTCATTTTTTCCATGTACACTACAAAAAATAGCTGAACCATTCCAACCTGACCAAATTAAACCTAACCTAAAAAAAAAACCATACATTTTTCACAAAAAGGGTAGTGATTTATTTCTTATATTAACTCATCACTGATATTTTGGTTAGTTTAGAAGGTTGTGGTTAAAATATTAAGAACATTTCCGGAAATCAATTTACCAAAACTGTTCAGTTTTCTTTTCGCAAATCGGTCCAAAACACAACATCCAGTGCAACTTTACGAAACTGTTTTGAAATTTATGCATATACGGAGCGTGCAGGATTACTTACGTGAGGCCATTGACCCGGCTTGGTATCTCATTTTAACACTCTTCTCGACACACGCATACACAATTTCATTGTTGTTGTTGTTGTTGTTGTTGTTGTTTGCTAGTATGATCACATGTATCACCATAATCCATGACTTTATTTTGAAACTATGTATTTCTTTCACACCGGTTTATAAATAATAATGTTTTATTTACTTATACAAATGTTTATTTTGTAAATTGATATCCCTGTAATATATCCCAGAAATATGTAGATCCAAGCTTTTTTTATTATGTTCGTATTGACTCAAACATGGTATTAAATATTATATCGATCACGACATTGCCATTAATGTATGCACAGCAAAATCTAGTTTGATTTAAAATAATTGAACATGAATGCATTTAAATATTTTCCATGAATAAATGGCCTCTGAAAAGTTTTAAAATTTTTAAATGATACTGTAAATTTTTATAATACAACTTCAATATTATAACCTTTATGTGTAATCAGTAACAAATACAAGATCTATGTATAAATATATTTCATGTAATTGGAATTTTTGAGCCAGTAGTTTTGTTAGTGAGATTTGCCACTGCAGCTGGTTTGAAATGTATTACATTTACACGGAACTACACTAGCGCTCCACAATGGACCACAAAGCAGCTGACAATTTGAGAATCAAAATTAATCATTGGATCAGAGATCTAGAGATCTATTTTTGTTCATATGAAACTGGTGAATTTCTTATAGAATTCACACGAATTTATGTGAAATTCTTTGGGTTAAATATTAAATAAAGTTACGTTTACCTCAAGTTAATTAGTTTTACTGGTCCACAGCTTTACTTGAATTTAATTTACAGATTAATTCTACAAATATGTGTTTATTTATTTATCTATCCCTAAGACGCCGATCGTTCGGATGGATTTCGAATGAGTGTGACGAGTGTAGATGCACGAATGTAATCGTTCTTACAAACTAAAGCCGACCATTCCTTAGAAAGTATCATTAATTAATAGCCCAATGACAAATGAACAGCCAGTGGTTATCAGCTGATCCCTCTCAACATTATTACCAAAATTATAAATTGGGATATAAATAACAGTTTGTAAATTATTGTTTTATGTACGTAGATTACCAAATGAGGGGGACAAAGGTAGTTGGACATTTGCCATCATTACGTGAAAAATAACAATCACGACGTTTCGATTTGGTAAAACCCAAACCTTTTTCAAGTGCTAAAAACTAAATTACATCTACACAAACATGTTATAAAACTACGTTCTTAAACTAATAAACTTATCTACTTTAATAATTATCTACATTTTAACCTAGATCCTAGAATGGAGTACAACAAAATGAACTTCTACTAAATATAAAAAATATTAACAGGGTTAAATTAATATAGCCAAATAGGCGCTGTCAAGGTCACGATATCAACGAAAAATGTAAAACACAATAAAATTAATATTCTAATCAGACTGAAATAAGATTACATTAACTAATCATAAATATATGGTACCTGAAAAACACAATTAATTTAAAATAACATTCAACACGCACACAAAAAATTATATATATATATATATATATATATATATATGGCTCGGAAGGACTGAGGCTACTATTAAAATTACATTTTAACCTGAAAAGACAACAATTATTAGGAATAAAACAATACCATAATCATTTATTTATCACTGGACTCACTGCACCACCAGTACCGACTCAACTTATAACAGATAAATATTTCAATTTTAAAATTAAAAATCCACCTCTTTTACTGTTAACTTTACTTGCGATTCTGATCTCTTTTCGACTCACCGTGACAGGACCAGTCCAGACCACCGTTCCATTTACCAGACATTTAATCTCTGGCTGCTCCTGACATTTCTATTATAACAATCCCTTCCATTCAACATTTTCCAAACCAATATTGTTTTCAATTGATACTAATAATATTTACTTTTCATTTAGGTGCGTTTTACTGATGATCTGTAATATGATAAATAAATTTGCATATATTATAAATACCTCACTGGTATAAGTGTGTTTACTTATAAAAAGCCAGCTGTTTGATTCTATTAGGTAAATCCATGATATTTTAGATCACTATTTTTTAAAGGGTATCTCTAATGTTACAGCTTCAGCTTTGTTTAACCTCACCTTCCACTTAACACAGGCCTGCAGGCTTGTGTGAACTTTATTCAACGAGTGAAGTAACCACTGTTGGCTCAGTTTAGATTTGAACCTTAGACCTTGCTCTCCGCAGTCCAAAGCCTTAGTCACTGAGCCACCACGCCGGTTCCGTGTTTTTAAAAAAATGCAATAATAGGTGCTATACTTTGATAAGATCAATTTATATTTTTCAACTACAAATCACTCTACTTAAAAGTATCGTAATTTTGTCATATGACCTTTTTTGTACCCCTTTACTGGTTTCCAAACACAACTAATCAATCATGTCAGTCAAAAACGTCATCAGATTTTTTTTAAATATATCCAAAAGTGCTCTTCTTATAAATTCATAACAATAGTTTAAGACAATGAATATACGATATGTCGTACCAGTCAAACTTGGCAAAAAATCTCACTGTTATGTTTTCGTTTTTATTATTGAAGTATTTACAAAATTGCGAAATTGTGGCGATTCGTAATATTTAGCGATTCTCTGGTAAACAATTCCAGATCATCTCAAGACACTGAGAGGACACCAGGGAGATGAGGATGAAAGAGACAAGGTTTTAAAGAGATTGGCAACAAGGGGGGGGGGTGAGAACCAATAAATGGTAGGAAGATGAACTATTTGGGTCAAGTGACGAGGGGAGGATGTTTGTTTAAGGACATCCGTAGTGGAGGGGTGGAAGGGGAGGTTAGTTCTCTACGTGAACAGATCCTTACTTGATCCAAAACACATGTGTTCTAGTGTGATAATATTTTATCTATATATTATATAAAAGCCAAATACCACTGACTGACTCATTCACTCACTCATCACGAAATCTCAAAAACCACCGAACAGATTTACATGAAATTTTAAAGAAAGTTAGCTTTAGTATCGAAGGGACCACTAAGAAAGTATTTCTCGAAATTCCATTCCTAAGGTGTACAAACAGCCCCTCAACATTCCCTTATTTCCAAAAGAATAACATTGGGTTGTTAGTAAATCAGTAAGAGCTGTTTTGTAAATAAATAAACATGTTTATTTTGCATTTTTTAATAATGCTATTGATGCATTAAGAATTTAATCTCCAGCCGTCAAACAAAAACAAATATAATAAACAAGTTTGAAATAGGCTAAGTAATACAATCGATTTATAAGTGTAATACAAATTAGTATTTATACTAATAAGTTGGTAGTAACGCGAGTAGTGTGAGTGAGATACTGTAAATAGTTTGTGATTTTACGTTATTTCCACTATTATTTGTGGACACATGCCGAGGGCGAAGGTCGAGGTGTATCGAGCGCAGGGAGAGTCGGGGTTGGCACGTGAAGCGTGCAGGGGTGTCCTCTACAAACTATACAATCTTGCAATTTTCTTTTATTAAAACTGATATTTTTCTAGTTTGTTCATTAAATTGTGTATTTTCATAAAATGATATAGTTATAGAGCGAAATAACCTTCGAGGAACAAGCTATAAGGTTAAAATTTTGTCGTTCCAAGAAAAATTAAACTCAAGAATGGAAAAAATGTTTGAATAAAGAAAAGAAGAAAGGACGTAGCCGACTGAAAATTGGATAAAATGAAAAGAACCAAATATATAGTGCACGACAAAAAATAACTAAGTTATTGTACTCTAAAGCGGGTTAGTTGGAAAAAGTATAAAAAACCAATCTGAACTCTATTATTTTTAGTGCTATAAAGTATTACAATTGTATAGTTTCCTTTTTCACTAGCCACTGCTTTATTACAAAAGTTTTAATCTCTAAAGAG
Organism: Stictocephala bisonia; assembly: GCA_035578905.1. Classification (NCBI taxonomy): domain Eukaryota; kingdom Metazoa; phylum Arthropoda; class Insecta; order Hemiptera; family Membracidae; genus Stictocephala; species Stictocephala bisonia. The sequence continues at coordinate 801,333 of JAQJVL010000041.1, read as the reverse complement.
TGTTCATACTTTGACATATTTAATCCCTTCAAGGAATTTAGTCTAGATTTCACGCTACTGTCACTAGGAGTAGCAAAGAGTCATTCCGAGTAACACACATTGAGTGTTTCTCTCCCCCTCTCACCCTAACTGTGCCCACCCTTAAATTGTTCAAAAAAAAAAAAAAAAAAACATCCTTCATTTCTAGTAAAATCTACCAAAACAGTTTTTATATATTATTAATGTACTCTTTCAGCTAAAGATAAATGTACACATTTCTACTAAAAATCTGTACAGATATCAATTATAAAAAAATAATTAGTTACTCTTTAACCAAATATTTTTTGTTTTATTAAAAGTTTTATTTTACACAAGGTTGGTTAGTACCTTTTGTCTACAATATTCTTACATTTTTATAAATTATATCACACAGTCTCTTAATGACTTAGGTACACAGAAAAGCCAAATTAGCCATTCTAGGAGTCATCTTTCCATAATGAAATGTTTTTAATTTGTTATCTCTTTTTAAATTTTATTACTTATAAGAAGACTAAAATTTTTATTTTAAAATGTTCAAAAATAATGTTTGATCAAACACCCTTAATTGAAACGAGAACAAACAAAATAATTCGACCCTTTAGATCTTCTCATATCAATAAAACCTAATGAATAGTTGGTAATTAAGAGTTGTATTGGTCTAAGCTCCTTGACTATTCAAGTCAACGCTCGGCCCAACCAGTGGGTTAGCGTGTCAAGGAGTTACCCTACATTCTCTGTTTGGTTGCCTTTGTTAACTACCCACAATGCACTTGAACCCCACAGCTGGACCTGTCAAGGGAAACATGCACATGAACCCAATTCACATGCAAACAGCTTGCTTTACATTTATATTATATTGCAACTATAATTTACAGACTATCTTTGTTTTTTCTTCTTTCTTGGGCTCACAGAAATTGTTAAAACCAATCAGTTATATAAAACAGTAAATAATGTATCCTTACCAAGCACCCATTTAGTTAAAAACTCTTTCCTGATTTCCCACAGTGTGTGTTTTAAGGAGACCCAGTTGGTGATTCTAAAGGGTGAAATAGTGTAGTTATTATGAAAATTATAACACTCAACTGTTCTTAGAGGTTAGAAATATTGTGACCTAACTAAATTATTCAATTTTCGGGCACAAGAATGTACTGTTTTATTTTTAGGGCTCGCTTTACAATGTAAAAAATACACAGACTATAAATAAATTTAATGATTTCATTGTTTTATTTGTTATTAATCGGACCTTTAGAGCTGATTTTATGAGTTGTTATTTATTTCTGGCTTTCTTGTTTTATTTTTTTTTATCTATACTTTATTTAATGAAGGTCCCAACTTGATATGAGTGCGGGTGTTAAGTGACATTTGAGTGTAACTCTGACGCGCGGTGTTGCCAAAAGTACTGCGTTTGACAGACGACAGACTATAATTAAAATTTGAGGTAGAAAGGCAAATAACGTTTGAAGGGGCATTTGTAATTGGTTAAAAATTCAAATACAATAGGACCGTATGTAAATAATGCGATGATACCAACACATAAAGAATAATGTAAAGTTAACGATCATGACATGTTTTCTCACACTCAAATTCACAATATCAAACAAGTGAAACGTGGCAACAATGCAAGGCGTAAAGGCGTTGTTATGGTTTCAAATTACATCGTCACGCCATTGGTAATAGCATTCCCAAACTCCTCGTAGTTCCAACATTTGCTGTAAGAGTGCTCTGAACTCAATTCAGGACATTCGTTAAATTAATTATATCTATTTAACAGTTCTTTGCTACAGGATAGTTATGTTTAGATTTCAATAAAATTGCTCATTTCAATATGCATTACTTAGTCTATTTCAAAAGTTTTCACTTAATTTATTTTTATTTAGCAGCTTAGAATTAATTAAATAAATAAAACAACTCCTTAAGATTAACATTAAAACTGTAATGGCTATTGGAGCGTAGGCCTTGCTAGAGTCAGATGTGAACAAAACCATGCCAGAAAGTAGGGGAAAATTCTGTGACTCCTTAAACATTAAAATTAATCAAGATATGAGGCAAGAGTTATGTTTGCAACAAAAAATTCTTAACGTAATAACATGTAAGGATTTTAAGTATTTTTTTTATTTAAAAAAAGTTGAATGATGTCTTATTTTACCAGGCAAAGTTAGGGCTAATAAGTCCTCTCTAACCCAACGTGGGAACCAACGGCTTAAGGGTGACTTTCGACCACCACCAGTGACCGGTGAGGCGGGCTGCGTGCAAAGACTGGATCGTTCAGACGGTCATCCATTCAAGAGACAGCCACGCTTTATGTTGCTTGACTCCATTATCTTGCGATAACGTTGGAACCCTCCGGTCAAGGCCACTGGCAAATAATTTACAATACCTATTTATAAAAGTGTCCTTTTTTAGTTATTTTACTAAGAGAAAAGAAAAATACAAAATTTAGGAAGGGTAGCCCCAATAATTACTTTTTTAATTTTTGTCAGTAGCTTCTTAATTCTACTAATTCTTGAGTAATTAGCATATTTTACACGTTTTCCTTAAATTATTAATGTTGCTGTCTACTCGACAATACCCTCTCGTACATACCAGTGTTCAATAACATGTGCCCCGCCCAGCGGTGTGCGTGCACTTTGTCAGTAACACTAAAGTGCTACTGTACATCAAATTACACTAGAGTGGCTGACGGTAGTTGTATAGGTCAACAGGACGATCTGCCAGGGCTCAGATAAATTAACAGTTACCTTAGGAATCTAATTTTCCCCAATGAGAAGTGCTATTTCGAAAGAACAGACGATGGTTTCCAAAAATGTAAATCAAATTATCATAATCCATGTACGAGCCCAATCAACCGCGAAGTATATCAATCACCTATACTGTTTCATTCTTTTTTGAATGAGCCGTCTTTCTGTCATAAATCAAGTTGTTCCGGTTCTTTTCCCTGCCACCATCTAACTAACATTACAACTAAAAAATCGTTTGAATGAATGTGTTTATATTTGAAATTTGAGTGTCTGTTATACTGATTGCTATATCGATTTTATTATTTCTATCTTGTATTCACTTCGATGTTGATAAAGTTCTATAATTTTATGAATCGTGTTGTTATTATTATAATCATCTCCAAAACACATTTTATTTTCTACATTCACAGTAACTCAACTACTTGGTGATAAGATTATAGGTGATAGGTTTTCTGCCCGGTCCTCTTAATACCGACACGACGTCTGCTCAATGTTTTAGTCTATGTTGTCTTTGTCGGGTGTTAGTCAAGGCCTGTATGTTGCTTAGGGAAGATAACTGAGTGTATCAGGTTTGTCGTTAGCTGAAAATCATATCAGTATTACGTGGTTCGGATTCCAAGTAAATCTGTAGCTCCCTTAGTGCCCTGGCTATTGGGATGTTAATTGGCCTTCTCTAAGGAGCAGTCGAACTCAGTTAAACTAGAATACACATGTTATCCACACCCAAGGCTGTGTCGCCGTCTAATATCTGATTAATATAAATTATAAAATTTTTTACACTTTTAGTTCGTAATCAAGAGAAGAACCCTTTTATTCTTTCCAAATCTACAGGTACTCCAATAATTTGAGTTTTAGAAGTTTTTTCAATCAGTTAAAGTTGTCTTTTTTCTTGTATCACATTGAGTATGAACGGCCAGTGAAGATTCCAAAACTGAATGTTAAGGATGGATGGCAATATATACACGACTTTCAGCATTTAGGAAAGTATTCTTGGCCTATGAATTTCGTTCTTTCATTATAGGTTATTTACCCCAACTATCAAAGTGCTAAATGTTTTACTTCCACAAGAGCATATAAAAAAATACAATATGACATTGGAAAGTTTAATTTTTTCTTGTCATTTACATACAAGCAAATCAACAAAATGAATAAATATGATAGTCTATATACAAAACCAGTTTTATTATATGCTATCTCACATACATATGATGTAAATCAATAATTTCTTTTCATTTTTTTTTTATTGTTGATGATATGAGAAGGTTTTGACACTATTTCCAATTCGAAGATATTATCCATTTTCAGTTGTTTTCTTTTTTCTTTCCCTCATTACTGCAAGCTATCCAAATCCGAATAATACCAATTATTACAGTTAAATTCTTTAAATATAATATCTGCTTAAGTTGTACATTCACAAAAAACTTTTTAAAATAAAGTAACTCTGTAAGTAAGTACTATTTCGTTCGTTCTTGCCCGACAAAGTCTGGGAACTTCAGCTAAGAAATAAATAATGTATTAATCTATGTAAAATTTTAGTCAATTCAAAATAAATACTCTCAAATATTATTATTATTTTTTTTAAGAAAATAAATCTTACTTGTATATTTGTGCATGTAGTAAAGTACAATTAAGTACCTCAATATATCGATCGATTATGTCGAAGTTCTTTACTATCGGATAATTAATAGATTTGATTAACTCTATTCAGCATGTTGGGTCAATATGAGTTAATTGACTCTCGTTAAAGTCGCTGAGTAATTGGTAAGCATCAGCTGTTACTACCTAAAGAGCCGTTTAACGACAAAAAATAAATTAACAAGTCGTAAATTTAGTTGTTATGTAATTGTGAAGGCATTATTTATTATTGAGATATGGAAAGGTCATCCAGATGTATCATACTGTGCATGCAGTCAACCATTTCAATACAATCAGCTGATTGGAAACAATTAGATATTATCAGCTGCCAACAGTGATGTGTCATTAATATAGTTACTGAAATATTTATGCACGTGGAATGATTTTGCTGCCAATAAGGGAGAATAGAAAAACATGTTTACTCCTGTCCAATCGTGACATAAATATTTACTGAATCGCTTTAAATAAATGTTGCAGTGTTACGACTCGGGCCAAAATATAACATTTTTTAATTTCCACTCTAAAATATTTAAAATAATATAAGTGTAGTGAAGATATTTTGAAAATCTCACTTTTTCTATAAATAATACTTTACAATAACTGCACCAACAATAAATTATTATTTGCGAAAATTAATCGTAAAACATACATTTTCTTGAAGTTATTTATATTTTAAATCTAATTATTTATAATTTCCAACAGTAAAATACCAAATATTACAAATATAATGATAAATATAAAGTAATAAATACAAACAAGATGACTGAAAAATAAATCAAGATTAGATTAACAACTCTTGGTTACAATTTGAAATAATAGTAAATTAATACTATTCTATCAAAATATTGAAAAAATAATAATAATAAATGTTTATTTTCAAAACAGGATTACAGATATTACAAATATATTGAATATCAGATTAGATGTATACATTCAAATACATTACACCAATCACGTATAGCCTACATGTTTAAAATACATATGTCATAACATATTTCTTGACAATACGGAAATGTTTTGAAAACATAACCCTCCAAGGCTAAGCCTGTTTGGAGGTACCAAAACAATATACTAATATATATTTTGGCAATGAACAATGAAATAAATAAAAATAAATATAAACATAGTTCCAAACTTTTCTCTTAATTGACACAGTTTGATCTTAATACGAAACTTAAATCCAACATAATTTACCAGTGCTAGTTTGAGCCTATAAATATCATAATTTAAAGGTTGATATTTATATAAAAAAACATGACCAAAAATAGGAATATTTAAAGAAAACTATAAATAAAATATAGCAATAAAAATAAAAAAGCAACAAATGTAAAAATAATAGTAACAACAATAATGATAGTGGGTAACGCTTATAAAAAAGTTTATATTACACCTTTTATCGACATAATTTTGGAACTGTGTTTCATCGGTTCAACAGTAATATTGCGCAATGAAACCTAACCATGTCAAAAGATGTGTTATCAATGAAACCGCAACACGTAAAAGAATCACGAGATAGCATCAGTGTCCCCACAAGGGTGCATTACACTCAACAAGGACTGGCGGCAGACCGTTCAGTGTAATGTCCTAGCTATTGACATTTATGGATGCCAGTTAGGTCTGATGGGGTGTGGTGACCCAGTTGTGAGGGTACAGGAACGCCGTTGTTGACACAACACTCGCCCCACTCGTACACAAGGCGATTGGTGTCTCACACTAATCCTGCGTCATAGAGAACTACCTGTTATAGATGGGAGGGACTCATTCTAGCAGACAAACTGGTTGGATAGGTGTACCGAGAAGAGAACATATGGATTGACTATACAAGACACAACATACAGGACAAGCAAAGTACCTGATGGATGATGTGACAGACTGAACAAATATTCATTCATTCGTTCTTTATTAGTTAGTAAAACTCCGATCGTTAAGATATGTGCGAATATGAGGTGCGAATGAGTGTTATGAGTGTAGATGAACGAGTGTAGTCACTGTTACTAACTAAGGTCGACTGTTCCTCAGAATGAGGTTTTTATTGATAACCTAATACAGCTGTAGGATTATTAAGGGACCTACAGTTTTACGTGTAATTCGAACCACGTAGTGTTAGTATGATTTTCTAACTGACAAGCCTGACACTCAGTTCTCTTCCCTACACAACTTCCGAACCCTGACCACCATCTAACATGGACACCCCAGACTTCTCTAGTATTGTCCACGTCGATGGCAACCACTGATCGTACGTCATGTTGGTATTAAGGGGAACGAGCATAGAAACGTATTGCCTACAATTTTCTCAACACTTTGTAACTCAAGTAGCTGGGTTACAGCACTGTGCCACCATTGCCGACGATATTCATTATTCATTTATAAGTGTAACTGAGTTGTGAGAAGGAGTAACTGTTATTATGCTGAGTAAATGTAACTGAATAACTGGCACTGAGTAACTGAGCAAGTGTAACTGAATTATGAGCTGAGTAACTGTTATTGTGCTGAGTAACTGTAACTAAATAACTGGCACTGAGTAACTGAATAACTGGCACTGAATAACTGCAACTGAGTAACTGAGCAAGTGTAACTGAGTTGTGAGAAGTTGTAACTGTTATTGTAACTGAGTAAATTTAACTGAATTACTGGTACTGAGAAACTGTAAATGAGCAACTGAGCAAGTGCAACTGAGTTATCAGAAGGAGTAACTGTTATTGTACATAAATAACTGTAGCAAAATAACTGGCACTGAGTAACTGCAACTGAGCAAGTATAACTGAGTTATGAGAAAGATTAACTGTTATTTTATTTGGTTAGTTGTAACTAAGTAACTGTAACTGATTAACTACAGTAAAGCTGAGTTGAGGAAAGTAGTGGATAGTAAGCTTTTATCTAAGTACTGTAGAAACCAAGCTTTTTAACACTAATCAGCTTGTATCCTAACCATGGGAATTAGAACAGTATTCCTGTCCTTAATTTTTGTTTATTGTTCCACCCAGCTGCCATTTCGCCTATGTGACGTCATGGCAGATGCGCGTGATACCTACCGTCTTCTCTTTAGGTACCGTTGTGTAGACTACACCGGCCACAAGCGGAGGGACAAAACGCTGAAAACGAGCGAATGAAATATGATTTATTAATTTTAAAAAAATTTTCAACATACTATCGCTTCGTTGGCTGTCTCAAAAATAGTTTTATCAAAGTGTGGCGTTCCATATTTTTATTTTTAATGGTACTGTGATCAGCGTAGTGTTTATAAGTAGGGTAGATGTGAACGATATTAGTAAAAAAGGAATGGTGATTTTTTTTGTAAATATGTTTGTATGAACAAACTATGAATGTCCGTACGGCAGTGTTAATACTGATCAACGATATACGTAACATATCAGCTACTGTCGGCGCATAAATTATGTGCACCATAGTTTTGAGGTTGTTTACTAAAAACCTAAGAGGCCTATGAAAACTCCAATCACACCGTTGTTTTCCTCGTTTAATTTTGCGTTATGCATTTTAAAATTGTATTAAACGTTTTAATAATTTTTACTATATTGGGAACAAAAAAGTACCGGAATTTTAACTAGTTTTCTCTATACATCACATTTACACTGGTATTACTCAAAAACATGCCAAAAGCATTTACATTCTATTACGTATTAGATAGAAATGTTTTCTGTAAGTTTTTTAAATTTTATAATTTTAAATTTTAAAAAAAAGAGTTCTTACCGACTCCCTGAAGCATTGTTTTCTTCACTTCTAGAGGTCGTAAAATTAATTAAGTGGTCTTGTCGTATTTCTTATAGTACTGTACTTTACATGGATGTTAATATAGGTTAGTGATATGATGTGATTATTTCGTCACAGTCAATGTCGCACCCAATACTGCGGTAAATGTATGTCAAGTTATGTCGAGTTGTTCTTACTCCCCCTTGCAATACGATGACAGGGCTAGCACCTTGTCAGTTACTCCTAACTATTGACCCACAATACCTATCGAATCTATAGTTGATACATTACTTTAATATGCGTAAGTAAATGCAGTGATTGTAGATGGTTTTAAATCAACTTAAAATAGCGTTAAAGTGATAAATATAAATTATAAATAAAGTGATATATTGTTACAACCTATGTCATAAGGGTTACAAGGCCAAGTTAATAATGTTATGACCTCTAGAAGCCAAGAAAACAATGTTTCCGGAAATTGCTAAGAACTTTTTCTTTTAAAGTTAAAATTCTACAATTTATAAAAATATAAATAAATGTGATACATTGACATGTTTTTGAGTAATAAAGGTGTAAATTTGATGTACAGAGAAAACTAGTTACAATTCCGGTACTTTTTTGTTCCCACTATAGTAAAAATTAATAAAACGTTTAATAAAATTTTAAAATACATATCTCATAACGCAAAATTAAACAAGGAGAACAATGGTTTAATTTCTGCGCCGACAGTAGTAGTTATTCAAGACAATATACAGCGCCTTCAATTGTGTTTATGCAATTAACGCAGCACTTACCTGTACCTGAATCACAGTTAGTGCTGTCGCGTTTTTGAAGGGGAATATATAAAAAGGCGTTATGTAGGCGTAAATCAACAAGGAACAAAGTTTTAATGAACCACATTAACATTTATTAGTTCATATTTTATTTTTTGCATTTGTTAGGATTAGTTGAATACTGTTCTATTTCATTTTGGGAAAGGTATCATTAGAACATATTCGTTTACTTCGATTGTTGTGAATACCAAGTTCTTAAAATCTATATCATTAAATTAAAAATATGTATAGTTTATAATAGATATTTTTATAACCACAAAATTAAAAAAGAATGTTTATTTAATTGTATTACAATTTTGTAAAAATAACTGAGTATTTTATATTTTAGGACTCGGAAAATCAGTATAATCGTTTTATACTAATAACACACTGTAACTCCATAATTATTGAAAAAATACTTAATAATTAAAGTTAGATAGTTGAGAAGTATTTACTTCATCAACACATTTCAGAACTATGATTCCTCTTCGAGGTCATTTAACAAAATTATTAATCGTTTTATAACATCTAAGTTAAATTGATAAAATATGTAAATAAAAGTACATAAGATAAGTCATATTCTTTACGTTTGCGAGTAAGTTTATTGTAAATGTTACTTTAAACTCTTATTATTATTTTAATTCGATTGTTTGTATTTATCTATAAACTTAACTTTGAAGATGTATAGGATATTTTTTATGCTATGTATCATTTTAATTCTTCTGTAGAGCTCATTGTATGGCCTTTATTCATGTAGCTTACAATTATTAAATACCCTTGTGTATTATGTAATTATGGTTTTCAGAGAATTCGTGTCCAGGAAAATTGGATTTGAAAGCTGTCCTCTTGTTATTTCTTATCGTTTGAATACTTTCTTTAAATTTTGATCGCCGCCGTGGGGACTCAGCCTTCAAACCGCGAATGGCAACGTCCAAGGTTTTAATCGCCAATTGAGCTAACTGGTATTCTAATCGTTAAATAAATTCCACGCACAGACCTTCAGGCCCATGTGAACTGGTGAGTGAAGTTTTTCAATGAAAACTAAAAAATCAACCAGTGTGTCCAATGCAAAATTTATTATCTTCCGAACAATTGATTGTGTATATGCTAGATTTTATTTTTCTATTTACATGCCAAATACAGCTATAAACCTAGCTACATTACAGCTGTTCATAAAGCAAAATTATACATTAACTAGCTGTACCCGCCCGCTTCGCCGGTCATAATATTGAGTTTGATTTAGAACCTAATAGCTGAAAGAATTCGAGCACATTTGCTTCTTCTGCCAATATTAGATTTTTTAGGAGGCATGTCATAAAAAGTAAACTGCAAAACAAATAATTATTTATTTTTTATTTTCACGTTTCACCACATATTTTAATTACTGAGGAAAAAAAGTTAACACCAAATACAGATCACCTGATCAAGTAAAAGTAGTGTGTGCTACACTCTCAAGGTGAAATGTAGAACTACAATAAATCAAAACATATACAGTACTGTTGTTGTGAGAACTTCAATCTGCTTATGGCATGTGAAACTACATTAAACCACACAGTCATATGTTTTTTGTAAACAATTCAGATTCTCCATTTGAATAACATGGGATTTTTAGGAGCCCGTGGGGCGGGACCCTGTGGACGGATCTGCATCAAACTTCACAGAAACCATCTCGGGAGTATACAGGACAACATCCTAAAGTTTCATGGCGATCGGTTGGATGGTTTGGCAGCGCATAAACTTCAAACATATATATATATATACAAACATCCTCTTTTATAAATATAGATAATACATTGGAGATGTTGGCTTTAAAAATATTAACACCTACATTGATAAAATAAAGATTCTTCTAAATTCAAAATTGTTTTCTTTTTCCAAATAAAAATAAAAAGTAAATAGAACAATCTGCAAAACAAAATAAAACCAACTTTAACTACTTTATAAAATACTAATTAATTAATAAATTGGGAACTAAACACATAAAATTTAAACAGAACTGTCCCGGAGAAAACATGTGAAAATTGTCGAAACTTGTTATCGAATTAAATGGAAAACAGTACTCAGTTATTATATTAATTTATTCATGTATTATTACAGTAGCCGTAATTTTCAAATGATACAAATAATTGCAAACGTATTGGTCAAATCCGGAACAAAACAGTATAATTCAATTAAAAAAACTCACAGGCCAGTGATTGCCAACAACCCCCCCCCCCCCCCAGTCCATTACCTCAGATTGTTTGTATGTTGGCTGCCAGTCTGGCACTACTGTTCTCTTCCATTCAATTAAGTTAATGCGAAAGCTCTGTTGCTCTGTTGCGCTAGGCAATTCAATTGAATATGTTCCACTACACAAAATATTATTACTATTCATTATTCATCATTAAGCCTCCCATTCCAGAGATATGGGCGAATATTATGGGAGAATGAGTGTATGTGAAAGAATGTAGTCATTGTTTCTAAAGTTGACTGTCCCTTAGAAAGAACCATTTATTATAGGACAACAGCCAGGGAAACTAAGGAGCCTTGAGCTTTACGTAGAATACGAACCACGTAGGAATGATTAGATTGGTCAGCTCTCTTCCCTACACAACATCCGGATCCTGACTGCCACCCAACATGGACACCCCAGATTTCTTAAGTAGTGTCCACATCGATGGCAACCATTGAGCGAATGTCAGTATAAAGAGGACCGAGCATAGAATCTATCACCTAAATAATCTCCACACATCACTTTGTTCTGAAGAAACTGGAAAGTGCCTAATATTTTTTCTTTAAATCTGGTTTCTCAGAACGAAAATAGTCACGATCGCTTGCGTGGTGCATAAATAATATAGTTTATAGTGAGTTCTTTAACTATCTGATTTGTCGAGGACTTTATGAGTACGTAAAATAATTCAGGGACATTCTTGCATGCGCCAACCACGTCACTCACTGCGCTCGTGTTACCACCACCTATACCTTCGGTCTTACCTCGTGACTACATTAAGAGTAGGAGAACTATTAAAAGCAATCGGAAAAATATTTTTGTTTAGTAATTTTACTAACCATTCAGCATAATTACGATTGCTACACAGGCTAAGGTAGAATATAGGGGGAAAAACATTTTAGTGTAAGGTTACAAAGAAGTAAGAAAGATGAGTTAAAGCAAATAATTAAATTATCAAGGTCAGCCACACAGCCAGTTGGCCTTCAGAAACAGAGTTCAAAATGTTTGATTAAAACTTACTTGATTAAAACATGTTTATGGTATTACACAAATATCTTGAAGTAGCCGTAGTTTTAGGTGGAGCTTTCTGATGTTGGTCGGATGTCCTATGTTGAAGTATTGTATACCACTTGTAGTTGAAAATTTCCTTAAAAATTGTTAGATAGATTTTATAAACGAATTGGTGAACAGGAACAATCCAAACATCACGATGAAACTGGGTACTACGCTCTTACCAAGGGCACTTCAGTATGAAACTGGGTACTACACACTTACCAAGGGCACTTCATGATGAAACTGGGTACTACGCACATACCAAGGGCACTTCAGTATGAAACTGGATACTACGCACTTACCAAGGGCACTTCAGTATGAAACTGGGTACTACGCACATACCAAGGACACTTCAGTATGAAACTGGGTACTACGCGCATACCAAGGACACTTCAGTATGAAACTGGGTACTACGCACATACCAAGGGCACTTCAGTATGAAACTGGGTACTACGCACTTACCAAGGGCACTTCAGTATGAGTCACAAAACATTATTTTGGAACACTTGCAGTTTGTTTACTGTTTTTTACCAGTAAACAAAAGTGGTGTAGAATCGTTTTGTAAATAAGAAGGTAATTTTTACTGATAGGGATGATTTATTTTTTGGTTTTGTTTATTAATAGAAATAATTTTGATAACCTTCTAAAAGCAAGTTTACGTTTCTCATTTATGTAGAATTTCCCATTTAGTTTTCGGTCAAAATAAACGCCTAAATTCTTTATTGCTTTATCTGCAGGATTTCAGGGCGTATCTTCATTGTTAATGTTGATATTTTGAGTGAATAAATATTTAGTATCTTTATGCTTAACAGCTGTTTTTATTGTGTAAAAAATTGGTTTTCAACCCACAGTATAAAAAAACTAAATATTAACATCACCATAAACATTACAAACACTAATAGTTCTTAAATATATTAATAAAACTAAGTGAATACAATATTTTTTAGATATTTTATGGCCAGTGGGGTGAAGCCCAGGTTTTTTTTTATTTTTGATATGTTTGCCATTGTCCTTGGTCCTTAATTTTCAAAATGAATCTAATCAAGGTATTTCATCTTCTTTCTAGCTCAACAGTTTTCGTAGGGAAAGAACAAATAGTAAACCTTCTACTAAGAGTAGTCAAGTCTTTATTTGCACATAACATTGGAAATAACATGTTACAAGGTAACAACCAACTGGTGCATTGTCACAGATTTGCAACTAAGTCTAAATAGATAAGTAACATCAGCTTACAAACTAACAACAAATAACAAAATATATTCTATTTGTATATTCTATGAGTATTAAAATGAATGAACTGACGTCAGTTAGTTCTGCTTTGATCAATGTCAATAATAAAATAAATAAATAAAATACCCATCCACCAGAGAGACTTTGAGATGGAAACTTGCACATATATTCATATTTGAGATTTCACAATAATGTGGATTTTTGGGATTGTTGCCATTTTGGGTTGGATCCAAAAAGAGACTCTTTTGTTGTCATCTTTTTCTTCTATTTATGTCTATAAAACAAAGTAGACCAGTCAATTGGAATGTTTTTAGGTTTAAAATATGGAGTGAAGATAACGTTGGCTAATCCACTTAAAAGTACATTTTATACTTTTTCAAAGTTTTTGTGAGTTTATTGTATATACAAAAAAATTAAAACATTACTGTTGCATTTTTAATGTATGAGAATTTCAACAAATTTTAGAATATAACTTCAAATTAATAAAGAAATTATATGTAATTGATAAATAGGATAGTTTTCCATTGAAAACTTTAAATTTTGATCTATTAAATAGTCGTGTTTTATCATTCCAGTGAGATGATTCTAGGATTACTTTCTAAAGTTTTAAAAATGAATCACAAAAAATGCCAATAGAAGAATCCAAGAATCTAACGGAAGAAAGTAAAGTTATTTAAGTAAAATTTATATAAATAAGCCTCTCTTTCCCATCCATTTGTAAGATTTTTACCTCAACATTGCCCACAGTTTTTAAGGCAATTAACAGCAAATCAGCTTGATTTTAGATTAACTACAAGTAAAAAAAAACTAGCCGACAACTATTATCACTCATTTGATAACCAGCACTAGTGGCGCAGTGCTGTAACCCAGCTACTTGGGAACAAAGTTTTGTGGAAATTGTAGGCGATAGCTCTTGTGCTTGGTCTTTATAATACCGACATGGTTTCGCTCAATGGTTGCCATTGGTGTGTACTTTACCATAGAAGTCTGGGATGTCAATGTCAGGTAGTGGACAGGGTAAGAATGTGTCTAGGACTAGTCTTTAAACTGAATACCTGGTTTAACTAACAGCTGAAAACAGACCTTTTCTACGTGGTTTGGATTCCACGCTAAGCTGTTGCTCTTGCTGATGGGCTGATAATAAAGACTCTTTCTAAATATTCTGTAAATTTATTATTTACAATTTTCATCCCTATTGCTATTTAAAATTAATTTAACGGTACAAAATTACAAAGAATTAAACATTTCAATGAGTACTATTTTGAAACATGTGACAAAACTGAGTTTTGAGTAGCCCAATGTATCTTTTTCGGCTTTGAAAAATATTACCTATGTAGGCTTTGGTACATCAATACCAATGTACGTATATTGGCTGATCGTCTTAACAATGAATAGTAAATAAAGTAAAAATGAATATTTTTCTGATTTTTAATCCCAATTAGGGAAATATAACAAATTAATAGCTGTACAAAATAATTCGATGAATAATGACTAAAGAACACAACATGAATTCAAAGTACATTAAAGTTAAAAGTAATATTATATCTTTACCTTGATAAATAACATATTATGTTTTTACTATAGGGAGTTTTTTGTGTCCTTTATAGTTCTTACTGTTGATACAGGGGGAGGGGGAATTGATAGCAAAACGTAGGTCGTTTTCTGAATGCTTCAAGATTTTGTGAGGAATAAGGGAAGGAACTGGCTACGGTGCTGACCCTATCATCCGCACAGAGCGCTAAAGAATTCACAAATGTTATAAATTTATATAATAAAAAAAAGTCATAAAGGTAAATTTACTTCATGCATAGTCAATTTAAACACAATCTAATCTTAAAATCTCAGATTATAATGAGAAAAGAATTTTAAAGCTTTTTTATGCATTAAAAAATGCATAGCATACCAATTTATTGCAATTCTAATTTATTATTTAGGTTTTATTAATACATTGATTATATATTAATTTATATAATTCAAAATTTAAAACCGAGAAAATTGGAACCAAACTTAAAAGATCAGAATGTGCTTATGTAAAGTTCAAGATTTTGTTTGAACCGTTCAGTCAATACTGAAAGGTCCGAAGGTCAGTAATTCAAATATTTCACAAATAAGGGAAGCACAAAAATGATCCTGGTTTCACAAGAACAATACCCTCAACATGTGAGTGTATTTGAAATGTTATAATTATGCTGTGTGTTTTGTTAACATATTATACACACAAGTAAGCGTAGGGACACTAACAATAAATTGAAAACAACAATCTCTGTACTTGTTCAATGTGTAAAGTATTTTGTAAGTTAGGCTTAATTTAAGATATTCAGAGTAGGCAAAAAGTCACTCAAAAATGCATTGCAATATTATAATTGGGCCGGGTTACCAATAGTCACCTAGCACGATGACGTAGGTGAAGCTTCCTCTGATTATCCACAACGACAAAATGTTACAAGTGGAATAGTGGCACATCGGATCAGTGGTGGTAGAAGACTAATTTTCTGTTTCACCTTAGTGACTAGCTTTATCTCTCTCACATAGGTTCTTTAATTAGGTCACAATAAAAGCGGCTGATCTATAATTACTTTTTTTCAATTAAATAATTATAGTTAATGTATTTTAGTTGTGTTAACAAATTAAAAACACATATGTAAATAAAGATAAAAACCATTTAACTT
The DNA here is from genome assembly GCA_035578905.1 of Stictocephala bisonia. Lineage (NCBI taxonomy): Eukaryota > Metazoa > Arthropoda > Insecta > Hemiptera > Membracidae > Stictocephala > Stictocephala bisonia. Next base: position 785,264 of record JAQJVL010000041.1, on the reverse strand, counting down.
TTTAAAAATTGATAATTACTATTCTGTTCGGTATCTACTAGATGGGTTTTAAGGGTTGTATTTAGTTGTGAACATAAGTTGTTAAGGTTCTAATTTACTTCCTTCTTATCTAGCATTTTTTTATTAATTAGTAGAATATGTATGGTTGAAAATTTTTAAGTCCACTTGTGGTTTTAACTGTATTAAAAATAGGATTCTTCTCTAAATTATGCAAGAAGAACAAGTTCTCTTGTTTTTAAAAGACACTGAAAGGAAAAATTATCTCTTTTTATGTGTTATTATCTTAAAAATTAACCATTTACTACTATTTTGTTAAATTATTTTATCCTTAAACAAAAAAAATTTATATTTTGAAAATCTTAAATTAACATTTACTAGATAGTAAAATAAGAAAATTAAATAAGGGTCCTAAATTTAATTTTTGATTCTGTTTAATTAAATCAGGTTTAATAATTTTTTAAGGGAAATATCAATTTTGGTTCATGAAATGTGTTATCAATTAAGAGCTATATTTTTTTCAGTTTATTTATGTGTTTAAAAGGAACATCTTAACAGTTCCTAATATTTTCCTACTTACAGTTTGCATATTATTTTTTATTTACTAATCTTTTGCAATGCAAAATAATATATGTATTAGTAATAAAGAAGTTGACAAGTTTATAAGTTTGATTTCTTTGTTAATCAGTAGTCATTTTGTATTAATAGTAAAAAAATTTCATATAAGGAAATAAATTATTCTTAATAAGATCATTTTTGTCTGTTTTAAAATCAGCTTCAAATACATACCAATATAAGATAATCTCAGTTAAGATGGACATTTGTTTAGGAGGCCGTTAACCCAGTTTCTCGTGTTTTGAATGCCAACATTGCGTGGTATGGTAGTCGGAAGGAGCCGGTCTGCCTACAAATGTTTGAATGTCCCACTTGTACAGGCGATTTGTCATGGGCAAATGGCTTTATTCTGTCTTGCTCATGTGAAATTCTGACATTTCATGCGTTTAATCCTCTTGCACGATGGCTAATAGTATTCAAATGTTCTTTTGAAGTACTAGCCATTGTTTTGAAATTATAATTAATACCTAATGAATAGATTCCAAATTTCTTTCAAACCCATGCTGTTTAGGAAAGGTTAGGTTTTCAAGAATATTTTCATAAGTTAGCTACCTGAATAATACATATGAGATTAGATGAAAGCGTCTTTTCATATATATAAATTTTTTTTTCTAAAAGAATGATAGGTTGTTACCTATACAATTTTTTAAATGCATATTTTTATCATATTTTTTCAAAATTTCAATTACTTTTCTTCAATCTTTAATAGTCAGAGTAGAATAAATTATCACTTTATTTAATAAACTAGAGGACACCCCTGCACGCTTCGCGTGCCAACACCATTTCTCACTGTGCGCGTGACACCTTGGCTATCTGTCTCGACATGTGACTTTTGACAGCAAATATTAGTGGTTAAACTGCATTAAGTCAAATAATATGTACATTTTATCTAATAGCTACTCATTGAACTTGAGCTCCAACCTATCAAAAGTTTAAATATATACACCCAATATAATTACTAAGTTTAAGAAATATCTATACCCTTATCAATATTATAAGCATCATTATTTACATTCTAACAGCTGTTAACATTTCGTAAACATCATTGTTTACATTTCAACAGCTGTTACTTTTTGAACAGTTTAAAACTTTCTCCATTTTATTCTTATGGCTAAAAAACGTACTTTGGGGGCTTCCCGTGCCCTTCAAGGTAAAAATATGAAGACCTTATTGCACAAATACGGATAGGGGCAAATTTGTTTACACCTAAATCGTTAAAATTGATAAAGAAATAAGGGAGGAGTTGTGTTGACGGCACAAATTGCACACGTTCTTGTGAAAGTGCCTTTTACGCTTTTCTTTCCTCCTATGAACATTTATCTTACAAAAAATATTTCTAATGGTACTCACTGCCTTCCCCATACAAATAGGTCAGATAATAATTCTGCTAAGAATCGTGTGAAAGTAACGTTATGCTCTTTCAAGTGAATTAACTGTTGTTAGCTCTAAACACTACCATTAGAAAGGACATTCAAAGTCAGTCCGTAAGAGAGAGTCCCACACAAAGTAGACAACTGCCCACCCACCTCTCCTATAAACATGATTCAAAATGTAAACCACCAATTTAAAGTACATTTGACAGAGAAGAGGCGTTCTTAGAGTAAAACAGCACTAGAGGACACCCCTGCACGCTTCACGTGCCAACCCCTTTGATTGGTAGTAATTTTCACTCGCTGTGAATAAGTTAATATTAGTTGGTCAACTGTAATGTGTATGAGTGTTAATGCAATAAAGCAAATACTTGGTTTTTAGCTTTTTTTATATCATTTTAATACTATTTTTATGAGATAAAAAGAGGTTTTTTTCAATTGAATTTCGACAAGTCCTTTCTTAATGCATATATGTGATACAAAAACTGCATTTTGTCAATTTCAAGTCAGTCAAAAGTAATAGAGCAAATATGTACATTTTTTTTAACAGCTGTTTTATGATTTTTGTAAAATCAGACGGTTTTTAAATCCACCCTAAAAATATGTAATGTTCACTCAATGTTTATTGAGTATAAGCCTAGTAAAATAAGCATAAAAGTTGTTTTATATATATATATATATATATATATATATATATATATATATAAATATCAATAAAAACTCTGTAGTGATAGAAAATCATAACGTCTTTTAGGGCACGTGTTGGTAATTTATAACATATTTTTCCTACCTCCCTAGGCTGAAATTAATCCAACCAAAGTATTTTATCTTCTTCTTAGTTTGATAAATAATGTCTTTAGGACCACTTTGCCTACAGAGTTAAATTTATTGATTTCAAATGAACTTTATGAGATATGAACTGCCCTGGTTTAATGGAGATGTTTAAGTGGTACACAGTGCTGTTTGCAATCAACAGCGTTGTATTTGGAGTGCCACTAAAACTAATGTACAGTTGCTCAACAGATTTGCTCCGGTAAAACATTGCTCTTGACCAAACCGCTGTTGGGTATTGACTGTTCACTTCATTGCTCGTTTATCAGCCCAACTTTGAACATTACTGCGGCAAAGTTTCCACATTCATTTAAACACTCTCCAACATTATTTGGGTTTTTTGATATCATCATGTTTCATAGCTAGAGAATTATAAACTAAAATTGTTCCATAATGTTGTATAACATATTATTTTTGCAACTTTTTTACTTTCTCAGAACATTTATATACAGTTTAATTGTATTATTGTGTTAGTATCTGAGCTCATACCCAACTACATGATCAAATGTTCATTTGAACATGGACTTTTATTGTAGACATGGATACACCAAATTTGTCTGCCGCTTTCCTGAATGACAATTTGATGTCCTGTCTTCATTTATTGCTTTTTGTAACTGTTTGTCAGTATTTTTTTTATTTTTTTCCTTTTGAAATTATTTTTAGGAGATTTGCCATCCATCATAGAAAACCTGTAAAAACCAAATAAATTAGATTCATTACCAAATTCATGAAAAACCAAATTCATTATACAATTTTTATGAATATAAAATTACTGATGCTGAGTAGCTTGGGACACTCTTTCCAGTATCCTGAAGAAGAAGAAGGCTAAAAAAATGAATCATTTGACTAAAAATAAACTAAAATAAAACTGAAAAAACTGAAAATTATGGCGCCAAACCATGACTGATATATATATATATGTTGTGTCTAATGATTAACTTAACAAATATAATTTAAAGCTGTGGCAAGTAAAATTTTAACGATTGAGCTAGTGTGGTATTTTTAAGCACTGTAATAATATTTTTAAGATAACTTACCTGTTAATAATAAACTGCAAGAAGATGTTTAGATATGACCAACAATGCATCTAACAACAACTTGACACAATTAAAGTTTTGATTCAACAAACACAGATGACTCAATTACACAACAAAAATTGATGTCAAAATGTCCCAAGTTAAATATATATCCCAAGTTTAACGGTACTAATTTTTATTTTTTTATTTTGATGCTTATTGAAATCACTACAAACATTCCTATGAGAAGATATGTTATTTTCAATTTATAAATATAAACCAAACTTCCGTATGTGTGTGTACACAAAACTAAGTTACTTTCTTTCAGACAAAATCAAGAAAAAAGTGAACCTTTATTTTAAATTCAACAAAAACACTTTATATCGCTACTAGTTAGTACCAGACAAAGCCACGGCAAAGCATGGCCATGTGTTTTAGCTAGTTTGAAATATAAAATAACTGCTACTGAAATCAGTAAAGTAACAAAAAAATCTTAATACATAACATCCCAAAACAATGTACTCACTCATCACAAAATCTCCAGAACCAGTGAACATATTTTATCAAATATGGAAGGAAATTAGCGTTAGTATCATAGTGACTCACTAACAAATGATTTCTCAAAATTCCAAATCGGTATTAATGTAATGATTTATTTCAAACAGCTCATACAACAAATATAAACATAACACAAAAGCTTCACTGGTTTGCTTTTCATTTTGAAATGTTTAAGGTTATTTCAATTAATTCTGACATGATTGCATTTCTTTGAATTTTCATCCCCTTAAAGTATATACTTATTAGAGTATAAACCTTTGTTATCTAGAACCATAGACTTGATAGATTAGAGATAATCATGGAGGGAAGTGTGAGCAAGCATAGAGAACAAACCTGTAGCACAGCAGGAGCTGTGGGCTACTAATGTTATAAATAAGAGACAATGAATCAAATTAAAGTAGGTATTGTAATTAATTTGTGGACCTGTTGAACATATTCGTGTAAATTTATAATACATGAGAATAATTAAGTATTTGGCATATTTTAATTACTATTTCACATAATTATGATATGCTAGGAGTTTCCAGATTTCATTTAGGGTACATGATTACTAGTTTTGATGTTGTTATCTACTATAAATGAGGAAACCACTGAATCAGTGTGTAGGATTAATGAGTCCATAGTATGTAAACCGCTTAGTGCTATAAAATAGAAATGTTTACTTCACAAAACTTCTTCATACATTTTAGGTTGGATAAGTTAGTTGACCATTCTAAAGGTTTAAGTAAATAAAAGTGGAAATAAATGTAAAGAGGTGACACAAAAAAGTGTCTTAACTATATTTTCAGATTCTACAACTAATTTAAAGAGATACATTGTTTTTCGAATTCTACTCCATTTAGTGTGCATCTCTCTTTTTGTGTTTTTTTTTATTTTTATTTTATGTTAATAACTAAAGAATAGTTTGACCGATTGACTTGAAATGTCACGCATTTCTTGACACCACTATTATTAACCATAGAAAAATCTATTGAGTTATCCTAAGCTATTTCAAAAAGGTGAACATTTCAAATTTGTAACTTCAAATAACTTGTAAATAACAAATTGTTAAAACTTTTAAATTTCCACCATTTCAAAATGGCTAAAGATAACTCAATAGTTATTAATATTAATCTAAATAAATGTGCAACATTTAAATTTACGGTCACACCATTCGTAAGGTATTAGTTGTTTGTAAAAAACACAAAAGTTAGACATACAAAAAGTTAAATTCAAAAAAGTTGTAATCTTCATTTTTTTGTTCTTAATTAGGTGTAAAATCCGGAAATATTTAGCCAAGACACCTTTTTGTGATAACCTGTATGTTAAAAAAAACCATTACTTTCTTGGTAGTTTTTGTGCCTTATCTTATGACAGTACAGAATTTTAAAAAATACACAATTTTAGTATGGAAATAATTTATTATTGTATTAGTCATTGAATGAATTTTATTCATAACATTATTCATCAATTTGTTTACCACCACCAGGTAGTGATAGTGTTGTGAAAACTCAAGAACTAAAGACCTAAAGTGTTTCTTCACAGCTGATCAACTTTGAAACCCAAGAAAAACAAACTGCATCAGGTAAGCAAGAAAAATTAATTACTATCATTGTTGTATAGTATTTTATCATCATCAAATATGGACCACTAGATCACTAAACAAAATTTGTACTATAAAAAATAAGACTTACGTTGCTACACTTAGAGAAAAAATAAACAAAGGTTGCTTTTTTATGGCCACAACAAACGCCTTAGTGGCAGTTACATAAAGATAAAAACTTATGTAATTTTCATAAATATGTATTATAATAACTGATAGTTACAGACTTGAATGAAAACGCGGCACCTTGCCTAACCCTGGTTCGCAGGCATTCTACAGGCCATATTGTAGTTGGCATACCAGGCTATTAAGTCGCATGATAATGGTGCCGTTATTAAATATTTTCTATAAAAGGCATTTTTTTACAGATAACACTTTTTTTAATTGATACATTGTTTAACAAATCACTGATTGTTATTTAATTAATTTTTGAAAATCAACCTTGTACAACTTAACTACTTATTTTTCCCCTGAATATTTTTATATCTATATTATTATATCGAGAAAAACTCCGTAATCTACTATGTTAAAGAACACGTCATATTAGCATAACAATTTAATATTATAATATCACTTAAAAATAACTTACTGTGTTTTTTGAGGAACATTACATGAACATTTCAGTTCCACATAAACACACAACAAGGATTTACAGTTGTAATACACATTAAGTGATATTTTACTTAGAAATAAAACATTTTGTATGTTTATAAAATATACAAAACTGAAAAATATTAGTTGTGTTTAATTTTAAATGTGTACTATATAAATTCGTTAGGTCACATATGTTAGTTGTCATAATAAACATAAAAACGCCTTCATTCTTTTAGATACTACATGTGATGCATGGCTGTATGCTGGACGAATCCGCGTTCATTCAAGTCTGTAACTATCAGTACGTTTAACTTTGATGATTTGGCGGAATAAAGGGAGTGACTGACAAGGTGCTCACCCTGCCATTCGCATGCAAAACTAAATAATTAACTACTCGACATACATTCGGCGCACTATTAGATGTGACTTCTGTTTTTTTCTTTATGGGTGCTATCTTTTTCAGTATGGTGTTAAAATGAAAATATTTTAATTTTCCTCAGGAAATATGGTATTAAATCATGTAACTTAGCTAATTTTGGGCTAAGTGCTACGGCAGTTTTAGGTAATAAGTATTATTACAGCCCTCTTATTATTGACATGGGATTTAATTTCTGATTATACAGTTATTGTTATTAGCATTAATACTACTAGAGAAGTATGCAGTATCCGTGACGGCAAAGTTCAGAGTCTGTCTACAGGAGAGAGAGCTGAGTGACAGGCTTTCAGTTATCTAAAAATCAGACTGAAACTAAGTGGTTCAGATGTTATGCTAATTTGTTGGTCTCCATAACTATTACTCCTAGATCCCTGACTAGCTACCTTAGTTAGTAACAAAGAATACACCTTATATCTGTAACTATCACACCCACTCTGCAACTCGGTCTCTCCCATAACTTGCTGATCAACAACCTTGAAGAATAAAAAAACATTTTAAATTTAAACATTAACAAACAACATAGATGCAGCCGATCAAGGTAGTCCATGACATTTTAAATGGGAAACTTGATCCTAAAATGTTTAAGTAGCATCTTACAAGTGTTTATAAAGTAATTAAAAGTCAGGGGTGATATGGTGCATAAGTACATGCAAGTAGAGAGTGTATAATAAGACAAACGTAGAATCTTAACGTACATTATATGTATTATTTAAAAACGATTATCACAAAATCTCTGGAACTACTCAACAGATTTTAGTAAAATTTGAAGTTGGCTTTTGTATCATAGTGACCCACTAAGAAATAACTACTCAAAATTCCATTTCTAATTTCCTGAAAATGACCTTAAACATTTCATGTTTTCCATTAGAGTAACATTGGCATTAATTTAATCCAATAATTGATTTAAACAGCTGACAAAACATACAGAAACATGACACAAAATATTGGCTAATTTGGTTTTCACTGTGAAATGTTTAAGGTAATTTTTTTACTAACTCTGGCATGGTTGCACTACTTTGTATCCCTTTAAAGCTGATTATAGGGTTTTGTAGACTATAAAACTTTGTATCTAGAAGATCGGCTGTATGCTAAGATTTTTTATATTGATGTGATGGTTAAAGAGAACTATGGAGGGGGGGGGGTAAACAACAGGGCCGGATTTACAATTTGGCCGCCTACGAGCTATCTCGATGTTGCCGCCTTTAGAACGGTCCAATCTAATAATATAATTAATAAATAAATATAAGGGTAAAATAATAATTATTATTTATATAAGGGTTAAGTAAGTTTATTAACCATTAAATATAAGGGGTAATAAATGAATATAATAAATAGTAAACCTAAATAAATAAATAAGCTCAGTAGCTGCGTGATAATTCCAGGTGCAATTTGCAGAAGCCGACCCTCGACAATTACAAAAAAAACAAAAAAAAAAAAACAGTACACAACAACAGTAAAAAAACACATAACACTTCCTGTGATTCTGCGAGTCTGCCAGTTTAGTTGATTTGTGTGACAGTGTTAGTTTACCTGACTTGCCGCTCCGCTCCAACACCTGAAGCACTAGTGGCAACACTCTTATGCGTTGTATAGACATTTTGAACTTTAATTTTGAGGACAGTTCTTTCCATTTTAATTAATTTAATTTTTGCTACATTAATAGACAGTGTCTCACCGTGGACGGACGATGTACCCATTAAAGTAGGGAAATTAATATTAGTTAATATTTCAAATTGGTATTTTTTCTACATCGCCGCTGAAAAGTTTGTGTTAAAAATTGCCGCTTTTTAAAATCTGCCGCTCCAGGGCTGCTTCAGGCTATAGCCCGTCAAGCCGCCTGTAAATACGGCCCTGGTAAGCAAGTGTAGATAACCACCCTGTAGCAAAGCAAGGGCATTCGGCTAGTAACTATATAAATAGATCATTCTTCTTACAAAGAAAATAATCTATAACTCAATTAAATAACAAATGATTCATTATAAAAAAAATTGCATATTTCAACTAATAAATAGAACATGATATTTTTTTTAAAACTACTTAATGGTTAAATCCATAAATGGTTACAGCCGGTGTTTTGATCACTGGGACAGCATCATAAATAATGTCACTTATTAGCTTCCCACAGTTGGTTAATCCCAACCAGAGACGGAGTGTTGTAACTCAGCTATTTGGGCACAAAGCGTTGTGGAGATTGTATGCGATAGGTTCTTTGCTTGTTCCTCATAATAATGACACCGCATCCGCTCAATGGTTGCTATCGACATGGACACTACCAAAGGAGTATGAGGTGTCGTGTTGAGTGGTAGTCAGGGTCTAGATGTTTTTTAGAGAAGAGAACTGAGTATTAGGGTTGTTAGAAGCTGAAAATTAGACCAATGCTACGTGGTTTGGATTCCACGTAAAGCTGTAGGTCCCTTAGTTGCCCCTGGCTATTGGGCTATTAATGAATGGCTCTTTCTAAGGAACAGTTGACCTTAGTTAGTAATAAGATTGTACCGGCCATGCACACTCATGTATTCACTCATATTCACCTTAAAAATATACACAAGGCTGTGTCAGTGTCTTGTATGGAAATAATAATAAGAACCTCATTTTATTGAGGTCTCAAGTTCAATTCAAATAGAGTTCAGTATAAAAGTTAGATCAGCTTAAACAATTGTTACCGGGATAATTAATGTTATTTTCTACAACAAAATATGTACATACACACTCATAAAACTCGTGCACCTCTATGATAAGAATGTAAATAATTATGTTTATTTCAACCGAGACTCTAATAATTTAAGGAATATTTTGTTTGTTTTCTCTCTATATTTAAATCCACAAGCGAATCAGCCCCCATCAAATTTCTACTAGAGTTAGGAAGAAAGTAAGATGGCTTCGTTTCCAGCTTACGATTAAAAGTTTGCAGAGGCTGTCGGCTGTGTTTGTTTAAATCCCATAAGAACAATGTTATTTTTGAACCGGACATAGGATTATGCATATCCAAATCAAACAGTTATTTTTAAACGGATTTTTCCAAACAAATTGCCTTTAATTAAGAATGAAATTGAACGTTGGAATTGCTTACAAATTTCTGGCAAGTTTTATACAAAAAAATATAACAAATATTTAGTTTGAAATTTTTATTTTCACCTATTTTTCAAAACTAGGCATATGTATGCAAAATATCAAATGCAAACCCAATGCGTAATATAGTAACGTTTAAAATGACACCTTGTACACAACTTTTGGTCAAAAGTTATGTACAGTAAAACCTGCTTAATCCGGCATTCTATAGTCCGGAATTGTCTGTAATCCGGCATCAACGGCAATAGACACAAATTACAGAATTGCCTTCACAATGAACATTGTAAAGTGAGCAACTCAACAACTAATAAAAAAATAGTTGTAAGAAGCAAATAGATATTAGATATTTTTTCCAGCCATCTACCAGTGTTGTTGCTAAAAAACACAAATACTATAGTACAGTACTGTACTGTATTTCATACTGTATTCAAACTTATTTCATCATGAACTGTACTTAAAAATGCATTTTAATATTTCTCCTTTACTTATATATTGATTTATATTGTTTAAATAACCCATGTTTAAATAATATACACATACAGTAAAATGTTTTTGTGCAAATTATGTTATTTTTATACACCTCCTGTATTTTTATAAATAACCTCCATAGTCCGGAAGTTTCTTTAATCCGGAAAGCTTCAAGTCCCAAACGTGCCGGATTAAAGAGGTTCTACTGTACAAGGTTATTGTCGTACACAACAATGACGAAAAAATATGGATACGCAAATAACATTGTTCTTAAAGCATTAAAACCAACATGGGCTTCAGCCTCTGCAGACTCTTAAAAGCCAAGGTTAGTGGGAAAAATATCATAAATGTAAAAATTAACTGACTCCAGCCTATTCGTTGAACATGTTCAATTGCCTAGAGCAACACAGCTTTCACATTAACTTAATTGAATGGAAGAGAACAGTAGGGCCAGACTGACAGTCAACATACAAACAATCTGAGGTAATGGACTGGGGGGGGGGGGGGTGTTGTTGCAATCACTGGCCTGTGAGAGGCACTTTTAATTGGATTATACTGTTTTATTCAGTATTTTATCAACATTTGAAATATAACATTGGAGTATTAGGGCTATTGTAATAGTCATGAATCACAGACTAAGGCCAAGTTGGTACAAGCATGCCAAAATTGGCACACGAAGAGTGCAGGGATGTCTCCTAGTTGAACTTTATATACAAGAGGATCAAGTTGGCACTGGACTATTTTTCAATTGTGGTTGATAAAAGCTAATTTAATTTTTCCTAAACCTTTTATATTTCATCTACTCCTTTTTTTCCAAATAGTTTAGAAATTTGCATAGGTGCCAATGGACTGATATTGAATTATATGGTCTTTTTTCCATCTTCATTCTTTTCAATGTGAACTGATTAAAATTTATATGCGACTCAGAAAAACTACATGACATGAGATTTCATCTAAGAATGTTCAAAGTACTGTATTAACTATTTTATTGTTGGCTTTAAAAAACTTCTTAGTGTATTTTTCTTCAATATTAACCAATTTGTTCTTGAAGATTGAAGTAACCGAAATTCAATTACTTATCTGTATGAGGTAATTTAAGTTATTTCAAATATTCAATAATATTTATTTAGTTTTGATTGAGAAGACAGTAGACAATTGATTAGTCAACTAATGGTTGTGTTGATATATCAGACCACAGAACATTGTTATAGGATCTAGAATTGTTTTTCAGTAATCAAAATATTTCAATAACATTTTAAGACCTTAAAAACTTCTTGATACAGTACCAAATCAATTTGTTGTTCACTCAAAATCATAACAGTTATATTCACAACTATCAGAGCTTATTTGGCACACATTGACAGAATATTTCTCAGTGCCTTCTGCTTACAAAGTTCATTTATTGCCATGTACATTGTAAAAACCCCGCACAAAACATTGTTTAATACAGTGTGGAAGCTAAAACAAATGATTAAATAAAAACTGTTTTATATAAGAAAGGGGAAACCCCTGCACACTTTGTGTGCCAACCCTGTCACTCGCTAGGCTCGTGAAGTAAGCTCGGCCTGCGGCCTCGCCTGGAAACTCTGCTTTTAGCCCCTTTGAAAAACTCAGCCTGTGGCTTCATAGAAGAGCTCATCCTACGATTCGGAGCCTCACGGGGGAGAGTTCGGCCTACGACCTAACCAAGGCACCCTGCTACAGTCCCATTTGTAGGTCTCGGCTTGTCGCCTCATGAGGTAGATTGGCCTATGGCCAGGATTCTTAAGCAGTATGACCATGAATTTTGGTTTTTGGGGCAGTGGAACCCCTAAACATTGTCCTTTCTAAAATCTGATGATAAATTAGTATTAAAGAGAAGAATACCTTTAATTTGGCACCCCACTTGGATGTATTAGTTTAAAATTACCCAATTTTTTGTTTTGGAGTCTATTTTTTTATTTGGTAGGGGGTCAGAGCCCTTAAACGTTTTCTCTTCCAAAATATAATCTTATTATGTAATATATTAGATAAATACGTATAGTTTGATACCCAACTTGGCTGTTTTACTTTACTATTACCCTTTTTCTGATTTTAGGAGGTTTTATTTTGTTTTTGGGGAATATACCCTTTAATATTTACCCTTTTCAAAATCTGATTGTATATTTGGATTCAGGAGCAAAATAGCTTCAATTTGATACCTCACTTGAGTAGATAACATCAGTATTACAAAACTCTACATTTTCATCAATTTCAGTTTTTTGGCCCCGATACCCCAAAGTTTTAAGTTTTTAAGCTGAAATTCATATATAGGTTATTTTCTTCACGTTTATTAAGCGGGTAGAACTGTGAAGGTTTGAAAATTTTACTCAAGTTTTTTCTCAAGTTAGGTCAGAAATACTACTTTTTGTGATTTTCTCATAACAAATACATGGGGGCAGTTTGGGGGTAAAAAAAGGCTGCCATTTCGGAACTATGAAGAATTTTTCAAAATCCCTTTTTCATTGCACGCCTACAATATAGGACTAATCATCCTATAAAATTTCAGCCTTGGAGGTTTAGTGGTTTTTGAGAAACAGTGATCAGTGAGTGTGTGGTATTTGGCTTATATATATATACGAGATTGAGGATTTTTATGGCTTTACTTACTCTGACTGAAAACACACTAGAGCTCTTGAGTGAATGAATTAATTAGTAATAGTTTTTAATTGTATTTTTTAACTATAATATAGGTAACTTTTTCTGATTCAAAATTGTGTAATGTTTGTGATTTTGGCAATAAAGAATTTTTAATTCTTATGAATATTAACAAAAACTTTCAATTTCAAAATCTATAACCTCAAAAAGGGTTATTGTACATGATTGTTTGAAAAATGTGGACAGCTATAAACATTAAACAACTAATTTTAAAAATTAAGGGTTTACTATGAATAGTGAAATTTTGTTGATTTCGTTGGCTTAAATCTGCGTGATGAAAAAAGTGAAGTATCATCAACAACAGAAATGACTGATAAGTTAGCTATCAACATTGAGTTGATTTTAAAATGATGACCCTTCCTGAATCTAAAAAAAGGAATCTTCTGACGTGTTTTCTAATTTGACAAAAATGTCTCAACGTAGTTAAAATCTGTATTACATTAAATTGGTCGGTAGCGTAGTTGGTTCAATCCCAGCATCAGGTGCTAAAGGTTCTCAGTTCGATCCTAATCAGAGTCAATACATTTTGAGAAGGATCAGCTGATAATCACCGGCTGTTCATTTGTCATTGGGCTATTAATTAATGACACTTTCTAAGGAATAGTCGGCCTTAGTTTGTAACAATGACTACATTCGCTCATCTACACTCATCACACTCATTCGAAATCCATATTCGCCCATATCTTGACGATCGGCGTCTTATGAATAAATAAAAAATAAATAAAAATAAAAAATAAAAATAAATGAATTCTTGTTCCAAGCATGAAATTATGTTTAAACAAAGTTACCAATAAATTAAAAAAAAACAAAGAATTTTAAATTGTAATTTAATCTAGGACTTTTTATAAATACATTACAATAAATTCTGATCATTATTTTCCCCTAGAATCTCACTCAATCCATCAGTGTGGTGTGACAAAGGGGAAATGAAAGCGTTGATAAAAAATGTGACGACCATAAATCCCAAACTCGCAGAGATAGATTGTCAATGATTCCCAGTGAGAGGTCGTTAGCGAGTGAAGCGCCTGTACTGCGATTGACATCAGCTGTTAAACCCATGATGTTACTCTATCAGCTGGTTGACTGTAGACGAACTCATCTTTAAACACTAAAATAAAACTTACGTCTCTCTACTTTAAAATGCATGAAGATAAACAATATCATGTTGTAGCATACATATTTTAACACCTATTATTCATTACTAAGACACTGATTGTAGAGACATGGGTGAATATGAGAGACCAATAAATGTGATAAGTATAGTGGAAGGTGTGTAGTTATTGTTACTAAAACAGAACCATTTATTAATAACCCAATAGCCAGGACAACTGAGGAACCTAGTTTTACTTGGAATCTGAACTACATAGTATTGGTCTGATATTCAGCTAATTGACAAGCCCGATACTCAGTTCTCTTCTGTACACAACATCTGGACCCTGACTACCACGCAACATTGACACCCCAGACTTTTCTAGTAGAGTCCACATTGATGGCATGACCTTGGAATAGATGTGTGATCTTCAATTATTGTGTCTGTTTTACATAAGTCATGACCATAGGGTGGGTGTGTGGGCCCCAAGTGACATGTCTGTCCTTCATGAGTCTCGTTTCATGAGCTCATGAGTCATGTTTCATGACTGGCTAGGTGTATATTAATCAATCAATTGTAAATTTTAATAAATTGTTTGGATTTTTTAAAATAACTTTATTTGGTCTATTCAGGGTGTTTACAAAATATTACGTATTTTAGTGCTTTTGTAGTACATTTCACATAAAACGTACAACTACAATCAATACATCAAATAAAAGAGCAGCTCAACAGTTTTGTTCCTACTGAAGGTTCGAGTGTTCAGTGTGAGCACGATTTGTCATATGGAACAGATAAAGTCAACAGCTCAGTTCTTCCCAAACTTTCATGAGAGTGTCTGGAGTGATTGTTGTAATTGTTGTTTCAATCCTGTCTCTTAAGTCACGTAGGTCGCCTAGTTGAGCAGAGGGCAACTACCTGACACACAATCCCTTATGAAGACCCAAAGGTATCAATTGTAAGGCATCGGATAGGATGAACGTAGAGGCCATACATAATAAACAAGTTCTGTCATAAGGCCTTTATCAGCAAATCCAGTGATCAGGTATAGTGACATTCAACCATTGGTTTAGTGAGTTATGCCGGTGAGACCCTGTACTATCTTGCTGCCAAATGAATTTGTGTGGTTCATCTTCTTCCAATATAGGAAGTACCAGTTATAGTGGCTTACCAAAAAATGAAAAACCACCATACATTTTCTGCTGACCATTAACCCTTGATCATTCTGTATTCTTCCTTATCCAAAGGCAGCAGGCATTCTCAAACTTGTGATACTATCTACAGATGTTATTATCACGTGAAAGATCACAACAAAACTTAATATGGATCGCACATTGCACAGTCATTACAGATTCTGTCCTTGCAAACTGCAGAATAAAAATTTCTTTCTTCAGGAATCACCATTTTCACTAGCACTTTCCAATGGATAATGTGGAAAATATTGCATGAGCATGTGCCAGCAAACAAAACTTTTCGAGTTACTCTTTTATTTGATATATTGATTATAATTGTAATTTTTCGGGAAAAATAATACAAAGCATGAAAAAGTTCAATATCATTATGTAAACACGTTATAGCTCTTGTTTGTTGATATAGTCATATTTTGTGCTATAACATACAGTTGTTTTTATTGAGATGGTTTGGTTATATTTTCTTTTACACAATTCCCTTCCTCCAGGGTTGATCTTCTAAAAGAGTTTTAAATGTCACATTTAATTGTAACTATTAATATAATTTTAGTCATTTTTATTAAGAAGTGTGTACTGAATTGATTCCTGTACACCATTATTACTATTCATATCGGAACATGTTCCTTTTTAAAATGAAATGTATCATGGTCGTTCGGTCGTTGAGTCTAGATGAGCAATAATTACACTAATGAAAAATGTTCTCTTGACGAGGAAAACTGCCTTATGAAATGAATCCACTGTGAAAACCAAGGGTATCCAAAAAGTTCAACTGTGCAACTGTAATGAAATTCCACTTGGCTTACATACCTCAAAGTGATCAAACTTCTAAAAGTTATTTGAATCATTGCATCATAATTTCCTTAAATCACTTATAAAAAAAAATTAAGAGACAAATCTAAACACAGTCAATAAATTGAAATGTATTTTTATTGTACATCGTGAGATTTGTCCTTAATTTAGCTAAAATATTGTCCAGTATAAAATTTAAAAATTTAATCAGTGCCTGGTAAAACCTAACTTGTTTTATTTATTAATGTAGTTGGCACTGGAGGCGCAGTGCTGTATCCCAGCTACTTAGGGACAAAATTTTGTGGAAATTGTAGGAGATAGGTTTTATGAACGGTCCTCTTAATACCGACCCATGAAACCGTCCGCTTAATCATTGTGGTTTCTACTAGAGAAGTCTGGTGTGTTCATGTTGGGCGGTAGTTAGTGTCTGGATGTCAGAAAAGAAAACTGAGTAACAGGCGTATCAACTAGATGAATATAAGACCGAACTGTGTGGTTTGGATTCCAAGTAAAGCTGTTGGTCACTTAGTTGCCCTGGCTAGTAATAAGTGGTCCTTTCTAAGCTTAAATCGAACTTAGTTCGTAACCAGATGACACAGGTCATCATCCATAGTCATAATACACTCACATAATCATTCATATTTCACTTAAAATTTGCTCAAATCAGAATCAGATGGAATCAGATTGTACTTCTTTGCAATGTGATGATGTATTGATTATTGTATTTTACTGATCTAAAAAGGAGAATTGCCTCACACTAAGCAAATCTGATCCCTCTAAAAACAATCACAGTTATTCTTTTTCATTCATTGGAATTCTAAATTGGTTATTAATATTTATTTAAGACATTCTTAACAAATGAAATGGTAGCCCAAACTTCTTTTAACAAAAGTCTAGTGGTCCACTTGTAGTCAAAAGAAGACAACTCCTGATGCCTGTACTTGTTGTTATGACAACTGATTCCTTACTTGCCACAGCCACTCTTGTAAGCTGCTTGTTCATTTTCCAACGAACACAACTCAGTCAGTACTTGCACGCTTTCTTATGGCTGCAGCGAATGGCCTCATGGCAGTTATTAATTGATTAAAACTAATTTACGTCTTTATACATCTGTAGTAATAATTACTACGTTTATCCTTGAGGATTTGGGGAGCATTACTAAGGGATTGACATGGTGCTGGCCCTGCCATCGCATGGCAAATTGAAGAAATAACTACTCTACATATATTCTGCTCACTATTGGATACAACTTCTGTTTCTTTCTTCTCTATGGTGCATTTGCTTTGATGACTGATTTCTTATTAAGCAGTATGTCTCTTAGCTCTTGCCATAACGGCTTCTCTGTAGGCCTCACCTTTATTCTCCAACGAACACAACTAGTACCTAATGATGCTACGATTGACTGATTTTTTATTAATTCCTGTCAATATCCACTAACCTGAGGAAAGTACCAGTGCACTGAAAGTTTATGTCATGAAATGAAATAAAAAATGACAACTATACACACAATTAATTTAGGACTAAAAGGTCTTCTCTTACACTTAACCATACAACATGACCAAGACACAAGTCATGTAATGTGATCTTATCGTCTCTGTCTTACTATGGATCCAAACTAATCCTCTTTCATCTATCAAAACTTCCACCAAATAATAGTTTTTAAAAAGTACATAGTAACACTGGCATTACTCAAAATTTGTTGGTCAACAAAAGTGCCCACTTGATTGAGGAGAGTTCTGTTGAAGTGAATGTGGTATGATCAAATTGGCAGTGTTTTGGCTGGAGTGATAAGGAGCTGAGAAGGGGAGGCTGTTGCTTAAAGTGGTGGGGGTGGATCAATGGACTGCTCCTGTATTTCCCGACATTACACTGTCCCTAGTGACCATTTATGGGTTGGCATAAATTCTTTTCACATTTCAATGCTTTCTATGTTGTTCTACCTACTAAATATTGAAACTTCTTCTTACGATTCCCGATATAGGTCAATTTTTTTAAATGATCTCCGGTAATGATAACATTAGACATAGGCTAGTATGTTTAATTGTTGGTCATTACAGTGTCTTGATGTTTTTTTAGGTTAGTTATATTTAAAAGTTGTAATCAATATATTACAGATAAATCAAACCCAATTCTCTCTTTTTAAATGTTATATTGAATTCTCTGGACATGATAAGGTTAAGTTGGTGATTGTTTTTTTAATTTTAATAAGCCAACAGTATTTACAGGAATTTAAAATAAAGATATAAATGTTTGGAATACACTAAAAAATTAGGCCCACTTAACAAAGTTTCCCAACAAGTCTGATTAATATTTTTTTTAACCCATAAATTTAGAATGATAAATTTAGAAACATTTTATTTTACTTTATACCAATGAAATATAACCATTATAACAGTTTGATGAATATTTTTTTATTTAAAAAAATGTTACTAAGATTTAAAAGTCTTAAACTGAAGTTCAATTAAAATATATCAACAATATTGCTTAAAATTAACTCAAGAAACTTATTTTATATATTTTCTAATATTTTGTTATTCTAATATCTGAATGTTTTTGTTTGCAGGATGCATTCTATGGGGTTGCACTCGGCCCTGGCTATCAAGCGACAGCGGAAAAGGCGTGAAGAGCAACGGAAAGCTCGGGAGCGCAGGTTCAGTTCACAGTCCACAGAGAGTGGCCTTGGAGAGTCTCGATCATCATGTGCGAGCCCTCGAAACAGTATTGGCAGCTTGGATCATCGAGCCTTAAAGAGTGCCCGGAAGAACTACAAGAAACCAAAATCATCACCTCCTGTCCAAGACAAAATGGTTTCCACAGTAGGAATGATGCATATTGGAGTTGTTTTCTTGGTTTTAGGAACTTTCTTGATCGGTTCAGGTTTACTTCCCGATGACATGGAACACTGGAAAAATCCTCCTGGGGGCACTTATTTCAATGAAATCGTTTTAGCTGGAATATTTGCATTTTGCATCGGAATATTTCTCATTATCCTTAACATCATCTTAGGAAAGAAGGAGGATGATGATTTGACAGCTTATGTAGAACGTCAGTTGAACCGTTCTCGCTCTGGCCATCGACTCGTTAGAGATGTAGAAACAGGGAATTTGACGACTAAACATGAACAAAGAGCGAAGGAAGTTGAAGAGAAAATGTCAAGCATTAATTCTGACTTGGAAGACATCACACCCATTCACTTCAGCCCAACACTGCGATCGCCACCTCCCCTGTCAGCATCTACGCCAAGGTCAGACTTAGAGAGGATACTGGAGGAAGAACTCTCAGAGAAAGGGGAGGATGATAACAGAATGATGGAGCGGTTCAATAGGGAGACACTTTCGAACAATAGCTCATCAGGGGCTGGGGACTTTGACACCAGAGAGCTGTTACAAACAAAATACTACAGCAACTACTCATACCAAAGGTAAACTAAGGAATGATCATGATTTTATCTTGAAGGTACTTTACCTTTGTGGTCCGTCAGTGGGATTGGCCACTCCGAAGTGTACAGATTGTAACGCAACTTAAGTGCAGATGACTGGTTGTTATTCAATCAGTAGTACTTTAAAATTATTTCTTCTCTTTTTAATTACAGAACCTAACATAAACTTTTATATATTTTGAAAATTATTATTAATGTATATATTTTTTAATTTTGTTTGATATTTATTTCATAGTAAAAAGATCTGACAGTAGTAATTTACACTACGTACAATCATGAAGGGTATTTTTTTCTGAGAGTGATGTAGTTGAGGCATACAGTCTTTATTAAAGACTGGTCGGATGTGTTGTAGCATGCAATAGGTTGAAGAACAAATAAGGATACAACACACTCATTACAGACACTACTGAAACTAATTCATAAAGACTTGGTACATCTATTTTGTTCGTAAGAATTTTTATTTTTTTTAGTATTAACTCTAAATCAGTGTGCTTAGTACATCCAACTCTTAAAAATGTTTTTAAATGTTTCCCAGAATATCCAGCTCTGGAATTTAAAAACTAAGATTTTTTGTTTATTTAATGTTATATTGATTTCATAATCAATTTAACATAAAATTATATATTTTAACAAAATGAAAACCAAAACTTATTTTTAAAACTTATTTAGATATAAAACATAATAAACATTATTACAGAAAAAACTATACTGTTACTCTTTGTTTATGAATCATACAATGTTACCAAAATAAATTTATATATCATATTACAATTTAACACTATATATTTCATTGTCATTAAGAGCCTTAACATTCACTTTAAAAGACAACTTTGTCCATTTCGATACGCTTTTACTGTACAAAAATTAATGTAAATGTTATAATAATACGGTAAATTGTTAATAAGAAAGTATTATACTAGAACTACGGCTTTGTGGTGATTGTGTGCGAATACTTTATTTTGATTGTATAAACTAATTTTTGTATTTACATTTTTTTGCAATTTACAAGTCAAACAAAAGAGATTAATAGTCTACAATATTTATGTTATGTCTAAATCTCACTCACTCATTCATCACGGTATCTCAAAGACCACCAAACGGATTTACACGAAATTTTAAAAGAAGTTAACTTTAGTATCGAAGGGACCCACTAAGAAAGGATTTTTTGAAATTCCATTCTAAGGGATACAAACAGCCCCTAAAAATTTCATGTTTTCCATAAGAATAGCAATGGGTTAATTTTAGTAAATTAATAACAGCTGTTTTTTAAATAAATAAACATGTTTATTTTGTATGTTTGACATTATGCTATTGATGCATAAAGAGTTTAATCTTCAACTGTTAAACAAAAGCTAAGGGTATTTGTTATTCTAATAAATAGGTAGCAACGCAAGTAGTGTGAGGGAGATGCTGTAAATAACTTTAATATTGTAATTTTATATTATATAGTTAATCTACTATTATTTGTAATCAAAAGTCACATGCCGAGGCCAAAGGCCGAGGTGTATCCATCGCAGCGAGAGTTGGAGTTGGCATGCAAAGCGTGCAGGGGTGTCCCCTAGTGATTTATTGAATTGTAAATTGACATGAATTTAAGATAAACAATACATTTGTTCTAACTTATTTGAATTTAGCCCAAAGATTATCAAATAATTTTGCTATGGTTCCTCTAGCATTGATTAACTATTCTAAATTGTGTTTGCTTTTAAAATATTTAATTGTTGCTTAATATATTAGTCCTATATTTTTCTATTCCTTAATTTAAATTTGCTGTAATTTATCATTTTTTAAATGATAAAGGGATGAATAATAACTATACTTAACTTTTATTGTTAGCTAAAAGTCTACTCTTCTATCGATCCATTATGTAACATGTTATTTACTTCTTCATTTACAGTAGAGCATCACTTATCAAACATAAACGGGCCTTGATGATGTTGGTAAAGTAAAAATGTTGGATAGTAGTGAGTGTTAGGAAAAATTCGAAATAGTATTAATAAATGAATTATATTAAGGATTTACACTAAAGAAGCATATAAACAATAGCTCTAACCCATTTGGATTTTGTCCTGGCCACAATTCGTCTCCAAGCTTTTCTGTCTAGGCTTGCTCGAACTTGGTCTTCCCATCTCATTTTTGGTCCTTGCCTTGGTAGCGTAGCCTCTGGTCTCCCTTCCTAAAGTCATCTATTAACTGGTGTCCTCCTCTCTTCTATTAACATGATCCAGACATGTTTATCTTCTGCTTGTGATTTGGGCAACCAAACCTGGTTCTTGGCACAAGCCTCTCAGGTCTCTATTTTTCCTGAATCTCCAATGTCCTTTATTCTGGATATGGTCCTAAATTCTTCTTAATGTTTTGTTTTCTAAAATAATGATTTTTTTCTGGGACACCTTTGTAACATCCCATAGTTCTGACCCATGGGGATCATTGCTTTTTAAAGCCTTAATTTTGTTTTTATTGTTGAAAACTTACTTTTCAGTAGTTTACTAGTCTCCAGTATTCCCTGCCGGCTGATACTACGAGGCGTGTTTTTAAAGTAAGTACCGTTTTTAAATTACGCCGCCGCAGCGCTGCAGTCGCCGTTTAGCGCATGCGCGCCGTGTAGCCACATCTGTTGGGAAGCCACAGACGCCATTACGGAACCATCCGATCGAGTCTATATCTGTTTGCATGATTTTAAAATGACTCCACCTATTGAGAATCCCGCCGACTGTAAAGTGTGTGCTGTAATACGGTTTTTCTGTGTTCAAGGCTTCAAAGCAGTTGACATTCATCACCAAATCAGTGAAGTGTATGGTGAAAACATTATGAGTGATGGAATGGTTCGGAAATGGGTTAGGGCCTTTAAAGATGGCCGTACAAACTTTCATGATGAGGAACGAAGTGGGCGACCTTCAGTCATTACCCCGGTAATCATGAAAGTTTGTACGGCCATCTTTAAAGGCCCTAACCCATTTCCGAACCATTCCATCACTCATAATGTTTTCACCATACACTTCACTGATTTGGTGATGAATGTCAACTGCTTTGAAGCCTTGAACACAGAGAAACCGTATTACAGCACGCACTTTACAGTCGGTGGGATTCTCAATAGGTGGAGTCATTTTAAAATCACGCAAACAGATGTAGACTCGATCGGATGGTTCCGTAATGGCGTCTGTGGCTTCCCAACAGATGTGGCTACACGGCGCGCATGCGCTAAACGGCGACCGCAGCACTGCGGTGGCGTAATTTTAAAACGGTACTTACTTTAAAAACACGCCTCGTATTCTGAGCTGTACCTCTGACTTTTCAGTAGAATTTCTAGTAAAAGAAGTTCCAAAGTATTTAGATTCTTCTTTTGAAATTTATAATTCAAGACATCCGTTTTTTCCTGGTGTTCAAAGGATCTTCTACCTATTTTCATGTATTGGGTTTTTGGATTGTTCTAAACAAATCGTTAACAATATAAAAATTCATTAAGATCTGCAGATACAAATTAAATGAGTTTTCTGTTAAATTTAAATAAGAGTATTTAAGACTTCATATTCACCACAAAGCCACGTTTTATTCTTAAATTTAAATTGCCTCCATATTTTAATTAAATTAAGAAGTGTTTGGTTACATTTATTTTGTTGATGCAATTTGGTTTTTTATGATAAAAGTGCTAACCGAATTCCCATTTTATAAATTTATTTCAGTTTATTCATAAAAATAATGCTGACTTTCACAAAATACTTTATTGCTGTTGGAAGTGTTCTGTTTGTAACGCTTGCTCGACATGTCCAATGTATAAGCCACTTATACCTTCATATTATATACACCTATGTTCTTACATATGTAAAATAGAATAAGGTATAGTATTATATAATTTGTTGTTTCAAATGCTTATAATGAAATGTTTAATTAATGAAATCTCTAATTTTTTATGATGCCAAATAGGCCGACCGAAGGGTGAAATGTTCCTATAGTGTTTTATGTATTCATATTTTATTTATTTGTATGAGATTTTGATTGAAAATGGAAAATTCACAAGGGTTGAGTCATTATTACGGACTTGCTATCATTGATGAAAAAATAAATTATTTCATAATGTTTCATAGTGTTCAATTTGAACCTACCCTCCAACAATTTAGAAGCATATAAATCTGAATTAATCACACTTGGTCTAGTCACAGAGTAAAAGAAACAGAGGTCTCTTTCTTATGGCAGCAGCGAAGTGGCAGCTATGAATAGATTACAACTAAGGTATATCTTTATAAATCTGTAGTAATAATTACTATGTTTATCCTTGAGGATTTGAGAGGAATAAAGGAAAGGACTGACAAGGAACTGTGCCTGTCATGACATGTTAAATGGGAGAAATAACTCAACACACATTCAGAACACCATTGCATACAGCCTCTGTTTCTTTCTTCTCTGTGGTCAGTATGTACACAAGCAGTCTGTCAGAACAATCTAAAATATTACACATGGAAATAATCTTAGGATAAAACACAATTAAAAAGTTGAAGCCTAAAAATAATTAACAAACAATAAATATTCACAATTACGATCGCTGAGATAATATTCTTACAGTGGGAAAGTTACTGATGACCTTTATATACATAGGTAATTATTAAAAATATAATTTAATAGTGCTATCCTCACCTATTAACTTCACCTGAAAAAAGTTATCTAACTGGTAAATTTAAATAAATATGTAATTATAGATTTTAAAAATGTTAAAAGCCACAAAGCACTACATCATGAAAAACTCTTTTCAAAGAAGTATACTTTAAAAGTGAATCATAACTTGCTCTGAACAAGACCATTGCAACCTGGATGAAAAGTTGGCATATTATGTTCAACAGACACATCTTGAAGCCAAGAAACTTAGTTTAATAATGAAATGCCTTTGAAAGTTTGAATAAAGTTTTACCTTTCAAATTTTCTTCTCGTTTTTAATAATTAGAATTTTTTTACTAGTGATGGTTAAAATACTTTTATTTTATTACTTTAGTTGTATAATTTAATATGAGATGGCAGAAGTGTGCTCACATTAAAGTCAGTGTAAACAATTACTAATCGTAATAAAGTGAATAAAAGTCATGCAATGTATGAAATAGCTCAAGACATTATAATTATAGTATGTTCTATTTTCAGTTATTTTTTCATATTTTTGTACTACACTGTTATGACACATTACGTAGGACAAAGGTTAAATTTTCTTAACTCTTCCTCAGAAAAAAATATGTTTTATTGCGGCACAAAAAGAGTCGTATGTAAGTGCTTTTGCCATAGCATTTTTAAAGTCTTGACGTTTTAAAATAGTTGTTAATTAAGATAAAAACCAACTCAGCCAACTGTTCTATCGTCTGAATACAAAAATAAATGCTTAACAGTTTTTCAAATTAAAAATATTCATAATTAACTATTATTTGACATAGTGATTCTGTAATAATTCATCTAATTTAAACAAATTTCATACTCAATATGGCCAAATCTATGTAACATTTCATTACTTGATTTTAATTATTTGACTGTCCATATATTATTGATAATTGATTTCAATAAAATATAATTTTACTCGTTATTTTCTATATTAATGAACGATAATGAGTCGTAGATTGTGAATTGGAAAAATTAAGTGCAGTAAACTATGTTACGTTATAAGTACTGTTAATAACAAACCTGTATCTAACATATGAATTGAGTAACTCGACAATTGTAAATAGACTTCGCTTTAATGTGTAAATAAAACTGCGCTGATTCTCTAGCTTGTAATCTTTAACTGCTTCTTGAAAAATGTTCTGTGGCTTTTGGCTGGCTTTTAAGGGCTGATCGTTTCAATCAACAACGAATTAAAAGCCTTACAATAAAGTAAACATTATCAACAAATAACAAATGCTTCTTGCCAAAAGCCAGCTTAACTTAACTCCAATCGTGAAATATACATTTATTAATCTTAAAAATATTTTCTTACGCACGTTCTTATGTAAATATGCACAAGTTTTGACATATTTATTATGTTATTAAGATATCAACTTAAGTATCTGATAACTGACCAATAGGAGGTAGATGTTATTCTAATTGCTTAGTCATTTTACATTAATTGATTGTACACAGATTTAAATGTCTGGAATTGAAGAATTGTGAATTATATTAGTTTTTTTTTTTTTTAAGTAGATTAAATTTATGATTAATTTATAAAGGTTTGTTGTATTGCATATCATTGTAGTTATATTATTAGTTATATTAAGTGAGAAATAAATTATTTTTGTGACCCTACATGTGTAAGGAATATTTTGGTCAAGACTAAACATGAACTTAATTTAACACTTTTATTATGTCCATATTCAATTGAGAGTTCCTTTTCATACTTCTAATACTGTTATACAACATTAATTTTATTGTTGTAACAATCAATACTTTAACAAATTCATCACTATATTGTGTTTGAGTAATTTTATATTATTTGTCTTAAATCCTTGAATTTAGTAATGCTTTATCAGTTCTAAATTACTTTCTTAGATGTTTTCAAGGTATTTAACAAATGTCCATGGTATTTCACAGATATTTTGAAAGACAAGCTTTTAAAGTACTTAGCATTGAAATAATCAGTATATTTGAAATATTAAAATACTTGCACATAAAAAGGTATCCTTTAGTCAGTGCTTGTCTTAAATTTACATTCTTTGCTAGTGTAAGAATATTTCCCGATTTCACACTACAATCATTTTCACACATCAATATCTGATATTATTTTTGTCACATTTAAAATGAATTCTTATTGCACTTTGAAAGTCTTAATACAATCACTTTGAGTAGATCATGAATGTGTAATTACAATGTATTTAAGTAATATATTTATTAAAAGCTATTTATAAAGCCTTATTTCCATTCATACAAGCCACAGGCAAAAATTGCGTGAAAAGTTCTGGGGCAGAAGTGCAATGAACATGATTTACTTTTTACATTCCTCGTAGCAAAAGTTGCGGAATGTTTTATGCTGCTGTTGCTTGGTACATTTTTGTCCCTGACATGTTGGAGACCGTTTCCATTCAGCAACTTGTTGCTCGACTTGTTGTGTGATAGATTTGTAGAAATGGAGAAAAGGCCTTAGTTGTCAATTTAGTTTTGAATCTTTCCACTTTTATTGGTTTGCAAGTACAATCAGAAATATTGTCAAGTGATGAATGTATGATTTTGAGGATAAAAAAGTAAATTAACAAAGAGAATAAGTGCTTAAGAACTTAATTAACTGTGGTTTAGTTTTGATAAAACCAATGTAATTTTCTGTGTCGTTTGTAAGTTGACTAAATAAAAAAAATCAAATCATATTACTTCCTAAAACCATATTTTACAAAATTTGAACAATATTTATTTACATTCAAATTTGAATTATTGTACCATTAACTTTCTTAACGTTGTATGACAAACATCAAATCAATATACTGAACTACTATACTAATTATGAAAGTAAATTAAGTCAATATGGATCAAGTTAACATTTTTCAAACAAATTAAATTGCATTACTAAATGTTAATTGTATTTTTAGCTCTTTCCAAAATAAATTTGTCCAGTTATATTTTGAATTCATATTTGATGTCTTATCATAATTGGTCGGTAGGAGTTGGTTCAATTCCAGCTTCATGTGCTAAAGGTTCTTAGTTTGATCCCAATCAGAGACAATAAATTTTGAGAAGTATCAGCTGATAATCACCGGCTGTTCATTTGTTATTGGGCTATTCATTAATGACACTTTTCAAGGAATAGTCGGCCTTAGTTCGTAACAATGACTACATTTGCTCATCTACACTCATCACACTCATTCGAAATCCATATTCGCCTATATCTTGGCGATCGGCATCTTATGAATAAATAAATAAATATCTGACAATGTATTGTTTGTTCAGTAAAATTAGATCCAAAAGTATCGTCAAGCTATGCTGCATCATCAGATAAGTAGTAATAACTGATTTTAGAATTTGGCAAATAAGTAAATATGAAATCAATCAAATTAAAAAAATGTTGTAATCTTTGAAACCAGCAATAAATTTGGTACAACTTTCATCCTTAGTCTTTCATTGAACCAGTAGTTTAGCGGCTGCAGACAGCTGAAGGTCGATTAGTAGTATATTTTAGCCAACATTGAAATAGCAAGGATCCTAAGCTGGATCCTTGTGGGACACCAGAACTGGAAACAAAGCTTATAATGATTTTATTATGACCATTTAAATGGTTTTATTTTGATGTTAAGGATATCAATGGATGCAACATTTTATTTTATTTAACATGTTTCATGGTAAGCATTTCAAAAGAATGTGTCATTAAGTGAAAAACTGAAAAAAAGTCCCAATATTTATAGGATTTTTGGCTACTTTGGTTAAGCTCACTCTCTCAGATGGTGTAAACTCAGATTACTGCATTTGAAGCCTAAATGAAGGTTTTTTTAAAACCATTTCAGCTTTCTAGCTTTCATTACCAGGCCTATGACAATTTTACTTAAATATAAATGATTTTCAAGGTCATATATTTCGATCCAATATAAACATGTTCAAACACAGTGAAATCAAAAACTCGCCTCGAAGTGTAGATCTACAAGTTAATTTACCGATTAATTTTATTCCTTTTTTCATATTCTTTATGTAGCAAACATTCCAACAGATGACACTGGCTAATACCTAAATAAAATCTAATTCTATTTTAACACGCACAGTTGTTATTTACAATGATAATAAAACTTCAAGAAACAACTTCAGGTCAGCTAATCTCTTTACAATGATCATGTAAACTTTTAAATACTCTCCCAATATTATAAATAATAATAATAACTATGATACAGTTTACAACATGTACACTTCAAAGTATTTGGTGCGTGCTTCAATGTAGCATCATTGGAAGGACAATGCTTAGTGTCAGATGCTAAGGAAGCTGGTTGTAGAAGGAGGCATTCAACAGTTCTGTTTTATAAGGATTAACATTTTTGCTGCCTTGTTACTATCCTGCTGGGATGATGATTAAAAGAGCGTAACTCAGAGACTGATAATATCTTTTTTCAACTTTTATGTATGCTATTTTCCTCTTCTAAGCTCTCGTGCCTCCAGTCTCATTATCTCCCTAAAGACCTATCTATGCTAATATGTCATTGATGAAACCAGATTGGAACAGATGTTTGGAAACTGAACAAATTGTATTTAGTTTTGCTATACAATTCACAGACTAATGGGATCATAAGTACATATAATTTCTTAATCAAAAAATTAATTGTTTTTTAACAATGCAATGCCTGTTTACTTAAACACTATAATACTTAAAGTGTATAATTGCATATTTTATTTGTTTGTTTATTAGGTTTGTATAGTTCTTGTTGTATGTTTTGTGTTTTTGCATTTATAGTTGTTAAACATGTTAATGCCTTAAATTATGTGGGTTTTGTCTTTAAGATCTGGTTGTGGACAATTTTGCACTTTCGAATTTTTACACTAGTTGTTAATTGTTGCATTTTTTGCACTGCTATTATGTGTATTGAATCTAAATCATATTTTAATACTGTGATACCTATAAAGTTGAGTGAATTAGTTTAGATTATTTAATACCATAAAGTAACTATGATAATTATTGTGTAAATAAGTTTGATATAAGTTTAATAAAGTTGTGTGTTTTTTTAACAGTAGTTAGTTTTCCGACACCTTTCTACGTTAGATTTGTTTAGCTATCGCCCTCATTGTAATATTTTTTTTGTTTACATGTGTGGAAACATATACTGAAAGTTAGACACCAACAACAATGCTTAACTGATTTACCTTCACACCATGTATTATTCTCATGGTTTTTGTTCATGAACTTGTATTATTGTACATTTTTCTTTCATATGCGACTTTTCTAACATTTTATAATATTGTGTATGATTTATTTAAAGTAATTAAATTAAATCATTTATAAAAACATTTTGTAATTATTTAAAAATCCCATTTATTTCAAGCAATTAGAAATAAAATGATTATTGTAATGCTAAACTGTAACGTTTCAAGACTCCTAATTGGTTTTAAATTCTACTCATAAAGAAATTAGTAGTAAAAATTGATAGTAGCTTTTGTAAAGAGGTATGAGGTTGTATGAGGTTGAGGTTAAGTGTAAGAGAGGACCTAATGGTCCTAACTTTGCCTCACAAAATAAAAACTTTTTTCATTTCATTTCACCTTTTACAATCTGTTCTGCAGTATTTTTTATCACTTAAAGAACATCGTACCTTATACAACACAATTATTTTATATATTTTACTTCTGAAAGCTTCAAATAATAAGAGTAAACATGGAATAAAGCTTTATTATTTCTTTGCCAGGGCAGGGCCTGATTTTATTTGTATTACTACCTTTCGGTGATGATTCTAGATCCTACAGGGATTTCTGGGTTCAGATAGGCATTTCGCCACTAGTGTGGCATCCTCAGTGATTCTAAAAACTAAGTAGAATAAATATTTACATCATATACAATTGCTCATACAGCGATACTTCACAACACTACGAACATGGGTGGGAAGTCTGGTGATCTTCACTAGAAGGGTGTGTGGGGGGGGGGAAGCTTTGTTTTGAAGATGAGAGTTGGCGGCGTTAACAAGTTTCTCAGTTTTATCATATTTGTTTTCTATTTCCTTTATGTTTTTAAAAATTATGCTGTTTTATAAATCTTGTTTTTGGTTGAGAAGGCTATGTTGTCCATTTTCTTTTGTATGTTTGTATATGGCGTAGCTTTCATCGGCTTGGGTTTCACTTTTATTCAAAAAATACAAATACATTCCAGATATAAAGGTAAAATATCTGAAAAATAGGTCATATATTAAAACAAACAGACCATATCCCAGTATACAAAATAAAAAACAACCCAAAACCAAACTACTAACAATTCAATAACCACCAATCAAGATCCACTGGAAGGAAAAGGAGTATACAAAATTACATGTACACATGAAAGTACATTCTCTAATTTGGAATACATTAGATATACAAATAGAAACTGTCAGACAAGATTTAATAGCAGTAAAACATCTAAGGACATTTAGTACACATAAAATATCAATTAACATTTAAATTAGAATTAACAACAAAAATGAAGCCCAAGCCAATGAAAGCTACGCCATATACAAGATAATGGACAGCATACCGTAACCTCATTAACAAAAAAGAAGATTTCTTCAACAGCATAATTTTGAGCACCATTAAGGAAATAGAAGACAAATATGACAACACTGAGAAACCTGTCAATGCTGCCAACTCTCTCCTTCAAAACAAAGCTACCCACTCCCCATACACCCTCCAGTGAAGGTCACCTGACTTCCCACCATGTTCGTAGTGTAGTGAAGTTTTGCTGTGCGAGCAATTGC
Organism: Stictocephala bisonia; assembly: GCA_035578905.1. Taxonomy (NCBI): domain Eukaryota; kingdom Metazoa; phylum Arthropoda; class Insecta; order Hemiptera; family Membracidae; genus Stictocephala; species Stictocephala bisonia. The sequence goes on along the minus strand of JAQJVL010000041.1, from coordinate 754,199 downwards.
ATATGATGTAAATATTTATCCTACTTAGTTTTTAGCATCATTGATGATGTGAAATGCACACTTGTGGCGAAATGTGCATCTGAACCCAGAAAACCCTGCAGGAGTCATCACCAAAAGGTAATAATACAAATGGCAAAATCAGTATTTTAATAATTAAAACTAATTTATTAGTAAAGCTATAAAATATACATAACTTTACTATGATGCTGTATGGTGAATACATCAAACACAACATACATATGGTGCTCTTATAGCAAATGCTACAACTACGAGGAGTTTAGGAATGCTACGATCAATGATGAGGAAATGTAAGCCAGCCACAACCCTAGCAACACCTTTACATCCTTCATTGTTGCCACATTTTTCAGTTCTTTAAATGTTTTATAACCTATTTGTTTGATATTGTAAATTTATATTTTTATTTTGGACTTTCTTATTGTTTATATTTCTTTTAAATTTTAGTTTCCTATTGTTTATAGATTTCTCTTATCAAATTATTCATATATTGTCCTATTGTATTATTCTATGAACCAATTAAAAAGCCTCTTCAAGTGAATTTCTAGCTACACTCTAATGGTCATGTCAAGACGGAACATTCTTTTAATAAAGTATAGTTATTTTAATATCGGCTAATCCTTCCGAAAGGAGCTCAGAGGGAAATCTACAACTTTGTGTTCCGTTTTTTGGATGTCACACAGTGAGATGAAAGTTCTTGTGTAAATCTTCATTAAAATTTCTAATAGTTACATCTTTCAACACCGGTTTGGAAACAATTCAGCAAAGTCCATCCCTTACGAGGAATGCTGATTCCAACGACTCAATGTGTGGAATCAGGAAAGATATATACTTTACCCCCCAAATAACCAATTGACAGTGAACAGTAAATTTGTTAACTAACAAGCAGTACTTAGGGAATGTTTTCTCAGTTTAGTTAACCTTTTTGACACTAAAATTCTTGTATAATTAGAAGTTGAGAGTTTTAAAGATTTTGTTGAACTCTTCCTGCAGAGCCTCCTTTCGACGTACTTCTGAAGGAGCTATATATATAAACAACAGGAGCCAAGGCCAGATATATAATAGCCATGAGAGTACTACTTATGAATCTCATGGCTATATTTAGTTCGCCATTGGTCTTTTTTGAGCCAAATGGGAATGCAAAACTCAGCATGTGAGTAAGTTGGGGACAAGGCTGTTGTGCCCAGAACGTGTAAAATTTGCTCCTCAAGTTATTTTTCCTGGTTTTAACCTGAACCACTATTGCCTGTAAGTGGCTCCTACACACGTACGGGATCTGTTGAGTGTTACTCAAGGAGAATATTACATAAGGGCAAGTATTTTACTATACTATGCCTCAATAAATTAATGAGTTGTACTGAATTTTATAAATTAATCAACTGAACCTTTTCAGAGACACTAATTAATTAGTGAACAGTAAGAATTTCAGCAGATTTTTAGCACTTTATAGTAGTTTTAGAGTATTTTTTACAGAAGTAACTTTATATAAAAACTTTTTTCCTCAAATGATGTAATAAAATATTCAGATCGTTGGTGTAGTTGGTTAAAGCCTAGCTTGATGAGCTTAATGTACTTAGTCTGATCCCCAACCAGTCATAACAAGTTATGAAAGTGATCAACTGATAGCCACGGGCTGTTCATTTGTCATTGGGCTATTAGTTAATGACACTTTCTTAGGACTGGTTAGCCTTAGTTTGTAACAATGGCTACAGTCCCTTATCTACACGTTGAGAATCGGTGTCTTAAGAATAAATAAATAAAAGTAAAATATCAGTATATTTGTTTTATAACTTCAATATAAACTGTTATATCCAATTTATATAACAGCACTCTGAATATATGCTTTAATCTCATAGTGAACTATCACTTTCATTCAGCACAAGCTTTGTTAACATAATTTGTATCATAAACTATTTATAATTATTGAACAATGAGACAATATATACGAATAAAAATAAATCAAAATTCTGTATGTTTGTGTACACAATACTTGGAATATATTGAATGGATTCACTTGAAATTTGTACACATTGATGCATCTACATAACAAGTGGTTTTATATATTTTGTTCCTAAAAGTGTAAACAAACAGTGCATTTCATTCATTTCCGACCTACACACAGTACACAAAGGAAAATAAATGTCAATTCTGGAAAAGTGCTACATTAACCAGCTGATTTATGTATACATTACGTCCAAATGTTATCTTCTAAGTTTATTACTGTGATCAGATGATTGTTTATTTATGAAAACAACTGTACTTTATTTCAGGTAAAATCAAGTAAACAGTCAACCTTTATTTTTCTATCAACTAAAGTGAAAAAAATAACTAATACTTAATATCAGACTATGCCAAAGCGTTGTTGGGTTTAACTATTTTTTTAATAGTTGATTATGAACTATATGACTAAATTCCCTGATATATGTTATGGATAGATGTTTTTTGTGCTAAATCTAAAAAAACATTCTTCAAAGAAATTTCCCAAACTTCATCAACATTAGAAATGTCAAGCCCTCATAGGAGACTAATAGAAAAGGTGTTGCCCGAGCCTTCCTGTATTATTCTATAAATCTGATATGAAGAGTATGGCCTCCACACCCAGTGAGTGTTGTAAGACCACCAAATCTGAGAACCATGGCAGCCATCATCCCTTAAGGACTAATGTAATGAGCAAAAACAACAGCAGTAATTGTTCAATTTGTTCATACTCTAAACACATTCCAAATCCTCAGCAGGGCCGGATCGTGGAGGTGGGGCAGGGAGCTACTAAAGGCCCCTCGGCCTCCTCAGCTTATCATTGGAGTGGATTGAGGAGACGAGGGTAAAAAATATGCAGGCAGCTTGGAACCCGGAATAAAAAGGCCTCAATGAGACAACAAACCTAGAACAGAAAACTGAAAGAGAAGAAAACATGAGGAATAGCAAATAATGGGCTGACTATGGGTGAGAAAATTGTTAAGTCATATAGTCATCCACTCAATGGTTGCCATCGATGTGGATATTACTAGTAAGTCTGGAGTGTCCATGTAGGGTGGTAGTCAAGGTTCGTGTATTGTTTAGGGAAGAGTAGTGAGTATTAGGCTGGCCAAATAGTTGAAAATCACACCAATCCTACATAGTTTGTAATCCACTTTAAGCTGTTGATCCCTTAGTTACCTTGGCTATTGGTATATTAATAAATAGCTCTTTTTGAGGAACAGTCGACCTTAGTTAGTAACCATGACTACACCCGTTCAACTACACTCATTTGCCCCCCATATTTGCCCATATCTCTAGGATCAGCATCGTATTAATTAATAATAATGAATAGTTGATGAGCTGAGGATAAAGAGTAGGGATCTATGTCAGTGTTGCATCAGTTGTGTGTCATGTACTGGGTTTTTATTACCAGGGGTTAAATGGGTTGAAGGACGTGCAGATAAGTCTGATCAGGCTATTGAATGCCATCTGTAGACCCTGCGAGTCTAACACAGATGGGTACTAAGATGTTTGGGGTTAGAATGAAGAAGTGTCAGTCCGAAGCCTACGCCTACGGAGTGGAAAATCGTCTCCATATGAACTTGGGAAGTTCAGTTAGTGGCCACCTGGGCCCAGAGGACGATCCTTTGTAGAGATTGAGGTGAGGTGGATGGAGGTTTCCTATTTCCAGTGTTTCCATTAGCACATGGTAACCAAATCACTGTCAGAGAAAACCAGATAATTACCAACTGGCCTTTTAAGGGCATCCCTTTCTTCAATACACCCAGGATTAGTAGATTTCGCATTCTATAATATTTCATATTTTTGTGCATGTACGTTCATTTAAAATCTCTAACCTGATGATAGTCTAGTTAACAAGATGAAATAAAATTTACTCTTGCCCCCCATTTAAATAATGACATTTAATTTATTTACCATTTATGTTTTTGTTTGGAAATACATAAGAATTATTAAACACCTAGACTCTGAGACTCTTAATCCCCCAAAAAAAATTATTAGGACACTGTATAATGGAATAAAACACTGGAACAGTTTTATCGGAATGTTAGGTCATCCTAGCAATATCTTACAATATATCAACTGAAGGGCTCTACCAAACCACATTGTCACATAATAACTAAATGTCTTTTGCATAAAACTAAAACTATTATCCTTATAACACTTCAATATAAGGGTTATTATAATAATAAAGTAATAAAATAATATAACTTAATACCTTTTTTCCAATTCAACAACACGTTTTGAAGCTTAGTCCATCTAAATAATGAATAAAATGACATCTTTAGAAGAATTTGAAATATATTTGGCTTACAATAAAGGATGTTCAAATATTTTTAATTCATTTATAATTAATTACAAATAATCCATTTTTGAAAAAATAAGAAAACTTGAAACGAATTCATAATGAATTTACCCTAAAACATCTCATCTATTTCCTTTATATTTTGATTTACGTACTTTATTTTATTTGGGTTCTATAAACAAATTAGAAAGATTATAAGATGATCAAGACGATGGACTAAGCTTTTAAAACATGTTGTCAATTTAGATAAAAAAAAGTACGAAGTTATATTAATTTTAAAATATTTTACTTTTCATTCATGACTAAACGACTTTTCTGAAGTTTTATTTATCTTAATATCACCACTTTGACAAAACTTAGTAAATTGTGTTTTTTAAAAATAACGATGTTGGGATATAGTTGGTTACAGCATTGTTCCCCTGCAGGTATCTGCTATCTGTAAGATGGCTATTTATACAGTTCCTGCTTGTATGTCAAATAACTGTACACAACAATTTGTGAACATTTTGTTTGGTTGTCTTGGTTTTGATTGTAGTTGGTTGAATCTCATATCATGACTAACTAATTTCTATTTGCATGTCCTATGTTAGTTATTTAAGTTATTAATATATCCTAAAATTTAATGATCTATGATTGCCTAATTAAATTAAGGTGGACATTGCTGATATAAACTAACAGTCAAGGATTAGAACCTGTGTTATCTCTAACATAGGGACAAAGTCCTTACGCCTTAGACCACTCGCCAACGGCTCTCCCAGTATTATTAATACAGAACATGCACTGCCCAAGCTCTACTTGAGTTTTTTATCTGATGTCTTTATAGTAATATGGCTTATTTGTATATAAATACTACTACAAAGCCTACAACAGTGACTATACTCTTGTTGTATTAACTGTACAGGCCAAGGAAGCACCATGATAGGCGCCATGCCCGCTGTGGCCGTGCGCCATGAGAGACGGCGTCAGGAGAAGCGCACCAAGCGGCCTAGCCTCCTATATCTACAGTCACCGCCCAGCCGCTCACCGACGCCTAGTCCCCTACAGAGCCCGCCCTCTGTGCACTGTTCCCAGCCTCCCCCTGAGGTCTACGTTTGTGGAAAGGTATTGGATATCTTTTACAATATTCACAAGTACAAATTTGTGTCAAGTTAACTAAAACCAAATATGAGTTACGATTAAAAGTTGTTACTTACTTAAGTATTAATTTACTGCATATTTGTCAAAAAGTCAATATTATTAGTGCGAATTGAGGTTTTCTATCACAGGGTCATACAATAAATGTTCTGTAGCAAGGAAAATTGATTAGCTTGTGCAGTTTTAATATAATAATTATTAATGTTAACAAGTTTTCACTTGATTTTACAACTTGAAGGGTCCTCAAACACATTATTTATTAGTCTTCAAAAGCCAAGGATGATTCCGTTAAGCTTATTTGCATAGTCTACAACAGAATAAAAAAACAAAAAATACTTTTACATGTTTGGGCCATTCATTGTACATACTCTGTTGTGATTTTTAAGTTAATGTAGTGTCATAAGTAGGGTAAGCAAAATGATCATTATATGTCAAGAGACTGAAACTAAAAGGATAGGATTTAGGGCAAGTTTGTTAGAAGAGAGGGGAGGGGGGTCGGGATCGTAAAGATACAGCAGGGAAACTGCTGCGCTCGTTACACCTCGGCCTTTGGCCTCGGCTTGTGACTTTTGACTACAAATAATAGTAAGTTAACTGTATAACGTAAAATCACAATATTCCATTTATTTACAGTATCTCACTCTCACTACTTGTGTTGCTACCTATTTATTACTTCAAACACCCAATGATATTACTTTGCCTATTTCAAGCAATTCATTTAATCTTTTTTTTTTTTTTTGTTTAACAGCTGAAGATTAATTAGACACATAAAATAACTGTATTACATTACCATTAAAACTGTGCCTACAACCTTCCCTGCTTTCACATTATGACAGATCTAACCTCATCGATATTACAAAAACCATTATTTCATTCCAATAGCTGTTAAAACCTTTTGGAAATCACTATTTAAACAGCTATTACCTTTTGATTCATTTAAATGTTATTGTTACGTCCGAACAACGTACTTTGAGGGCTTCCCGAGCTCTTCAGGGTGAAAATATAGAAGAGTTTATTGCACAAATACGAACACAAGCAAATGTTTTGACACCTCAACCGTTTTAATTGGTTAAGAAATAAGGGAGGAGTTGCATTGACAAAAACCGCTTCACATATTAAATATAAGCATTCCAAATGACTTGAAGTATAAAATCAAAAAACTTATTTTGAACATATAGCGGCTCTCACCTGGCTATCTGCTACCCACTACAGAGGTATAACATCCAGGTACTACACCACAGGCAGAACCTGAAAGGTCTAGAAGGTCAACAAGGTCCTGAAGTAAGAAGTAAGCTTGTGCCGCCGAGTTGCTGGTAAGGCTGGATACGATAGTTGCCGAATTCTCCTGAAACAGATAGAAAGTTTAGTTGAAGTCTCAAAGCTACGATGTGAATCCAACGAAGTCCAGGAGTGGAATGTGGAACATTGTTCATTATTCACTGACTAATAACAAAATAAAATGAACTTACTTCTCAACAGGGAACCAATTTCTTCCCCAAACATTATGACCACCGGTTCATAGAATAAAGGAGAGGTAATCCGATAGAGCTACACCTGGTATGCCAAAACTGTCATGTTAATAACTCACAAAGCCTGTGATTACATTTAACTTCACTGACCATTCTATTGGGAGGGACAAAGTATTGTAGGCGATAGGTTCTATGCTCAGTGCTCTTAATTCTGACATGGTGCTCCTCGACTTAGTCACTACTAAGGAAGTGTGGGGTATCATGTTGGGTGGTAATCAATGTCCTGATGTTGTGTAGGGGAGAGAACTGAATATCAAGCTTGTCAATTAGCTTGAAAATCAGACCAACACTACTTGGTTTGAATTCCACATAAAGCTGTAGGTCCCTTAGTTGCCCTGGATATTGGATATGGTCGTTTCAGAGGAACAGTCAAACCTAGTTAGTGACCAGACTACGCAGACCATCCACACTCGAGTAATTATTCATATTCACCTTAAAGTATGCACAAAGTTGTGGCTGCGTCTCATATCTAAGAATCTAAACCAGTTCCATAACTTTAAAACACAACCACACTAAATTATTTTAACTGTTTTAAATTTACTTTACCTACTATAAAAAGTAAGTCAAAGTCAAATCTTCTTTGTTCATTAACCCTTCGCACACGGAAATTATTTTACCCTATTTTAAAGTAACGCATAATTATGTAAAAAGAATTATTTTAATAAAATATGAAGTTAATTTTTTTTACGTTTTAGAAGCATAAAGAAACTTAAAAATATATATATTTTATATTTAAAGTTAAAATTATAATTTTTAATGCTATTTTGTTGTAGACTTACAGTTATAATGAAAAGTACAAGTATACAAAATTTTCAACATTTTAGTTGAAAATTTTATTAGTAGCTGTAATTTATAATTCAATAAAGACTAATTGTTGAATATCTAATTGTTATAAAGACTAAATCAATAAACTATCATATATGTTATTAACTATGCCTGCAAATCATATGTTATTTGTTTATTCATTATTCATCTCTAAGATGCCGATTGGAGAGATATAGGCGAATATGAGGAGTGAATGAGTGTGATGAGTGTAGATGAACGAGTGTAGTCATTGTTACTATCTGAGTTCGACTTAGCTCAGAAAGGACTATTTATTAATAGCCCAATAGCCAGGGCCACTATGGGACCCACAGCTTTATGTGGAATCCAAACCACGTAGTGTTGGTCTGATTTTTCAGCTAACTAACTAGTCTGACACTCAGTTCTCCTCCCTACACAACATCCGAATCTTGACTACCATTCAACACAGACACTCCAGACTTCTCTAATAGTGACTAAGTTGATGACAACCATTGAGCGGACACCGTGTCGGTATTAAGAGAACCAAGCATGAAACCTATCGCTTCAATCTCCCAAACACTTTGTCCCCAAGTAGCTGGGCTACAGCACTGCGCCACCATTGTTATAAAATCGAACATTGTTGTTTTGATGTTTGTGTAGTGAATGTTTTCTAAAATACAGAATGTTTGTGTTAAATATCTTCTTTTTAATTTACTTAATATTTTAAATATATGAAAGTGGAAGCCCGAAACTATACGAATGGACAAAGTAAATAGTGTATTGGATATATAAGCTCAAGAGAAGGGAACATGATGTAGACAATAAAATTGGATGATGGTCGAATTTGGAAAAGACACATCGATCAACTCATTAAATGTAGCAGACCTCATTAAAATAAATGAAAATTATAAAACAAAGAAAAAGAACGAATAGTGATGAAAACAAAGTGCTTGGGTGGAGCGACAGACTGAGGATATTTCTGTCTTACAAGTCTACAAAGGCAAGAGACGGTGCCGCGCCCATGCCCGCTCTTATTGGCTGCCCCACCCCTTTTCATTCATAGACGATTTACTTTTTTAATAGGCTGAAGGAATCAGCTAAAGACATGTCTAAGTTGATGCTGCACTCTAGCAGAAGTTTTTGGAACTATCCTTTACAATATCGATAGAAATATTTCATTTTGGATGTATTTGTTAACCGTGTTTGAGGCGAAGTACAGGCTGGGTATATATCCGTTTTTCCGCATATGAAGGTTTAACTGTACAAAATGTATACATTGAATGGTGTCAGTTTTAATCTTATAAATTAAATATTACTACTAAAATAACTTGTACTTACTGGAATTAAAATTAAAACACTGACAGTTCCGGTTTAATTCAGTAGTTAATATGCTAGTACTTGTAATTGATAACTACTCTTGAAGTTAACTACTCTTGAAGTTAACTACTCTTGAAGTTAATTACTCTTGAAGTTAAATACTCTTGAAGTTAACTCCTCTTGAAGTTAACTACTCTTGAAGTTAACTACTCTTGAAGTTAACTACTCTTGAAGTTAACTACTCTTGAAGTTAACTACTCTTGATTGATTTATGATCAATTAGTAAAAAGTTATGTTACTTACTATATAAGTTTTTTAGACGAGATTTGGCTGTTTTCTACAGTTCAATGATTTAAGTAATTAATATGTATATATGACAGGTATCAGTGCTACACATCATAGTGGTTTCACTGCTACTAGCAGCAGTGCTGCTAATAGTTGGGTTGGTTCAGCTGAAGCCCAATGCTGATGCGTCTCAGCACCGCTTCCTGCTCCTTGGTTCGGGAGCTTTTTTACTGCTGTTTGGCGTTGTCCTCGCCATTGTCCGCTGCTGTGTACTGCCTTGGGCTATCAAGCGTCGTCATCGTCGCAGGATTCGGAAAGGTAAATTATAACAAAATAAAATGAACTCCCTTCTCAACAGGGAAACAATTTCCTTCTAAAAATTTTGACCTTTTAGCGATTTCAAAGTTTTAGCAATTTCTTATCATTAGCATGGTAAATTATAAATGTATATTTTGCTTTATTCCAAAACATACATATCTCTTCCTTTTAGGGAATATCCTTATTCCAAGAGTTAAATTATTGAGAAATCTGAGATAGGATGATACGCAAGAACTACTACCACTGCCCAATTGCAGTTCTAAAGAAACTCAATTAAGTTAGTGATTCACATCTCACCAAGGGTGCTAGATGATATGGTAAAAAAAATCTATCATAAATCGCCTAATATTGTAACATCTTCTTATGGAAGATAGCAAATTGTCTTTTGGAAATATTATTAAAGGATAAACACAGAACTATCTCAACTAGTACAAAGTACTATGCTTTTATTGCTTAAGCAACAATTCATATTAAAATAATTGTCTATAGCGTTTTCACATTCCAGAGTAACTCTGGTTGGGCAGTACAGAATATAATGCCTATTAACTTTTCTCAAAATATTACTTAACCTAAAATGATGTCCTGTAGAGGAACAAAGTGCTAAATCTTCTCTTGTATTTCCACAAGCTATAGAACTAAATTTGGCAAGACTTTTTTTGTTTTGCCAGAAAAAATGTTCCTTTCCTTCTAATTTTTACGAGAAAACTATAGTTTTATTCTTGATTTTAACATCACTGAAATACACATAATTTACATAGTTAATTTTCTTTCATCATTGTCAACCTCTAAATGTTAAGCATTTTCATTTCCATTTCCCTTGACCTTTTGTTTTTGTGGTAAATTTAACTAAAGTAATGTTTGCATCTTACCCAACACTGATTTAGAAATCCTGAAATATTTTTAAGTTCTTCAGCATGATTAGTTCCACAACCGTTTTGTGAGAATAGCTATCAAATATACAGTAAACCCTCACTAACTCGACACTTTGTGGAGCCAGAGGCTGTTGAGTTTAGGAGTTGTCAATTTATCCAGAACATTGAAATTTTTAATGGTTTTTAGTAAATGAACACACAATTGACTTGACTTACATCATGAATTAAGGTTGCTATCAAAAATATTCCTGATTGACGAAGGTAATTATTTAATTTAGTCTTAAAAATATTCCACTATCAAAAATATTCAAAGGACAAGTTGAAACATTCAGACCAACTTTCAGTATTAATATCGAAAAAAAAAATTACTTACATGTATATAGTCCTTGTATCTGCAAAGGAATCTTGAATATTCAACAATTACATAACAGTGTGCTAAAGCATTGTTAAATTAAAACATTGTTACATTCACAAACGGCTGCATCACTACGAAGTCACTCAAGGAATAAAATTTTCATTGCAGACAATCTTTGTTGCTGCAAATAATGCAATGTTCCTTCAATGTAGTTGACTGTTAATCTGAAGCCTTGTATATTCCTTCAAGATAAAATTAACATAATCTAAACCTAGTTAGACTTGCACACCATCATTCATTGACTGTCAAGTTAGTGAATTTTTACTGTACTTGCTAAATGATTTTCACAATATTCAAAAAATATATATGACTAAAATATTCATACTACAGTTTAACTGCCAAGTTGAATACTACTAAAGAAACTTTGGAACTTTGAGTATATCTTATTACTTTGTTAACAAAGCTCTACTTTTCTGTCAAATATAATTTAAAACTAAAATTTTTTTAATAGATCTGTCTCAATCACACTTACAATTGGCTAGATTAAGTTTTGCCTTGCTTCGGAATAAAAATCTTCTCTCACTGCCCAAGCCGTCGTTACATAACCATGTGCCAGACCAAAGTTCACAAAGCAGTTGTATAACTGAGTCAGGTGCTCTCTGCAAAAAATCAGGATACACGCGGTCTCCCCCGGGTGATTTATATGGGCTAAACTTGTTGATAGGCCATTTCATCCTGGAAGAGCTGACAATGTGTTTTGCCAGGTTCCAGTCAACTCACGTGCAGCTCTTGGCCAAGGGCTTTCAACGGCGTAACTGAACCCAGCCAGCTCAGTGTTACACATAACAATCCCGGAAAGTGTGTCTCGAGGAGAAGATTGAGAGTTTCACCTGCCGTCGATTCCACATCTGGTTTTCGAAGTGTACCAATCGGGTTCAGAGGTTTCGAAGTCAGTACACCTTTCAAGCTGTTTAGCTCATCAGTTAAAACTTTCCAGGAGTTACACTTGGCCACCTCCCTTCATAGGTACCCTAATTGTTTCTAGTAGTGTCCACGCATGTTGAACGGACACCATTATGATTTTAAAAAATCAATTTAAAAAAAAAATTGAAATCATCCCAACAACGCTTAGCCCTCATATATATATATATATATATATATATATATATATTTGCCTTCCCCCGGGAAGCCTGTCACTGAAAATCTGTACTGCTAAGTCCATCAGTTGGACCCCCATATATATTTAAAAACTATAAGTTATATATTGATCTTTTAATTGTAATTATAGTATATTACCATTGCCGTTTCTATATATTCCATTTATATATCTCTAAATAATTCTTTAATTATGTAACATTTGTTCTGCTAAGCCAGTCATTTTATATTATGACGGGGGTTCCGTCGTATAAAAGTTGAACAGCTAGCCACTCACGTATATGCGTACGCTGCCCATGATGCCAGTCAGTAATTTTTACTCAGAAGAAAGACCATCCGCTTTGGTTGTGCATCTATATTATCTCGCTTCACTTTTTCAAAGACTATGATTGAAAACCTTTATTTCTTGAATGTTCCCAACTTATGCTGGTTGTCGATGTAGTTTAGAAAATTCTTTATGGTATTTGGGCCTTCCCAAGATCCAAGTGTCCTATGAAATAGCATGAAACTTATAATATAAATAATTTTCTTTATAATAATTCGAATTACATTTTATATGTCTCGTTTTATTTTCTTAACCATCTCCTGCAAATTTGAAGTTTTTACCAAATTTAATGCTTGGATATTAACTAGATGTAAATTGACTATAAATTTACAAACGTAGAACATATAAATGCCAAATATGTAAAAATCAATTAATTTACCTTTTAGATTATAGATAATTTTATGGACAGCTTAAGAAAATATGCAACACATATTTACAATTTTACATTACTAAATGTATGCAAGCAAAAGTAAATAATAGAAAACCCATTTTATAATTACCAAACTATAAATAACCAACTGTCCATCAGAATGTGGAGTCAAGCAATCTGAGTTTCCGTCAAAGATTCTTGTTCTGCTTTAGTGGATCCAAAACAACTCATCTTTCTTTACATATGTCAATAAGAAGGCAAACACTCCATCGTACACAGAAACACCTACACATAACAAAAACTGAAACACTATTTGCGCCAGCTACCGCTAAACATCCACTCTTCTCAACTATAGCAGTAGAACTGGAATTTGGAAGTTATAAAACATTGTTTGGTGTGCACAGATTTTCTGTCACAATGTTTTATAACAAAGATATTCAACTTAATTTGAATTTTATTGACTCTGGATGGGAAACATAAAACACAATTTTAAAACAGATTGTAGCTGTTTTATAGTAAAGTTTATAAAAATTTCATTTTGTATATCTGCATTCCTATTGGACGCTTTGTATGATTCGTTGTTTGTTTGCACTCACAGTAAATACTTGGTTTTTCTGTCGTAACTATCCGTTATAAATCGTTGTAATAAATCCGTTATAGAGCATGTTTCTAGCTAAATTTTAAAATATAAATCAACTTTGTAGTGTTTATAGAAAATTTATAAAATATTTTTCATTGTTGCTGTTACCGTGGCAACAAATTTTTAGGTTTTGTATTGAATCCATTTATAAATTTATAAGACATATTGTATACTTCTAAACGTATATAATGTATATATTTTCTGAAACTAGATAAAATTAAGGACATTTTTACTATGTCACATTTAAAAATTTATTATCACAACATTGTATCCAATGGGTACCCCCACCCCCTTTCGCGACTTATGAAAAAAAATTTCCAAAGTAACGTACCATAAAAAAATCAAAAATATCTTTAGGTTGAGTTTTTATACATTATCTGGTAGCTTACATTCTTGAGATCATTTTTATACCATATTAACAAAAGTTATAAAACATTGTTTTATAAACAATGTATACTACATTTCATTTTATGAAACTGTGTTCCTTAATGAAAAGTTGTATAGTATTGTTATAAACAGTGTTTTGTGTCATAATGTAAACGGGGCTTAAATGATTTGACATTTATTAACGTTACAATGTTCATACAAAAATGTATAAATATTTTCTTTAAAACTGTATCACTTTAAAATTATAATCTATTGCAGACATTAGGCAAGACTAAATTAAAATCTCATTGTTTTTCTATTGGATGTCATTGAAATCTCAACTGTTGGTTACAGTAGTAGTTATGGACGGTGTCACATATAGCAGTATATACAGTGATAGGCCTCGATAACATGACCATAAACGATGAGCAAAGCGCAATATCTAGAACAATAAAACCACTCATACTGTCAAAAATAAGTAGCAATTGGAAAATAAAAAACAATAGTTGTTAATTAAAATGCTATGAATAACAATAGATAACTATATTTGCGAGCTATGAAGATATTTAAGATCTGCTTTAGCCAGTTGTACCTGTTAATTTGAGATAGGTATATTAATTGCTGAAACTGTAAATAACCAAAGGCCTTCTTACTTTGTAATAAAGATTGCTTTCATTTGTACATCCATAAAATATACTTATTAATTCTTACTGTACGATGTCTTCATCAGAAACTTAAGAATAAATTTATAAACACAATTGTTTAATCTAAAATTACTGGTAATCATCAGTTGATTATTATGCCTTTCTACTGAGGAAGAAAAGAAAGCCCAATACTACTGTGTTACATTTCCCCATATTCTAATTTTATAGACAAAATGGTTTTTAAAATGGTCACATTTGAGAACACTTCTGATTACACCATTATCGAGATATTTTTGTACTAATCATTAACAATTAACTTGTAATATTACTAGAATTCTTGTGCTGAGATGTAGTATATCTCATCTTTGAGGCAGCTTTTTTATACCAATACTTTATACCAATCTTAATAATACAACATTTTTTAACATTACCACACAACAGACTTGATTAAACTAAAGGGAAATTCTACCATTCATCATCTTTTTACTGATGCTTAGTAAACTATCTTTTTAAACTCTGTAAAGAAATAAATTTATAAATGGTCAGAAGCGTAGTTGGTTCAATCCCAGTTTCATGTGCTAAAGGTTCTCAGTTTGATCCCAATCAGAGTGATTACGGTTGCTATCCAAGTACATTACGGCTGCTACCCATGTTGATCAACGGTTGCTACCCGCGAAGATCATAGTTGCTACCCGCCGCTGAGATCACGTTTCCTATCCACGTAGATCATCGCTGCTAACCAAGTAGATTACGCCTCTTACCTATGTAGATCACGGCTGCTACACAAGTTGATCTCGGTTGCTACCCAGGTTATTCACGGTTAGTACCCACGTACATCTCGGTTGCTACCCACGTTGATCATGGATGGCTATTCCAAGTTCATCACGTATGGTTATTGAATTTGGACATGATTTCTACCAAGTTTGTTAACGGTTGCAACCCATGATGATTACGGTTGATTGCAGGTTGATCTGGCTGCTACCCATGTTGATCATTGATGGCTACCCAAGTTAATCATATTTGCTACCCAAATTGATCATTATG
This sequence comes from Stictocephala bisonia, assembly GCA_035578905.1. NCBI lineage: Eukaryota > Metazoa > Arthropoda > Insecta > Hemiptera > Membracidae > Stictocephala > Stictocephala bisonia. Next base: position 738,765 of record JAQJVL010000041.1, on the reverse strand, counting down.
GCTACTCAAGTTGATCACTACTCGTTGAGTACTAACCAAGCTGATCTCGAGTAAATATCAAAGTTTAATGTGGGTGGCACACAAGGCTGATTAAGATTGCTACCCAAGTCCATACCATCTTGCGCACCATAGTCGTCTGGAATGGATGGTAAACTGTAATCACCCACCCCACCTGAGGACCTGGCCCCTTGTATAAACAAGTCACCACCTTCCATTAGGCGCTTAAAAATGCATTCGGTAGCACTATTTTGATATCGATTCTATAACAAACGATAAGACATAAACACAAACTTTAGGCATTAAAACTGTATAAAATAATATGGTAAATATATGCTTATGACCTAAGAACAAAAATCGCGGCAACCTAAAAGTTCACAACTGTAAAATAATTAAATTGCTTAGCAAAATAATGTTTATTTTATACATTAAAACAGCTTTTATTAGAAAACTATTATAGATAGAAACAAACTTTAAATTTGAAAGTTGTGCAGAATCATATGTTCTATAAAACTAAGCATTTAGAATACAAATTTATGCAGTATAAAGAATGAAAATGAATAAAATGTATTTACTCCATGTATCAAAATGTAAAGTTTTGAATTTTAGGTCCTATTGTGGAAAACCTAATATTCATAAAAGATTTCTCATTGATTCGTTAATTACTTAAGTTCATTACGAAACTTTGTTATGCTGGTCAAATCTATTTGAACAAAAAATACAATATTTTCTTACAGATCAAAAATTTCCAGTCATGGCTTTTTAGTAAATTAAAATGGGGGTTTGAAACAAATGCTTAAACAAATTATTGATTGAAACCATTGTAAAATTACTTAGTATAATTATAATTCTCCTTCTAAACAATTATATGCTACATGTGTACTTAAAAATTAGTTTTACTGGTCAACCTACGGTTGGAACGAAACTATGATATGTACAACCGAGCCGCCCATATTAATCTTATATGAAAATTTTGATTTTCAACCCCTAAAACTAACCCTTATTTATTAGAAATGTGAGAATGTTTGAATTGTTCTAGGGTAAATACAGTTAGACCTACCTTTAGTTTAAATTTCATAATTTTACGACACTCTGAAATGGGTAAACATTTATGTTGATGAGTCACTCAGTATGTGAGTGATCCCAATCGAGCTATATACAGGGTGTCTTAAAAGTCCCCCCCCCCTATTAACTTTCTTATGAATACAGATAAAGTGATTTACTTCTGGGAATGTTTATATGACCAACTAAGGAGTTTTTTATGTATGCAAATTTTTTGCACCCCCTCTCAAAAGGGGGTAGTTTGGGGGTAAGTCAAAATTTTTAAATAGAAACCCCTATCAAATGACACATCACTTTAAAGGTAATATTAAAAGAAAAAGAATGGCGGAAACTAGAGGTCTCTAACATTAGTCTATCAAATTTGGTGGCAGTTTAAAGTTGGAATTATTTCATAAAACCCCCTAAGTAATTTTAGAACGGGAAAAATGGTCAAAATGCTGAACTCTCACCTCAATTTCACTCAGATGAGATGCTTGAAATGGCTGCCATGAACTTCTTGACAGTAAAAAAGCCTGGATTGAAAACCACGTCTCACATTTTGCAAGTTTCAGGCGTGATAAGGTGGCAGGCCTCTTCGATTCTTGTCCTTAATTCATCTAGGTTTGCGGGCTTTGTGTCGTAAACTTTACTTTTGAGGAAACCCCAAAAGAAAAAATCCAGAGGTGAAAGGTCAGGTGAACGTGCCGGCCACTCTACCAAAGTGCCACGTCGACCTATCCATCTATCGGGAAACGTTTGGTCTAGGAATGTCCGGACAAGCATATTGTAATGTGGAGGAGCACCATCTTGCTGAAATACAGGCTCATAAGAACCTTGTACTACCTCATTTATTGCTGGGACAATGCCGTTCCGTAACATGTCCAAGTATTTAACGGCAGTTAAATTACCATCAATAAAGAATGGCCCAATAACAGAGTTTCCCAAAATTCAAGCCCATACATTTAATTTTTGTGGCTGTTGCGTATGGGCTTCAACCATCCAGTGGTGGTTACTGTTTGCCCAATAACGGCAGTTGTGCCGATTGACTGTCCCATGCAAAGAGAATGATGCTTCATCACTAAAACATATCTGTGATATTAAATTATTATTCTCTTCAATCTTCTGCAACATTTGCTCACAAAACTGAAGTCTTCGGTCAGGGTCGTCTTCATTTACTTCTTGATTTAACTGTACTTTGTACGGGTGGAACTTGTGACGCTTTAACACTTTGTGAAAAGTATGTTTTGAAATTCCAACATCAAGGGCAGTGGACCGCAGAGATTCATGTGGGTTTGCAGCATAATTTGCTAAAACTTGAATTTGGATCTCTTCTGTCGCAATGGCAGGGCGCCCTGATCATGGTGCATCTTTGACACTAAAGTTTGTTGAGAATTTGTTTACTAAACGTCTAATGTATGCCCTGTCTACTGGTCTATCCGGATAGGCAGCATTAAATAAACAAACTGCTTCATGAACATTTCACATAGCTTCCTCATAGAACAATATCATCTCTACTTTATCTTCATTTGACCGAGCCATTTTTATTAAATACAAATAAAAAGAAATTTAACACAGTAACTGAACTGAAAGTGTTACACATACTAACTAGTAACCTAATAAGAGATAAGGAAGGAGCCACTGGTATTCGCAGGTTGCCCTACTGGACTTTGGTCAGACAAACCAAAACCAAATAAATTCTATGTTATTTGTGGTTTTTGGTGTTTGTTGATTCTTGTAATAACTTGTTTTACGATTAGGTGTCATCAGTTTTCAAAACTAACTGGTGGGTGAATGTTTTGTCTGCCTTACAACAATTTTAAATGTAACATAAGCTGCGGGGGTTTTATGAAATAATTCCAACTTTAAACTGCCACCAAATTTGATAGACTAATGTTAGAGACCTCTAATTTCCGCCATTCTTCTTCTTTTAATATTACCTTTAAAATGATGTGTCATTTGATAGGGGTTTCTATTTAAAAATTTTGACTTACCCCTTTTGAGAGGGGGTGTAAAAAATTTGCATACACAAAAAAACTCCTTAGTTGGTCATATAAACATTCCCAGAAGTAAATCACTTTATCTGTATTCATAAGAAAGTTAATAGGGGGGGGGACCCTGTATATTAATGACTAGGGGACACTCCTGCATGCTTTGTATGCCAACTCCGTCGTCACTCACTACGCTCATGAGGTAAGCTGGGCCTGTGGCCTCGCCTGGGAACTCTATCTTTAGCCCGCTTGTAGAACTTGGCCTGCGCTCTTGTTACAAGTATAGACCAAATGTTCAAACCTTGAAGGTTTGACATTTTACTAGATCTTTTTCTCAAGTTAGGTCATAAAAACAATTTTTTTGATTTTTTTCCAATAAGAAATACATTGGAGCCATTTTTAGCCTCCATCTTGTTTATAAGTGAAAAAAGTAAACTTTTGTGAATTTTCCTGGAGGTTTCAGACCAAGAGCTTCAATTCAAGTATACATATGTGGGGGTAGGACGCCAGGAAGTGTCTCAACATTTAGTATCAGTCAGTCAGTGAGTCACTACATCCAGCTTGATTAATTTGTTTACACATCATTATTTACACTAATGTCGGCACTAGAGGTATAGTGCTGTAACCCATCTACTTGGGGACAAAGTGTTGTTGAGATTGTAGGCGATAGGTTCTATAATGTTCTCCTAATACTGCCTCAGCATCTATGGTTGCCATCGACGAGGACACTTCTATCGTTTTGCAATCGTAAGCAACAGGCCTTCCAGAAGCTGACAAAATGGAAATGGACATTTTTGCAAAACTAACGACTTGAGAGGTATTTAAATTTGACGTAAGAGGGTTGACAGTTAACTTTTTATTCTGTTATATACATGGAAGATAAACAATACGTGAAATACCAGAAGGCAAGAGGAAGTAATAATGAGTAATTAGTGTACAACTTATTGCGTGGACACAGAATAGCACTGAGAGAACTAGTTGATTTTTCCTCCAAATTACATATTTAATTGAACTGACAATTCATTCACATGCTCATTAAATCTTTGAAAATTGTTCAGATTTATGGTTTTTTTATAATTAAATCAAATGTATTGAACAAAGTAAAGGTACAAATTTACCATAAGGAAAGTTCATTAAAATTTGTTAGTCTTCATAATGACGATAATAAGAAACAATATTAGTATGTGTATGTATGTGCATTGGTGAAGGGTCATTTTGTTAACAGGTGCAGTAGTTGGCTGGCCAGAACGAAGTACGCCCTGCGCTAATTCCACCCACCCAGTACTTTATACACTGATAACTCATTAATACCTTCACTTTGATTTCTAAAATTTCACAGATTATTTATTTTGTATGTAAATAACAAAATAATAATTCGCCAGAAATACCTCTCAAATTGTAAGTTATCTGAAAATTTCCTCCAACATTTTGTCAGCTTCTGGAAGGCCTTTTGCCCCCCCCCCTCCCATTACGCTTCTGGCAATGTTTACTCGGTTTTCCGTTATATTGCCTTATATAACAAAAGAAGAATCAGCATTACCGAGCACTTTGTTTCTTCATAGAAAAAAATTGCTTGTTTTAACACCCACACACTCTAATGGAACCTGTTAAGCCGTCTTCCAGAAGCCATTTTGTTTCGTCACTTAGTATCGAACATATTCGAGGCAAAATATTACATGACTCTAAAAATGTTAGTTTTTGGGTGATACTGATCATTGTTATGACCTAAGATTAAAAAAACAAGCCAGCCTAATACTTTACAAATATTTAAAAATAAAATTAAAGCTGATCACAAATGCTACCTATATTAATCACAAGGGCTGCCAAGTTGATCATGGAGTTTACTCAAGTTGATTAAGGAGGCAAACCAAATCGATCACCAACCTACCTTGTGGTTTTTAAATAAATAAGTCACTAAATTGAACTATTTCATAGATGAGAGTATTTAGTCATGGATCTATTATTAAAATAATAAGTGTACAATCACAAACTAATAACAGTTATTGGATTGTAAGAAAATACAAGATAAAATCATATATTATACCAAAACACAATGTAAAGTTAATGAAATGTAGTCAATATCACTGTACATAAACATGTACATGGTAAATGTAGTTTAAGTAGTCTTAAACATATTTATTAGTTAAAAAATATAAAAATTACAATCACATACAAATTAAGAACACTGCTTGGGGCAAACTTAGTTTTTATAAATAAAATGTAAATTTAAGTATCATTAAAATTAACAAATTAAATATTTAGTAACAATTAAACAGTTAGAAACATTTATTCAGGCAAACTTGAGTGTTTTTGTATTAATTTAGTTTTTTTATGATTTTAAGCACGCCTTGTTTTTCAACATTCAAACCACTAAAGCTCACACAAGTTTAAAGAAAATTTATTAGTGTAGCATATTGTTTAAAAGCTTATAAAATGACACAGTTTTTTATATAACTTGAAACGCTCTTGTATTTGGGGTGGAAAAATTGCAATAGGCCATAGTTTTCTTCACTTTTTACAAAATGTAACAATTTTTTACTTTGGAATAATTTACAATATCGATTTCTTCTTTAAACCTACAAACCATTGACTTATTATTATATTTTACTTAGTACATGTTAATGTTGTAATTTATTGAGTTATGTCTAGTAGTGGCCGAGAAATCGCAGTCATAGGTCTCAAAGCACATGTCTTTTAAGAAAAGTGAAAAATTCTTTTCGAAGCCAATTTTGAGAGTTGGGCCGTCTTATACACATCATTAAACTCCATTTACATTGTACTTTCAATCAAAATTGTTTACAACAGTAATGACAAGCCACCCTGTATATGGATCAAAGCAATATGCCATGATGCCAATTTTAAATAGAAGAGAATTTATAAAACTAAAATATAATTTCCATATACTCTTAGCTCTTTGGCCAATGAAACCCAAGAAGTGTTTTGGCCTTGCCAGATATCTGCCTCCAATGATCTCTACCAGTTATATGTCCATTTCCATAATCTGAAGGTTCTTGAGGACTTGGTCTAACCGCCTTAGTCTCGATCTTCAAACTGGCTTTCCTCCATTTATTCTTTCTACTAAGTTTAACAGCGAATCTTCATTCTTCCCCACAAACCATCCCATCGCAGTCTTCTGCTTTTTATTTTTATATTTTTTTTATATTTTCAGACTCATTTTTCTATACCTTACTAACTCCCTGTTCATTCAACATCTTAGTATCTTACAGTCAATTAGTGACGGAGGCAAATCTAGCTGGCTTTACATTATATGTATTTCAATTTGAAGAAATACACAAGGTTTTGGGTTATTAGTCAAAACATTTTTCAGACTCATAACTCTATACAGTAAAACCTTACCAACTTGATACCTCATAATTAACAATCTTGGTATCTTAGTCAACAACTGATGGAGTGCAAATCTAGCTGGCTTTAGGTTATGTATATTTCAACTTGAAGAAATACACAAGGTTTTGGATTATGTGTCAAAAATACTAAAGGAACATTGCATTATTTGCAGGAGGGATCGTCTGCAATGTGTTTTTTTTCTTAGGCGACTCTGCGATGAAGAAGCTAGGTGACAAATTAAGAAAAACGATCTTCAATTACACAAATTTTTCACCACATTTAGCTTTTCTGTAACTGTTTGATATTCAATGTTTCTTAGCAGTTACAGTAACTGTATATATGTAAGTAACAAGTCTATGATGGAACGCAAGTTATTTGTGTGTTTATATACTTAATTTCAATGTTCTGTATTACTTGACAACTCAAAACTCAACAACCTCTGGGTTCACAATGTGTTGGGTTATTGAGCTTTTACTGTAGTTTGAAAAATTGTAAACTTATTCAGAAACAAAAATGTTACAGGTGTGACGGGTATTGAAGATGGAAAGCCTCAACCTCGTGCCAGTTTGGACGTAGTTCCCCATGAAGGCCCTCAGAGTCCTGAGTCACGCAACAACCAGACCCCTGGACCTCGAGGGAGTGTCACCACTTTACCCCCGAGTGGGGACCCGCTGTCTCCCACCCAGACTGCCTAGAGTACAACATGCGGCCGCTTCACACTTTTGTATTTGCTAAGGGTTTACAATTGCTTACACTCAAACATTCTGGCATCTCATTCGCTAGTTTCATGACAAGTTCCTCTTAGCGACAGTATTTTATACAACCGCTGCTGAACAACTACGTTTTTAAATAAGCTGTAAGATACTTAAACTGAGCAAATTCAAACATATAGTACGTAATAATACAGATTAGCTATGTCACTAGATGTAGTATATACCCTTTTAATTCATTGTATGTAGCACCAGAACATTCGGGTTTGACAAACATTTGTGAAATACCTGTCATTCAATCTGTTTGACCAGTATTCTAGTAATTTTTGTCAAATACTATTTATTTTCAACTACATGCAAATTTATTTTCATCCCATTACATTGCAGTACATGTCCTTTAGTTATTCCTATTAGATTAGCATTTAATCTGTAGCAAATTAAACTGTCTTCAACTTAAACTTGAAGTTTTAAACACAAAAATGTTAACAAAAGTACATATATTTAAAGTTTCTACTATCTAGTTTTAAGATTCTGTTAAAAATATGTGAACATGTTGAATTTAGGAGGAAAATTATACACTTGACTGAATAATTTGACATTTTAATAACAGTTTTATATCCTTAATAATAATAAAACAATTAATTGTTAACATTCCATAACGGTAATACATTGATTGGCGCAACCTATGATGGAGTTTACCATTAAATTATTATAAAATTTTTATATTTAAGTTTTTCCAATGTGATAACTGTAAAGACAAGATTTCTACCTTATAAATTTGAGGTTAGATTGTAGGGCACTAGGCCAGGATTTAGTGTAAGAGGCGACTGATGGCAACAGCAATCTTGTCTGAGAGGACAATTCAACTGTGCTACACATATATCTCCATCAACAGAGAAGTGAGGCTGAAGAGAGGAAGGAGACAGGCAGTATCTAATCACTTGATGAAGATGTCAGTTCCATTGATAATATATTTTATGTGGTTAGTCTAAAGTTCATATATGTGTTGCATCAGTCAGAGGCGTACTTGAAGATTTGCCGCCCCTGGGCTAGACACAATTTGCCGCCCCCCACCCAGTGGCGTATTTCACGTTTTGCCGCCTAGGGGATATAGCGGCTATCTGCCCCCCCCCGCCCTTTGTTTGTATCATAGCTAATGTTGTACTAAAAACTTAGTAGGTAGTAGGTATCAACATAAGCTGAACACTATAAGTTAAAACCAATTTATTTTAATCGTGTTATTAATTGAAATGTTAGTGGTGGTACATACGTCTTCCTCTACCCCGGACCCGCCTATCAACAAAAGTACACAACTTCTGCCGCTCTTGCTCTATACATACATTTGTAACACAGTTAGATGACAGCCGTAACTTGAAAATATTTTGTAAAGAACAGTACTTTGTACTTGACATTGACGCCCTTAATTTTCAAATACTCTCAAAATACCATTACATGCCTGGTAACTTCCAACTCCTTTGCCGCCCCCTAAATTCTGCCGCCCTGGGCTATAGCCCCTATAGCCCCCCCCCCCTAAATACGCCACTGGCATCAGTGAACTTGTCCTCTTAGGTTAGTTTGCTGATGCCCTCTGTCTCCTATTATAGTAAATAACTTTCTTATTATCATTTTCTGGGTAAGAATATGTTTTTGTCTGACAGTTAAGTGTAGTTTTAGCATCGTATTAGTCACATTCCGAAGTATGAACAGGGTTGTTATTTTTATAAAGACTCAAAATTTTTAATTTTCTGTACAATTATCTATTTTTTGTTAACCCTAGACTGCAGTTCAAGGCATGATCGTATTTGCATATTTGAATACCAAATTAATGTAATATTTCCAATTAAGCATTACATTAAATGTGCAAATAAGGGATGTGCCTTGAAAAATTAATTTAGGGATAAATTATTTTTACTTTGTATATTTACCCTTTGCTAGCAACTGATGTAAAAATTGTCATAAAATGTTTGGTTAAAATCTCATGAAAGCTATTTTTCATTTATAAACACATATTTATACAATAAATGCCTCCTACTCTGTATGAAAAGTGACTCAATTGGGGTTTCAAACCTTGGAACTTTGACTCCACTGCCTGAAACCATATCATTGAGCCACCACGCCGGCATTTAAATGTTCCTTTAGTGTCACTAAATTACGAAGAGCTAAAATCTGCCTTTTCTGTCTCCTTCTCCTCCTGTGTAATAGAACTTGTAACGTTAATATTAACCCACCCCCTAAATTACATAATCCTGTCACCAACCTACATACCCCTCTAATTTATCTTATTCCTGTCTTGTACCATGGCAGATCGCTGAGTCATTCATTCATCCACTTGCACGCATATTTGGATTTATGATAGTCATTGTTTCATTTGTTTTCTAAAAGTGGTATGATATATTACTAACTTTAAAATTTTTTTTTAAATTTGTGTATTTTGGGAAAAACGATAAAATTTTATGAATTATTTTAAATAAACTGTTTAGGTTTAATGGTTGTGAAATGGGGTGTAAAACCAGGGGGGGGGGTAGAACCATTCCGCCACCATCACCACCCTCCTCTGTAATGGTGCATAACGCTGATTAACCCCCTTTCCCCAAGGTATTAAGTAATTTAGGAACGCCTCCTTAATTGAAAATGTCTCTATTGAATTTGTATTCAGTCTGCAAAGGGTTAATATATTTTAAAGTTCATATCAACAAAATTTTAATTTTAATTCTTTCAAATTTCGCCAGTTTTGATTTTTTTTTTAATTATAATCTAGGAACTAAAAAAAAAATATACATAAATAGTTATGGCAAAAAGTTGTTCATCCAAGTTAAATTGTGTCTCTAAATATTTATTTTAGATTAAAGTTTATACATAGAATCTTAGCATAATTAAGATCTTAGCACACAATTAGTTATATTTTATAAATACACTATTATCCTTCCACTATATAGACTTAAATATGTCTAACCCATTGAATTTACTCTTTGGGATATCTATAATATAAGCACAAATTTACTTAGTTACCCTTGGCAACTTTTCATATTACATTTTGTTAGTTATCTTCGTAGGATCCGTTAATCCAAGACAGATAGTTTTATGTCAAGCTTAAATAAAACAAACAAGTAAACAACAGATTTGTGATAGCTTTTTTACTCAAATATAAACTTGTTTCACTTCTGGAAATTTGAGATGGTTAATTTATCTTTCTTTTTTAAGTTTTATTTGAAGTTGTTCAGTTAAATTGAAACGGAAAACACACTTTAAGAAATATGAAGAACAAAAACATTATGTATTGACTTTATAATTTCAACTATAAACGTACATGATTTAAAAATCAAGTTAAATAGATAACTATCAACATTTTTAGCATTTTACTTGATGATTTAAAGTCATGATTAACTGTTTACAGCACAGTAATTTTATATACCGACGGGATTGTGACAGTTTTATCTTAAAAATTATTCTTGTCAATTTTTAAAACATTTCCGAAGTATCAATAAATAATACAGGGTCTGGCAGTGAAACGGGAAGATTAAGAAAACTCTCAAAGTCTAAATTATTAATATTTATTCAACTTTTTTACATAAATGTAATCTATAATAGTGGAAATTAATGAGGATATATGAAAATGTTCATTTTTTTAAAACTATATCTCTAAGATGGCGTCCTTCGTTTTGAACACATTCTTCAAGTCTTTTGGTGAAGGCTCCCATGACTCTGTGTAGCATATCCAATGGAATGGCGTTGATCTCCTGTTGGTATGAAAATACGGGCTGTCTGGACGCTCAGGGTCGAGTCCCCCACTCCTCTCGAGCGGTCTGGCGACAGTCACGCAATATCTTAATCTTCCCGTTTCACTGCCGGACCCTGTATATTTAAATAATTAATTTAAACAAAACGTTAACAGTGTTATCTAGTTGTAATAATATATTTAAAATTGAATAATGCAAAGAGTTATTTTTCAAATTTGAAAAAAACATTTTCACAAAATTTATCTGGTAACTGAAGATATTCTGAAATCATAAAACTCCGTTGTTCCTTTTTTCAATTAATATTTCATGGACTAAAGAAGTTATCACTGATTATTAACTTCCAGTATATGCCTGTGCACTTGAGCTTCTGTCACAATTCACGTTCTTTTCTCCCTTGTCACACAACAGAGGCAATTAGTGAAGGAGGCTTTACATACTATGACAAGTTGCAACAATATGATTGCTATGACACTGTCTACAATTTAACTGAAAAAGAATTTTAACATTCCAACTTTTCATCAATCTCGACCCAACTTCTTGTTCAATCCAATTTCAAATGAAAATGGAATCTTTTGTTGAGTTCTATTTATACTATTTTCTACACGTCTGCTTGACATCATTGCCAGCTTCAACCACTGACTATATTATCAACCTCAATTAGCAATGTCTTACAAGCTCTGACTTGCATTCAATTTCACATTGTAACACCATTTTGCTCTGTTTGAATCACACCTAGACAGAGTCCTGAAACATCAAAAAGAGCCATAAAATAGTTGACAGGCTTTCAAGTTTCAATTCCGGGAAAGTTGCAGAGACAGTTTCAAAGAGTTTAAAATCCTTAAAGTAACATTACTCTACATAAAATAAGTAATTCTCTACTCAGACACTTGATCTCCACACATATGAAACCCGCAACACGTGTTGTGATATTGTAGGCGATAGGTTCTATTCTCAGTCCTCTTAATACTGACGTAGCGCCCACTCAATGGTTGCCAACGACGTGGACACTACTACTCTCCGTTCACACTTTAGTTGAGACTGTGTGGGCTATGGACGGTCGCCGCGCTACTGTCTATCCTAAATACATCACATCGCTCTCAGTGTAACTGTCATCGATAGTGGCAATCATAATTCATGTAAAATGAATTTAAAATTAATTAATATCGACAGCAGAGTATTTATTAAAGCTCAGTTAATATCTATTACAGTAACTGTATTTAATAAAGGCAACATAATTTGTCTTTAATTTATTAAAATTGAAAACACTAAAAAATATGAGCATAAAAAATCAAAACAAAACAAAAGACACGTTATATATTACTCGTAAGATTTCTTTTGTTTGAAAATAAAGAAGATTTTTTAGAGTAAATATTTTTTGTAGTTATAATCAGCTTTGTAAATTAAAACAACATTACTGATTTATTTTATATATTTTTAATATTTGGTAATTTATTACAACGCACAAATTACTAACAAAAAACTTCTTAAAACTAACATAGAAGTATGTTTGTCTGATATAAATTCAGAATCTGTGAATGTTTTGTACTTGGCTAGTAGTGCGGAAGCTCCATTACAATTGCATTGGCAATTCAGCGCCCACAGTCTCAACTTAAGTGTGAACGGAGAGTAGAGAAGTCTGGGGTGTCTATGTTGGGTGGTAATCACTGTCCGGATGTTGTTTAAGGGAGAGAACTGAACTGAGTTTCATACATTACATTAGTTAAAAACAACCCCTTCCTTAAGAGGCCTCAAGTGCACATACATAGTTAATTAGTCAATAGCCCCGTCCTATAGTTTGCATGAGAGGTAGTGGTCCTGACCAACCAATCACTTGTCCACTTTAACAATTGTAATTTAATGGCTGTGATAAGAAATCTAGCTAGGAGGTTATGTTTCAAATTGCTTTCTATAAATTTTAAATTTGTGTAATGCATTTATTATTTGCTGATATTTTTATTAATGAGGATATTTTAAAAGATAATATGTATGTGTATATGAAGAATGAATGTTCTTTTATTATTTCATTATTTGTAAAATCTGTAAATAATCATTACATATGTATTGGTCCTAGTATTTGTGGATCAGTATTAGTTACATATATTAATATGGACAAGTCTGTATCCAATAAAAAAATACTTTAAATTATTCATTAACCATTTTTTTTCCATCAATAAAATGGCTATTGTACATTTTCAACAATTCAACTGAGCTTTTCTCGGTTATTTATTCATTTAAATATATTTAGTTGTTTTTGCTCTTCCAAATTAAAAAAACCTTTCTTTAATTCGATATATATAAGTATACTTGTATAATAAATATAATTTTGCTATTTACAAATCAAGAAACATAACTTCAAATATCTTAATGGTGTTAGGTTAGATTTGTTAGATAGAAGTGCACTCTGTCAAAATCCATGATATCTAGTGCCATATTTACAACTTAACCAAGAGGTCCACAAGTATTGGTTCAAAAATTTAATATCTATAGTGAGAAAATAGGTCTAATCAGCTAGCGATTGATTATCTCTTCAGAATTGTGCTCAATCTGTTCACTTTTGTCAGGTCTAGACCACTATTTGATATTGAAGATTAGTATTGTTGTCATATATTTTGATAAATCATTTATAACTGTCCAATTAAATAGCTAATATTATATGTTCAGTTTTTAAATTTTAAACAGCTGATTTCTTGAACATTTTTTATATCCAAGAATCAGCTGTTTCATCGTTTGTATATTGAGTTTCTAAAAAACGTATTTATATAATTTACTTTTATTCTCACAGCACAAATATGTAAAGTAATAATTGTTTCATTATATCTAGTTATAGTTTACAAATTAATTGTTGATGCGATTTTAATGTGAAGCTTTATTTTAATACTCTATGTAAATGTAAATATGTAGTCACATTGGCGCTAGTTGATTGCTGTTGACACTTTTAGTCCTAATGACATTTGCTGCCAACAAGAACCAATCAGCTACTGTGGAAGGATGTCGTCTGTATTTGTGTTGTGTAGTGATAGTGTTGTAGCTATGTTCTAGCTCTTTTACACCAATAATTTTGTGTAAATTACTGTTAACTCTTTAGCAATGAGTTAAATACCACCAACGGTTATTTAATTTGTTCAATCATTACAGACTGAGAGTAATGTAGAATGTTGGGAAATCATTGTTTATATATTGTGTTAGCTTCTACAATGAATACACATCTATAAGAAGTGAAAATATGTAAGGAAACAAACAAAACAAGCTTAGAGCGACTGCCGATATACAATGCTGCCTGAGATTGTCTGACACACGCTCCATTTTCATCCCAATGCACCTCTTCGCTTTTTCTTTCTCCCTCATTTTCATGTCAATTTGTAATCTTTGTCTATCCCGATCTATCTCTCCAGCCGGCTCTGTCCTATCTGTCATTCTCTGTCTCACTCTAGGCTGTTACACAACAAGTTATAGGTGGCGGCTGCGCCAAAATCTCAAAATTATAAAAAAGTCGTCTGACTTTTTAACATTGGCTTTTCACTTCTTATAGATGTGTAGTAGTCATTAAATTCAACAAATGGCACAAACTCGTTCTTTGCGAATATAAATCAATCCTGGTTGATAAAATTATCTTGTTTGTTGAATATTTTGGAATACCACCAATCACATAAAGAAGTTACAGTCAGTTGTTAAAACCACAGCAGTGACTCTTTCTTTAGTGATGTAATGTTGTAGTACAGATACTTGGGAGCAATTGAAGATAGGACATGTAATAAATTATGAGCTTTATTCTAAAGTCGAAGAGTCATCTGATCAATGACTATCATTATTGTCATTACGAGCACTACTGGAGTCAAGGCTTAGTCCCTAGGTTGAACGACCAACAATTAACTACAACTTTTTTGAAAATAATTGGTAGCATCAAGTAATATTTTTATCTATTAGATGTTTCAATCCACAAGAGAAGTACTGATTTATTGTAACGTAATATAACATCAAAACTATTTGAACATGAAGTTCTAACATTTCTTAAGCTTACAAAAACTGTGTGTTTAAGAGATTAAACATATTATTAATTTTTATTGTGGTATATATTTCAATAATTAACTATAAAATAATTAATGTAGTGTATTTTAAAATAAATTCATTTGGATGTCAAAATGTTCTTGATATGAGATTTATATTTTATATTTAGGATGCCAAATCATTCTTTGTTAGAGTACATAATATTGGGGTTAAATGAAAGAGAGGACTTTAGTCATAACTTCGCCCATAATTAAGAGGTTTTAATTTCATATACCAATTACGGCATGCTCCATCACGAAAAGTCCCTGACAACACAAACACGATATTATGCTTTATTAAAAAGCATTTTAAATTATTTATAAAAACAGAACTTTACAAAAAATTGATTTTTCATCGTAATATTTCATAATAATATTTATCAGGACAGTACATTATTGCAAAATAAAATCTCTATGGTGTACTGTATATTATTCAAATAGATATTCAGACCAGAGGGATTTCCAAAAGAATCTGGTCTGAGGAAGGTGAGCGTGGTTCACCGAAATCGATCACCATAATATTTGTGCATTTTGTACTTGTATTGTAATATATTTGTGCATTTTATCCTTATATTGTAATAAATTTGTGTTGTGTGATGTTTACTTGTAGGGTATAAAAAAAACTAAAATTTCAAAAACGTGAACAAATAGTCTGGAGATATTACCTAAATACACCTACATCCCAAATTTCATAAAAATGTATCCATCTGTTTTGTCTCCAGCGAACTCCACATACACCAACAGACACATATACAGACATCAACAATTTTTTTTGAAATGGCCACTTTTTTGGGTTCAGGAGACCCTAAAATGGATTTTTAGACTAACTTGTAAAAAGATTTTTCTGAACGATACAACACTTTCTCTATGCTAACACATATGGGAGAAAGTAAAAAAAGTTCTCAGGATGCATCTTGGCCTCTATTCTTGCAGTTAAGGATTTTGCCATTGAGACACCTAGGTTCTTTTTAAAGTTTTGTCTTTATTTTTTTAAATAAGTGAGGATTTTTCCAGTAATGAAGGGTCCTATAGGATGAAACTAAGAAATGTAAGTAATTATTTAATACCAAAACCATTTTTGACGTATTATAAAAAAAGTTTGATTTTATTGCAGCCAAACTACATTGTATATTACCAGTGAATTAAGAAATGAAACAAATTACATAAAATTTAAAAGGTGTCTTAATCAATGGCTACTAGGGGACACCCCTGCACGCTTTGTGTGCCAACCTTGACACTCACTGTGCTCGAGACATCTCGGCCTTTGGCCTCGGTAATGCCAGTTGGTGGTAAGTTTCACTCGCTACGCTCGTGACACCTCGGCCTTCGACCTCTGACTGTATCCTTTGCCTACAAATATTATTGGGTAAACTGTATCGCGTAAAATCACAATATTTAATTTCTTTACAGTATCTTACTCACATTACTTGCGTGGCTACCTGTTTATTAGTATAAATACCCAATACCCAGTGATATTACTTAGCCTATTTCAAACGTGTTCAATTCATTTGTTTTTGTTAAACAGCTGAATATTAATTAAATAAGTAAAATAACTGCATTATGTTACCATTGAAACATTCAAGTCCAGAAGAGTGAAGCCCTACAATCGAATGTGAATAAAACCATGCTTACAACCTTCTCTGGTTTAAAATTATGAAACACCTAACCTCCTCAATAATACAAACAATATTGCTTACATTTTAACATATGTTAAACATTTTTGGAAATAATTATTTACATTTCAACAGCTGTTACTTTCTGTTAAATTTAAATCTCTCTCCATGTTATTCTTATGGCTGAAAACGAACTTTGAAGGCTTCCTACACCCTTCGTTATAAGGGTATTGAAGATTTATGACCTTATTGCACAACTTCGAACAGAGGAAAATCTTTCGATACTCTAATCGTATAAAGTGGTCAAGGAATAAGGGAGGAGTTGCGTTGACAAAAAACGGCTTCATGTATTTTATATAAGGATTTACTTTTAATAATATGGAATTCGTGTTAAATACTGTAGTCAATAAATTCTTTTTCAAGAGATTAGGTGACAGTAAGCTCTTATATGGTTTCTGTGATGTAGTGTTGGTAATGGTCGGGATGATAATTGGTTGTTCTTTCATGTAGTGGTTGTTTGGTATTGTTTTCAGTGACAGGAGAAATAAAATACACTTAGTTGTACGCTGTTTAGGATGCTTTCATAGATTTGCTTCCTTTTATTAATATTGCCATATTGCATTCTCCAATTATGATTTATTGTGCAATACAAATTTAACGCTAATTTACATTATAATTTATTGTTTTAGTTTAGTTGTTATTTGTAACTGATATTTTCATTATAGAATCTCTATACAGGCATTGCGCTAGAGACCCTAATTATTTACTTTAGTCTTATATTGTACTGGTTTTTATAAATATTTTGTACTCGTATGTAAGAAGTATATGTACATACCCTGTCAAATTTGTATATTGGGGAAATAAAGATTATTATCATATTATAATTATATTATTATCGCATTATTTATTTATTGTTCTATTGTATTATTGTTTTAACCAATTAGGAATGCCTCTTCAAGCGGAGTTCTGCCTCAACAAGTAATTAATGTCTGTCGTATGTCAAACCCAGTACTCATAGTAATACTATGCTACACTAATAGCCACTTATCGTACTCGTGTCCAATGAAGTATAGCACCTTAAATGTTTACCAGAAAGATTGATACTACATCAAAATACTTGGTTTTTGATCACCAATTCATATATCTTTTATGTTTTTCTGCCAGTGCCATCTACTTTACAATGTTACAGAAAACAAATCCGTTTTTAATTTTTTCAGTAAAAATATCACAAACATTAAAGTAATTGTCCATTGGAATTAACTGATTATACTGAAGAACACATTATTGCAAGCTTAATTGTTGAGGTTCCAAGGAATTTAGTAGAAAATTTTTGGAATAAAAGTGTTATTCTTCTTGTAATAACTACCAATTGGTCGGTAGCGTAGTTGGTTCAATCCCAGCTTCATGTGCTAAAGGTTCTCAGTTCGATCCCAATCAGAGTCAATACATTTTGAGAAGGATCAGCTGATAACCACCGGCTGTTCATTTGTCATTGGGCTATTAATTAATGAAAATAATGATTTATTCCACATCTAAAAACAGATTACAAACTAAAGTTACAAAACAGCTCGGAATTTACTCTGCAACTTTTTCCAGTAGTGTGGCAGAGCAACTGAAATAAAGATTAAACAAGAGTCCAGTACAATCACTGTAAATGTTTCCTCCTCTGTGTCGTCTGCTTAATACTATTAGTTGCTTAGTACTATTGCTAATTACTATTAGTTTAATGACACTTTCTAAGGAATAGTTGGCCTTAGTTTGTAACAATGACTACATTCGCTCATCTACACTCATCATACTCATTCGAAATCCATATTCGCCCATATCTTGACGATCGGCGTCTTATGAATAAATAAATAAAAAAATAAATAAATGTTCATTTGTCATTGGGCTATTAATTAATGACACTTTCTAAAGAATAGTCTGCCTTAGTTTGTAACAATGACTACATTTGTTTATCTACACTCATTCGAAATCCATATTCGCCCATATCTTGACGATCGGCGTCTTATGAAGGTAGATAAAAATAAATAAATAAAAGTAATAATTATGTCAAGAAACAAAATTTTAAAAAATCTATCAAGGGTTGGCAGCTTAAAATGGTAACTCGTAACTAACACATATACAACATATTCCCCTCCCCGCCTGCCCCTCCCTGCAAATTGTATAAAGTATATAACTTAGTAAACTCTATTAATGAAGTTTTTATAGATTATCAACCTACTCTTTCGACCAAAGATAATCATAAAATTTCAAAATTTTTACAGATAACATTTATAAAAAAACTAGGGGACACCCCTGCACGCTTCGCATGCCAACCCCAATGCTCGCTGCGCTCGATACACCTCGGCCTCGGCATGTAACTATTCAATACAAAAATCGGTATATTAACTATATAACGTAAAATTACAATATTACATTTCGGTACAGTATCTCACTCACACTAATTGCTTTGCCACCTATTTAGCCTATTTCAAGCGTGTTCATTTCATTTATTTTTTTTTAACAGCTGAAGATTAAACTCATAGTAAAATATTAAATAGTATAATGTCAAACATTCAAAATAGACATGTTTATTTATTTACAAAACAGCTGTTATTAATTTACTAAAATCAACCCAATGTTATCCTTATGGACCAATCTTTTAAGGGTGCTTTACACCCCTTAGGAGTACTTTATCAAGATGAAAATACTTTAGTTGTCCTATTTAAGTTCTAAAGAAACAGTTTACAAAATTTCAGCTCTCTACCTATATGGGAAGTTGGAGAATTAGTGATGAGTGAGTCAGTCAGTGAGGGCTTTGCCTTTTATAGGTATAGATAACTGGTTAAAACTTTTTTCTCTGTTTACTTTATACTAGGTTGGATAGTACCTTTTGTCTACTATATTCTCAAAATTTTAATAAGATATATTGTACCTTTCTTAATGAGTTATGTATCTAGAGAGGCCAGAGTAGCCATTTTAAGTAGCCAAGCATTGATAGATTTTTAAATTTTGTTTCTTTACATAACTATTACTTACAAGAAGAATAAAACTTTTATTCCAAAAATGTTCAAAAATAAATTTTGATCCAACCAATGAAGCAAGTTTTCTTTTCTTTTTTCAATTCTATATTACTATAATAATATTTAAGTCCTTTAATCTGACTAGGTGTAACTGAAACTACACTTTAAGCTGATAGTACAGATCATCTGGATGAGGAAAAAAAATTACTCCAAACAATATTGGAAATAGAATACTACTTTTTACTTGAACTTGAAGCTGACAATGATGTGTTGCTGAGTGTAAATGGGTTTAAAATATAGAATGTCAAAATAATTGAAAGTATGTCTTTTATGTTAAAATAAATATTTTAAGATACACTAATTGAAGGTAATGTAAGGACGAGATCTGCCGACAACAAATACCGTAAAGAATGAGTTTAGTGTAGAAGCTAAATCTGAGAAAAAAAATTATATGTTAAAATTTGTTAATATTTTACTGTCACTTGTCCTAAGTATAGGCTATACTTTGTTGTTGCTTGTGAATTGTAAATACGCTGACTACATAAAATACAAAACATTTATATGAATACAAATAAAGCTAAATAAATATTGATTTTTGTTGTTATTTCAATTTACCTCTAAATATAAAGGTTTTACTATTGACTATTAACCATGTAATTCTCCATCCATAAAACCAAATACTGAATTGAAAATATATTTATTCACTTATGTATAATAACAAGAATGGCATCACAATCACATAATATTAATTAAAACTATAATAATTGGGCTAGATGGAAAGCGACATGGGTGGTATATTTAGTGCATGTCGGGGTTCCAGCAACAGAGAGGAAGTGTTCCACTACTGCATCTTTAGTTGGCATGAGGGGCTGTGTTGAGAGTGGGGAAAATGAACACATTCAGCTGGTGAAGTTGTCGTGGGGTACGATGCACATAGCACTTCATCTCCATCGCTCCCTATGTTTGTAGGTTATGTCAAAGATAGTAGAGAAGACTGTATGAATTATAAAGTCGATATAATATATGTACGTGTATGGGTGGGTGGGTGGGCCATCACCACTGTACGTGTATGGTTGGGAGGGTGGGCCATCAGCCTGTACGTTTATTTTTTAACTGCATCTAATTGTTTAATTAATTAGTTTGTATGTGTGTGTGTGTGTGTAACATAAATTTAAGTGGATTTATAAGAAGCTGTCATACAATCACAGTCCATCACATGACGCATCGCATCATCGCACTCTGCATTCCACATTAAACGAAATAAGGTGTTTTCGTATTCTCCGGATTGCTAAAATAACAATTTGTAAGGGTATTTTTACAACGCTTCTGGGGTTATACCACAGTATATACCACAATACTTGTATATTTTGTGTGGTAGCTGCCATAGATGGAAGATCACAAATTGTGATGGTCCAGCTACCAGGTTTGTTGCTTGTTTAGAACTACTCAGGGGATACTTACAGCAATAAAGATTTTATGTGGATGCGAACAACATCATCCCCAAACCTTGCTCGGAGCCAACTGGCACCCCTGGAAGTTTCCAGATATTTCACGGATGAAGAGTTAGACAGTGCGATTTCCACTATACCGTCTATACCGGCAGGGAAAGCAGTTGGTCTCGATTGTACTGTATCTTTTCGGAATCTCTGATACAATAAGATACTAACCACAGGCAATTTGCCAAAAGCATTTAAGCGTTCAAAAGTAATAGCCGTTCTGGAGCCTTAGGATTACATTATCTGTACCTTACTTTCAAACATTGAGAAATATTTATAACTTCCTGAATATCATAAACATTATTAATTACATTGCAACAGCTGATAAAATGTTATAACCATCTGTATTTGAACATATTTTATTTTACAATTATGTGAAATCTTCCTCCATGCTCTTGTTTTGGCTGAATAGCCTTTGAGGGTTTCCCGTGCCCTTCAGGGTGAAAGTAATAAAAAATTAAACACTATTATACACAACTATGAATAGGGGCAAAATGTTTAACAGTCAAAGTGTTAAAATTGGTCAAGAAATAAGAGAAGAACAGCTTCACATATAATATTTAAGGATACCATTATGAGGGATGTTATTCAACCTATAACCTTTTCTGCATCAAACATTTTAAAAGAATAATTAACTCAACACTGCATATCTTGCTACCTCACCGCACGCTGTCAAACTACCTCAAAAATGTTTGTATAGAATTATGGGCAGTTCATCTGCAGACTGATTTTACGTGTCTTAATATGTTGAAACTGCCCCCTTAAGCCACTCTACGCGCCCAAGCCGGGGGAAAAACTGATCATATAGTATTGTCTGTTTGATCACATGAACCCTGATTGCTGGGTGTTTTAAAGCAGTTAAACCGCTGCCATAGAATAGCTCTAAGGCAATGTCCTCGGTGTTAATCACTCAAGCTGGACACTATATTATTCCTTGTTTCTCAGAACATACTGAATATAAAAGAATATGTAATGACAGTAAGAAACACCTTAAATCTATTACCAAGTGTCAGTTAAGAACACCCCAACCCATACTGGGAGTTATTACTTGTAGTTTTTTTCATTGTATGACAATTAAGAGCAATTTTGTACTCGGTGGATCTTAGTTAAAAGCCCAGACACTACGTCACAGTTTCCACCTCAGCCTGGGTGCCTCTTTTGGGGAGAGACTCCCCCCAGGGGTAGAGTACGTCACCCTGGGGGATGGACAACCCTTTAGATAATCATAAATAACCCACCTGTAATGGTAATGTGTCTTTATCTTCTTTCTTGTTTTCTTCTTTTCTCTTTGAAACTTATGAACTATAATCCAACTGGCGAGACTTAAAACAGACCAACCACTTACCATAACAGAATCAACTTTAATGCCCAAAACACCTCCCCACCGCCCTACACGTACAATTTAATTTTATTGTTCAACAATTTTAGCCTTGATTGCTTTAAAAATGTTGTACTATCGTGGAAGGTCAAAAGAATATAAAGACAAAATCGATTTTAATATAATAACATCTCATTGTTGTAGAGTAAATCAAGGTTATACAAAAATTATAATACATTAATTTTATCGGTTTACCCCTGAACTAAATACTTTTACCGGCCCACTTGCCCTATACAAAAAACAGACATACAGCGGAAGAATTTTACCACATTTCAGGAATTAATCTCATTATGAATGAAAAAACATGTTTAAATATCAACAAAAACAAAATGCATGAAATTAAATACTTAACTAAAAAGTGGAAATAAAGTATTGAATATTTTTTTCCAGGGGGAAAGAAAATATTATTGTTATATCCACTCCCTTGATCCTGGAACACTGATCTATACCACAATAAAAATACTAAAGACTTTAAATCAATACAGTATTTGAATCAATTTAATGATATATCTTCATACATTTTAGTCCAAATGAGTAAAAATAGTTTGAGAAGCTAAAATGTCACAGAAAACAGTGAGTTAAAATATAATTCTGCAAAATTTATTATTTATTTAACATTATTTATTTAACGTTATATGAATTTATGGTTTTTACTAGAGGACACCTCAGGCATTCTTCTGGACCTTATGAGTGGGTTTATTTAAAACTACACTTAAAAAATAATTAATCAATCATACTTAATTTAATAACTAATCAATTGTACTTAAAACATAAATAATAAATCATACTTAATTTCTTATATTATACTTACATAGCTGTGGACGTTATTCATTTTTTTACTTTTTGAATTTTGAAGGAAAGATTATTTAGATTATTTCCAATGGGAATTGCTATTGTTATCAACCATTACACTGTATTATCTGACTACCCATTGAGTAAGTTCAGCAGAACAATATTTCTGTTTACAACCCTTTACTATGTAAATTTCTCACGCAAATATTTTGTTTGTTAAAATTTCTTAATTTGTTCCAGAGCTGTTAAAACACTTTTGGTTTTTTTAGTTTAATTTATTTGCAGTGTGTAGTTATTGTATAGCTCATATTTGACATTTTAATTACTGCCTCCCTTTTAATAAAAACCTTCATATACATGAAACCATGGTACGTGTATGTATGGGTGTTCGATACTACTACCTACGTGTATGGGTGGGCGGATGGGTCAATACCACGGTACGTGTATGTGTGTGTAAGCGACATGTGTGGTATATCTAGTGCATGTCGGGGTTCCAGCAACAGAGAGGAAGTGTTCCACCACTGCGTCTTTAGTTGGCTTGAGGGGCTGTGTTGAGAGTGGGGAAAATTAACACATTCAGCTGGTGAAGTTGTCGTGGGGTACGATGCACATAGCACTTCATCTCCATCGCTCCCTATGTTTGTAGGTTATGTCAAAGATAGTAGAGAAGACTGTATGAATTATAAAGTCGATATAATATATGTACGTGTATTTCCATCACCACTGTACGTGTATGGTTGGGAGGGTGGGCCATCACCACTGTACGTGTATGGTTGGGAGGGTGGGCCATCAGCCTGTACATGTATTTTTAAACTGCATCTAATTGTTTAATTAATTAGTTTGTATGTGTGTGCGCGTGTAACATAAATTTAAGTGGATTTATAAGAAGCTGTCATACAATCACAGTCCATCACATGACACATCGCATCATCGCACTCTACATTCCACATTGAACGAAATAAGGTGTTTTCGTATTCTCCTGATTGCTAAAATAACAATTTGTAAGGGTATTTTTATAACGCTTCTGGGGTTATACCACAGTATATACCACAATATATCACAGTACTTGTATATTTTGTGTGGTAGCTGCCATAGATGGAAGATCACAAATTGTGATGGTCCAGCTACCAGGTTTGTTGCTTGTTTAGAACTACTCAGGGGATACTTACAGCTTTAAAGATTTTATGTGGATGCTAACAACGTCATCCCCAAACCTTGCTCGGAGCCATCTGGCACCCCTGGAAGTTTCCAGAAATTTCACGGATGAAGAGTTAGACAGTGCGATTTCCACTATACCGTCTATACCGGCAGGGAAAGCAGTTGGTCTCGATTGTACTGTATCTTTTCGGAATTTCTGATACAATAAGATACTAACCACAGGCAATTTGCCAAAAGCATTTAAGCGTTCAAAAGTAATAGCCGTTCTGGAGCCTTAGGATTACATTATCTGTACCTTACTTTCAAACATTGAGAAATATTTATAACTTCCTGAATATCATAAACATTATTAATTACATTGCAACAGCTGATAAAATGTTATAACCATCTGTATTTGAACATATGTTATTTTACAATTATGTGA
Source organism: Stictocephala bisonia (assembly GCA_035578905.1). Taxonomy (NCBI): domain Eukaryota; kingdom Metazoa; phylum Arthropoda; class Insecta; order Hemiptera; family Membracidae; genus Stictocephala; species Stictocephala bisonia. The sequence goes on along the minus strand of JAQJVL010000041.1, from coordinate 714,038 downwards.
AATCTTCCTCCATGCTCTTGTTTTGGCTGAATAGCCTTTGAGGGTTTCCCGTGCCATTCAGGGTGAAAGTAATAAAAAATTAAACACCATTATGCACAACTATGAATAGGGGCAAAATGTTTAACAGTCAAAGTGTTAAAATTGGTCAAGAAATAAGAGAAGAACAGCTTCACGTATAATATTTAAGGATACCTTTGTGAGGGATGTTATTAAACCTATAACCTTTTCTGCATCAAACATTTTAAAAGGATAATTAACTCAACACTGTATTTCTTGCTACCTCACCGCACGCTGTCAAACTACCTCAAAAATGTTTGTATAGAATTATGGGCAGTTCATCTGCAGACTGATTTTACGTGTCTTAATATGTTGAAACTGCCCCCTTAAGCCATTCTACGCGCCCAAGCCGGGGGAAAAACTGATCATATAGTATTGTCTGTTTGATCACATGAACCCTGATTGCTGGGTGTTTTAAAGCAGTTAAACTGCTGCCATAGAATAGCTCTAAGGCAATGTCCTCGGTGTTAATCACTCAAGCTGGACACTATATTATTCCTTGTTTCTCAGAACATACTGAATATAAAAGAATATGTAATGACAGTAAGAAACACGTTAAATCTATTACCAAGTGTCAGTTAAGAACACCCCAACCCATACTGGGAGTTATTACTTGTAGTTTTTTTCATTGTATGACAATTAAGAGCAATTTTGTACTCGGTGGATCTTAGTTAAAAGCCCAGACACTACGTCACAGTTTCCACCTCAGCCTGGGTGCCTCTTTTGGGGAGAGACTCCCCCCAGGGGTAGAGTACGTCACCCTGGGGGATGGACAACCCTTTAGATAATCATAAATAACCCACCTGTAATGGTACTGTGTCTTTATCTTCTTTCTTGTTTTCTTCTTTTCTCTTTGAAACTTATGAACTTATAATAATCCAACTGGCGAGACTTAAAACAGACCAACCACTTACCATAACAGAATCAACTTTAATGCCCAAACCACCTCCCCACCGCCCTACATGTACAATTTAATTTTATTGTTCAACAATTTTAGCCTTGATTGCTTTAAAAATGTTGTACTATCGTGGAAGGTCAAAAGAATATAAAGACAAAATCGATTTTAATATAATAACATCTCATTGTTGTAGAGTAAATCAAGGTTATACAAAAATTATAATACATTAATTTTATCGGTTTACCCCTGAACTAAATACTTTTACCGGCCCACTCGCCCTATTCAAAAAACAGACTAACAGCGGAAGAATTTTATCACATTTCAGGAATTAATCTCATTATGAATGAAAAAACATGTTTAAATATAAAAAAAAAAAAATGCATGAAATTAAATACTTAACTACAAAGTGGAAATAATGTATTGAATATTTTCTGTCCAGGGGGAAAGAAACTATTATTGTTATATCCACTCCCTTGATCCTGGAACACTGATCTATACCACAATAAAAATACTAAAGACTTTAAATCAATACAGTATTTGAATCAATTTAATGATATATCTTCATACATTTTAGTCCAAATGAGTAAAAATAGTTTGAGAAGCTAAAATGTCACAGAAAAAAGTGAGTTAAAATATAATTCTGCAAAATTTATTATTTATTTAAGAGTATTTATTTAACGTTATATGAATTTATGGTTTTTACTAGAGGACACCTCAGGCATCCTTCTGGACCTTATAGTGGGTTTATTTAAAACTACACTTAAAAGATAATTAATCAATCATACTTAATTTAATAACTAATCAATTGTACTTAAAACATAAATAATAAATCATACTTAATTTCTAATATTATACTTACATAGCTGTGGACGTTATTCATTTATTTACTTTTTGAATTTTAAAGGAAAGTTTCACATATAATATTTAAGGATACCTTTATGAGGGATGTTATTCAACCTATAACCTTTTCTGCATCAAACATTTAAAAGGATAATTAACTCAACACTGAATTTCTTGCTACCTCACTGCACGCTGTCAAACTACCTCAAAAATGTTTGTATAGAATTATGGGCAGTTCATCTGCAGACTGATTTTACGTGTCTTAATACGTTGAAACTGCCCCCTTAAGCCACTCTACGCGCCCAAGCCGGGGGTGAAACTGATCATAGTTTAGTTTAGTTTAGTTTGAAAGGGGATATACAGTTGGTCCAGCTAACCCTTGCAACGAAGCCTGAGGCTTTTTGTGCCAATCCCGGTGCCTAATCGTCGTAAAGCTGGCAATCCTTGACCAGGTCAAGGAGGTTCTTCACTAGATTAGTAATTTCTGACTGTCCCAGAGGTGAGCCTTCAAAAAGTACTCTTCTCCTGGCACCAAGAGCCTCACTCTCCAGGACAATGTGTTCTGCCGACTCTTCGTCCTCCCCACAGAGGCGACAGATGGGATCCTCCGTAAAGAGTCCCACTGTTCTTAGATGCCTCCGGAATTTGCCGTGACCGGTGATGAGTCCCACCACCAGCTTGACGTGCAATTTACTCAACCCAAGAAGTGACTTTGTTAACTTCTGGAAATGATTTCTGACAAGAACCTTGCCAAGACTTTGCCCTGGGAACTGCCGCCATCTTTCCAGATGTCTGGCGCTGACCCAGTTTTTGATTGCTGTTTTGACAGCTGCAGCCGAAACGCCGCAGGCCGGCTCAGGACCAATGAAGGGCTTGAGAGCACCTTCCCTAGCCAAGGCATCGGCCTGCTTGTTGCCTTCTAATCCCCTATGTCCTGGGATCCATTCCAGCAAGACCTGATTTCTTGAACCCAGGATGCTGAGGGACTCCACACATTCCCAGACTAGACCAGACGAAACCTTCCAGGAGTCAAGAGCCCCTAAGGCCGCCTGACTGTCTGAGAGGATGTGGATGTGTTTCCCGCAAACCCCTCTCTCGACCGCCTGGGCGGCACAATAAAGGATTGCGGCGACTTCAGCTTGGAAAACGGTGCCATACGCTCCCAGGCTCACGCTAGCGTTGGTCCTAGGGTCGCCAGTATAGACACCAAATCCAGCTCTGTTGCCCATTCTTGACCCGTCTGTGAACCATACAATTCGGTCGTGAGAAGAAACCGGGCTACTAACACCGTCCCAGTACTCCCTCGACCTGAAATCCACAGTATAGGGTCTGGTGAAAAGATACTTAGTCCCAATGAAGTCAGACTTCATTGAGAGTACCTCATCGTTTACTAGATTGACCACTGCGGAGTGACCTGTACAGGACCCCCTCCAGTGGCCAGTCAGTTGAAGCCTGTAAGCCGCCGCCCGAGCCTCCCCAATAATGAAGAGATCAAGGGGCGGCAGGTTAAGAAGAACCTCCAGTGCAATTGAAGGGGTCGACCTAAAGGCCCCTGTCATGCACATGCAGGCAAGTCTTTGTAGGCTAGAAAGCCTAACCCGGACAGTTACCTGATTGACCTTAGGCCACCAGATCAAAGCCCCGTAAATAATTTGTGGTCTGATGACCGCTGTGTAAAGCCAGTGGCAGACATGGGGTAACAGGCCCCATGTGGAGCCCACGCAGCGCCTAGTGGTCACGAAGGACATCCATTTAGCTCTGTGGATGACTTTATCAAGGTGCAAGTTCCATGTCAGTTTCTGATCAAGGATTACTCCCAAATACTTAACCAACGATGAAACAGGCAGAGACACTCCACCAAGGGCCAGGCCTCTGAAGGAGCCCTGAACCCTTTTCCTGGTGAAGGGGACAATTACTGTCTTGGAAGGGTTTATTGCAAGCCCTTAACGTACACACCAGGAGTTCACTGCTTCCAGACTATCGTTCATGATGTCCGTAACCGTGCCCTGATACTTGCCACGGACCAATAGGACAAGATCGTCCGCATAGCCCTGTATGAAAATACCCTTTTCCGTGAGGCTGACTAGGAGATCATCCACCACCAGGTCCCACAGGAGGGGTGAGAGGACTCCCCCCTGCGGGCATCCTCGGCTCGCAGAAATCTCCACCACCTCACTTAGAAGGGTTGCTTGAATTCTTCTGCCCCGTAACATGTGGTTGACCCACCTACAAATGGTGGGCTCTACACCACGTTGTCCCAGCGCACGAATAATTGACTGATATGAGGTGTTGTTGAATGCCCCCTCAATATCCAAAAAGGCTCCTAGAGCAATTTCTTTGTTCTCCAGGGAATGTTCAAGGTGACTGACCAAACAATGGTGGGCAGACTCGCAAGACTTCCCCGGGAGATACGCATGTTGATTTCAATGTAAAGGGGAGTCTTTAAGCGCCCCTTCTCGAATGTGAAATTCTACAAGTCTCTCCATGGTCTTCACCAGAAACGAGGAAAGACTAATTGGCCTAAAGGATTTGACGTTCATGTAGTCGCCACGACCCCGCTTAGGAATAAACACTACTTTGCTAACTCTCCAGGACTGAGGAATATACCCGAAGGCAAGACTCGCCCTGAAGATTTCGCAAAGTAGAAAGTGGAGGTTCGGTGGGCCCTTCTGCAACAATGCAGGAAAGATGCCATCGCCTCCTGGGGATTTAAATGGGCTGAACTTGTCGATTGCCCATTTAACTTTTGAAACGGTGACTATGCGCCTAGCTTGCCTCCAGTCCTCTCAAGTTGCCCTAGGTGTAGAGCTAATCTCTCGAGGGCCAGAGGCTTCCAGAGCATCGTCAACGAGATTCCCTGGGAAATGACACTCCAGAAGGAGCTTGAGCGTTTCACCAGGTAAAGTTGTCAATTCCCCTGAGCTGGTTCTAAGTCTGCCCATGGCGTTGATAGGTGCGCTAGCCAAGATTTTCTGAATTCTGGCTGCCTCTTTGATGTTGTAAATGCCCCTACAAAAGGTTTGCCATGAAGCCTTCTTGGCATCACGAATGGATGAATTGTAGTCGTTAAGAGCTAAATGATACTCTTCACGACAATTGACCACCTTAGAGCGATTAAAAATCATTCTTACGCGCCTTTTCTTAGCTTCCAGGGATTTTGACCACCACCCGATTTTTGATCTAGGCGGTGTGTTTGAAATTGGACAGTTGTCGTGGAAACTTTCGAGGATTGCATCCTGTAAACAGGATGCCGCCTGCTCCAGTTCCACGACAGACCTTATTCGTACTCTACCCCCCCAGGACCCAAGCCCGCAATGGCCGAAAGTTCCGCAGCATAGGACTCCCAGTCCGTCCGCCTAGGATTTCGGTGAGGAGAGGAAAAGGCTGACATTTTAGCTTTGATATCAAAACGAATGTACAGATGATCAGAAAGAGAAGGTTCGTCAGAGACCCGCCAGTTGTCAATTAGGCCTAGAGTGACCGCATTGCAGAGTGTCAGGTCTATGACTTCAGCTCTAACCCTATTCCTAAACGTGGGTTCATTGCCCCGATTTAGAATGAGTAGATCGTTAGCAACAATGAAGTTTAATAGGTACTCACCCCTCCTGTTGGAGTCAGTTGAGCCCCATGCTTCATGATGGGCATTGGCGTCGCAGCTGACCAAAAGGTGCCGCCCCCCAATGGATTGTTTCTCTACCAGGGCTTCTAGTTCCCTGGAAGGGGGTGGATCCTGAGCATCATAGGGAAGGTACACAAAGCTGGCAATGAGGTCCCCATGCCCTTCCTCAGAGCTCAGTGTCATTCTCACTGTCGTGATGTCCCTGGAACAGAAATCAAACAGGGGAATTACTTCCATACCATTGCGTACCAAGATACAAATCCTAGCATTATTGGTGGAACAAGAGGAAATTATCTTACCTTTTGCATCGGCCAGTCCTGCGATTCTGCCCTTGTGTAACCAAGGTTCTTGAATCAGGGCCAGGTCGATGTTATGTGCAGTCATGGACCGACAGAGGGCTGCCGAGGCAGCCCTACTGTGGTGCAGGTTGGCTTGGATCAGCCTTGGCATTGTCCCTAGCCAGTACGACCACCGAGACCTGCCAGAGCCCCAACCTCAACTTATTGCTCTTGGCCTTAATGGCTGAGAGAACATAATCATCCACCAGGCAGACGAAGGTCTTTGCTCCTTCCGGATCGGCCTTCCGACTGATGATGGTCCACTCTCTCACATTGAGTTCCTTGTTTTGCTCTTCTACTAACTTCAGGATTCTGGACTCGTCCATCTTTCCGAGCTGCTTAGGCGTCTTGAACAGCACCTTGGTAGCCCGTAGGATGTCCTTTCGGTCACCGATCCTGAACTGGGCCTCCTCCCACAATTTGAGAGGGGACAGTTGTAGCGATCCATGTTTTTGTCTCCTCGTTTTCGGCGGAGACAATAAGAGCACCCCTCTCCATGTAGGAGTTGGTGAACAAAGGGAGCTCACCACTGTCCAGCGGGCATATCGACTCAACCAGAGCTGTCTGGATGAGGTTGCCCTGCTCTTCAGTGAGCTTGCTCCCTGGATGGTTAGGTGGCACAACCGCCACCTTAATTGATTTAAGAGCTTCAAGAAAGGTCTGAGAAGAGGTTCCCTGGGAACCTTCCTCGGCCTTCCTTTGTCTCTTTAAGTCCCTCTGAGCCTCCGCGGGTGAAGGGATCAGGCCTGCGGGCGAGCGCGTTTAGCGCCACCTTTAGAGCCGTCACCCTTCGCCTTAGGAGTCGCTCCCCTCTGGGCCCCGCGGGTGAAGGGGTCGAGCTCTGCGGGCGTGCGCATTTGGCGCCACCTTTAGAGCTTTCACCCTCCGCCTTAGGAGTCGAAATGATCATATAGTATTGTTTGTTTGATCACATGAACCCTGATTGCTGGGTGTTTTAAAGCAGTTAAACTGCTGCCATAGAATAGCTCTAAGGCAATGTCCTCGGTGTTAATCACTCAAACTGGACACTATATTATTCCTTGTTTCTCAGAACATACTGAATATAAAAGAATATGTAATGACAGTAAGAAACACGTTAAATCTATTACCAAGTGTCAGTTAAGAACACCCCAACCCATACTGGGAGTTATTACTTGTAGTTTTTTTCATTGTATGACAATTAAGAGCAATTTTGTACTCGGTGGATCTTAGTTAAAAGCCCAGACACTACGTCACAGTTTCCACCTCAGCCTGGGTGCCTCTTTTGGGGAGAGACTCCCCCCAGGGGTAGAGTACGTCACCCTGGGGGATGGACAACCCTTTAGATAATCATAAATAACCCACCTGTAATGGTAATGTGTCTTTATCTTCTTTCTTGTTTTCTTCTTTTCTCTTTGAAACTTATAAACTTATAATAATCCAACTGGCGAGACTTAAAACAGACCAACCACTTACCATAACAGAATCAACTTTAATGCCCAAACCACCTCCCCACCGCCCTACATGTACAATTTAATTTTATTGTTCAACAATTTTAGCCTTGATTGCTTTAAAAATGTTGTACTATCGTGGAAGGTCAAAAGAATATAAAGACAAAATCGATTTTAATCTAATAACATCATCATTGTTGTAGAGTAAATCAAGGTTATACAAAAATTATAATACATTAATTTTATCGGTTTACCCCTGAACTAAATACTTTTACCGGCCCACTCGCCCTATACAAAAAACAGACTTACAGCGGAAGAATTTTATCACATTTCAGGAATTAATCTCATTATGAATGAAAAAATATGTTTAAATATAAAAAAAAACAAAATGCATGAAATTAAATACTTAACTACAAAGTGGAAATAAAGTATTGAATATTTTCTGTCCAGGGGGAAAGAAAATATTATTGTTATATCCACTCCCTTGATCCTGGAACACTGATCTATACCACAATAAAAATACTAAATACTTTAAATCAATACAGTATTTGAATCAATTTAATGATATATCTTCATACATTTTAGTCCAAATGAGTAAAAATAGTTTGAGAAGCTAAAATGTCACAGAAAACAGTGAGTTAAAATATAATTCTGCAAAATTTATTATTTATTTAAGAGTATTTATTTAACGTTATATGAATTTATGGTTTTTACTAGAGGACACCTCAGGCATCCTTCTGGACCTTATGAGTGGGTTTATTTAAAACTACACTTAAAAGATAATTAATCAATCATACTTAATTTAATAACTAATCAATTGTATTTAAAACATAAATAATAAATCATACTTAATTTCTTATATTATACTTACATAGCTGTGGACGTTATTCATTTATTTACTTTTTGAATTTTGAAGGAAAGATTATTTGGATAATTTCCAATGGGAATTGCTATTGTTATCAACCATTACTCTGTATTATCTGACTACCCATTGAGTAAGTTCAGCAGAACAATATTTCTGTTTACAACCCTTTACTATGTAAATTTCTCACGCAAATATTTTGTTTGTTAAAATTTCTTAATTTGTTCCAGAGCTGTTAAAACACTTTTGGTTTTTTTAGTTTAATTTATTTGCAGTGTGTAGTTATTGTATAGCTCATATTTGACATTTTAATTACTGCCTCCCTTTTAATAAAAACCTTCATATACATGAAACCATGGTACGTGTATCTGTGGGTGTTCGATACTACTACCTACGTGTATGGGTGGGTCAATACCACGGTACGTGTATGTGTGGATGGGTGGTTCAATACCACGGTACGTGTATGGATGGGCGGATGGGTCAATACCATGGTACGTGTATGTGTGGGTGTTCGATACTACTACCTACGTGTATGGGTGAGCGGGTGGGTCAATACCACGGTACGTGTATGTGTGGACGGGTGGTTCAATACCACGGTACGTGTATGTGTAGATGGGTGGTTCAATACCACGGTACGTGTATGGATGGGCGGGTGGGTCAATACCATGGTACGTGTATGTGTGGGTGTTCGATACTACTACCTATGTGTATGGGTGGACGGGTGGGTCAATACCACGCTACGTGTATGTGTGGACGGGTTGTTCAATACCACGGTACGTGTATGTGGGGGTGTTAGATACATACACGTATATATAAATTTATATATACTAGTCTATAAATAAATTTACAAAATATTAACTATACATAATAAGCTGTCTCTTATAATAATTTATCGATTTTCTATTCAAAATGGATTTTTATATTTTGTATTAAAATTTAAAGAAATTTAATTAATTTGATTACTCTCAAATATATTAATTAGTCACAAACTGCAAAGTTATTAGAGTACAACTGCTTACTTTGCTTGTCAGCATCTCTCACTTTTTTCAGATTTTTGCTGAGACAATTTAAATTCATGTTTATAATAAACATGATTTGCTTTTTTTTATAATAAACTTATTTTGATCTATTTTTTGTCTAACAGTTCATAATGCCCTTGAGTTTAACGTATGTTATTACATAACCACGTTTTGTTATGATAAAATATATTACTGTTTATATTCTCGGGTCTCTTACTTAATTTATTTAAGTCAAGGTATAAATATAAGATAAATTTTTATTTTTGTATTTAATTGTCTCTTTTGTATGTTATTCCATAAACTAAACTCAATGTACAACTATTCAAGAGAATCTTTGTTGGATGTTGGACATCTTTCTTTCTGTGTGTTAATGAATGACTAATGAGTGACTGATCCAATCAAACCAATACCTAACAGAAACAGACAACATCAAACCACCTAAGACAACTGACATTTTACACCAAACTAATCAGCTAGAGAAACAAAGATAACTCCAGAGAACAAATAAATCCACCACAGCTATCTAAAGGAACCATCAAACATAAAAAAAACCTATCCTGACAACTTAAAAACCAGAGTCAACCCACCTAATGACAGAACCAGCTAAGACAATTAATTCAAACACAAGACTGACTGACAACAATACTATGACAACAATATAGCAATACAAATATGGTATGATACATGAATATGATAATGGTAAACTTAAGAAATAAAAAATAAAATTTATCACAAAACAAAAAGTTAGTGTCCAACATCCAACACAGCTCAGCTACTCAACCCTTAAAACTTTATTTAAAAAAATTATATATTATAAAACCTGGACAGTATTTAGTGGTTTATCATAAACTTTAAGTTGTTTCTATACTCAAGTACAAATCTAATATTTTGTGACATTTGTAGTGTCAATTAGAAATACTAGGTTTATCAAAAGACACACTTTAATTAACTGGTAGTTTGCCGGCGTGGTGGCTCAGTGGTTAAGGCTTCGGACTGCGGAGGGCAAGGTCCAAGGTTCGAATCCCCACTGAGCCAACAATCGGTACTTCACTCGTTGAATAAAGTTGACGCACAGGCCTGTAGGCCCATGTCAATTGGCGAGTGAAGTTAAAAAAAAAAAAAAATTTAGTATGCAAAAATCTAAGAATAAAAAAGTGATCAATCAACACACAAAGACTGCAGTTTGTATCTAAATATTTTTATAAAACACTATACCAATGAATATTTTTGTTTTAAAAATATTACAAGATTTTTATTTCACTAAACTGTATTTATACTATAAATTTATTTAATCTAAGTTGATGTTCAATTTTGTACGTTGCTGTATAAATTTTAGTTTGGATGTATGTATTTTATTTGTGGTTAAGTGGAAGAGAGGAATAAATAGTCCTAATTTCACTACATACAGTACCTACTTTATGTTTTCATTTCATACTATAAAGTAACAAAAATGGAAATAATATTACAAACAAAACTGTAAAAGATCCAATTTATTATTATGTTTAAATTGATATCATAAATGAAAACTATTTGTGTTTAGTAATGTTTCCAACTACTCAACGGTTGTCTCTTGTGTTATGGTTAGCTGATGTAGTGCACAGAGACCAACATACTGTGGTGTTTAATGTTTGATTAAATCTATTTACAGTACTTTTTTATTGTTTATGGCTAGAAAGTACGTTGAGATTTCAAATTTTAATGGGAACATGTTTCTGTTCGAATCGAAGCAAATGTAGTAAAAATGTTCCCTATTCAATGCACTTTCCTTCAAAACTCACCTCTTAAAAATACTTACACACTTAAAAATTAAACATAAAAAAAGAGTCATTTCCTAGGAATTTAATCAAATACGGTAATTATAAAATATAATTTCACAGTTTTGAATATTTTAAATTTACTTCATGGATTTCAATTGATCAAGACAACTGTTTGGAAACAAATAGCATTTATTTAAATTAATACTTTATTGGGACATTTTAGCCTCAATGACCATGCCTCATTACAATGGTACTCACATTGTAATGTTAAATAAACTATGTATTGAGCCCACTAAAAGTGTTCCAGGGTCCACAACTACTCTAGGTCTGTCCTCTCCCTCGGGGGAGAGCCACAGATTGTCTCACCTGTCACCACACTACTTACATGTCTTCTCGGTCTTCTCTTCTGTCAACAGACAACTTTCAACTACCTGCCTAACTCGCTAGTTTACGCAAAACAATCATTAGTTTGTGTCACAATAACAAAACACCTACTCACTCGAGTACGGCACCATACTCTAGAAGTGAAGGGAAGAGACGAGCAGCTTACAGCAGCAGGAACAGCGAACGGTAGAGAGGAGCAGACTGCGACTGATGACAGCAGAGAAAAGTCGTCTGTGACAAACATAAAACATATTTAGTAGTTTAATAATCTATAAGTTCAAAAATAAAAAACTAGAATGCCTACAGATAATGATAATATTAGTTAATTTACTTAAAACAACCAATATTATTAAGTGTTTTACAATGAATCGGCTAGAAAAAAAGGAATAAAATTTTAAATAACAGATTATGTTTAGCCTAGTTGATGTTTGATATATGTTCAGCCATTTTGTTTATGCATTCTATTTTAATGTTGTCTGATGTGTCTTTTAAAAGCTAATCATTGCACCCAACAAACACACAACACAATATTACATTACCTACTAACTGTTCTAGTCTAAACATTGTCAAACCTGTGGTGTCATGATTTACATATTTAACTTGAAACTATTATAAATTTTCATGGTAGTCATGTTCAAAAATACATTTCATGTATATGCTTTGACATAACATAACAAGTGTTAAGATTAAATGGTTCTAAATTTAGGGCGAGCCGGTGGCCGAGTGGTCTAAGGCGTCAGGACTTTGAGCTTGGGTTAGAGATAGCGCTGGTTCGAATCCGGCCTAGACTGAAAGATTTTATCAGTAATATTCACCTTGTACTGTACAGGTTCGCCCCCTTACTCTGACTGAATAAGTTCCTCGCACAGATCAATGGTCTATGGGGAATGGTCAGAGTAAGGTTAAGGAGGAGATTGGCCTCTCCTTTTTATATAAAAAAAAAAAAATTGCAGCCGGGTTTTATTTCAATGATCTATATATCTTTATCAAATCTTATTCTAAATCGAGACAAAATGAGGCCACCTCTGGCAAAGATTTCCAAAACACTATCACTAGCACTTGCAACGTAAAAAAAACATTTTAGTAAAAACACATACTTCATTTTATAGTAAGTAATTCACAAGATATTAATATTTTTTACTGAAAAATAATTTGTCCGATACAATAAACGATTTTAAAGAAGTTTATTAAAATAATCTAGGCACATTATTGGATTACCATTACACACATTACAAAATGTTGAAATACACTTTACTATATGAGGGTGTACACCACCATTGAGTGGCACACTTCAATTTAACATTAACTTTCAACACACTCGAATATAAAGAACTTTTAAAATATATAACGTGCAAACACCAGAAATTGTGTAAACTACTATAGTACTTTCAAGGAGCATAAAAGTTTGTTACTTTGAACAAAGGTAACCCTTGAGTAACGGATTTTTTACTCGTAACTCAACTTAATCACAGTCAATCTGTACTTGAATTAACATTTTAACCTTTAACGTAAAAGCTTGGTAAGTTACTTGTTAACTTGACTTAAGTATAAGAGGCCTTATTACAGTGCCAGAGACAAAAGTGTCAGTGTTATTTTCTGGTGCGTGTGGGGTGGGGGCGGGGAGGCTAAATAGTATTTTGCCTAGGGTGTCAGAATAGCTTGCAACTGCCCTAGCAAACATTGCTGAATATATAAGTTTTTGTCTTTGAAAACGCAGTCGTTTTTTAGCAAAGTACAATGGATAAAGTTACACTTATTTTTGATCGTTCAATTTGTAACGTGTACCACTGGTGGCGCATATCGAGGTGAACACCGGGGTTTTTGAATGTGACCCCGGTGTTCAAAAAAGCAACTTAACCGTTTGTGTATTGCTAGTGTCAAGAATTACTGTGATGTAACTAAACTAGCATAAAGAAATTATAAGGGTGTTACCTTGATTTATCATTTAGGTAGCCGTATGACAGCAACGCTCCAGGACTGGAATTCAAAAAGGATTAGATATTTGGTAATGACTAGTTAAATATAAGGCTAACAGAAAGTTGATTTATTCACAGTAACTTACAGCTATACTGGTAAGACCTTCAAACTGTCACGACAATTTATAAACAGTAATTTTAATTGTATCTTTTCCAACATAATTTTATTATATTTCATATGATATTAACTATTAGGAATTTTTTTACTTTAGTTAGAAAAATAAAGGCTGACTGTTTACTTGATTTTACCTGAAATAAAGTAACTTACAGTTGTTTTCATAAATAATCATCTGGTCATAGTAATAAAATTACAGGACATGATTTGGATATAACATGTGCTTAAATCAGCTGGTCACAGTAGCACTTTTTCATCACTGAAATTTATTTTTATTTGTGAAAGTAGGAAGGTCAAAAAATGCTTGAAATGCCCTGTTCCCGTTTTCATTTTAGGAGCTAAATACATTAAAAAAATCATGTATATAAATGCAATTGTTTCTAAAAATTTCAAGTGAAACAATTCACTACTTTTCGAGTTTTGTGTACTATTTTCAATTGTATTAAATATTTGGAAAATCTAATTAAAATCAATACAAATGAAAGTTGTTTCTAACTCAGCAGCACATGTTCCTTCCATCACTATGACAATTATAACCACATTATTAGAATACATCTCACCTACTAGTCGTTACTTAGCCTCCTATATCACCAATATACTGGATGCCTCTCCAGAGGTTAAATGTAAAACACACTTCAATGAAAAAGTTATTTTACTCAATATTCTCTCCCTGGTTATTTGGTTTCAAGGCATTTACCTAATTTGCACATTTAAAAATGAATGTAAATTTACATCTAATTCATTTTCAATGGTGCAAATCAGGTACGTACCTTGAAACTACAGTTGTCAGACGGGCAACACTCCACTAAACATTACAATATTACAGGTGAATATAAAACTTGACCTCTAACTAATTATAAAACAGTTATATAATTGATATTTACCTCAATTTTGTGGTGACCACAGGCTGATGTTTACCTCATGACTTGGGATTTGCTGTCTGAAATCAAACAAACAAAAACACCCCCAACACAATTTCTAACCTTTACAGTCAATCAACGCAACAGATCATTTTTTTAAGGTCAACTCTAAAACTAAAAATATTATTGACAAGTGACACAACTAACGATTTAACCCGTCACGAACATCTAAGGAATGCTTAATCTAACATGCAAATAAGAAAACAACATGCACACAGTACCTAGGACGTTCTGGAAGGTCTGGAAGTTCTACGGTGAATCAGGAAGAAAGTGCCTAACTAATATCTCATTGATAAATATGTAAAATTCTGAGAAAAATCAATTAATATGAAACTTTAATATTTAAATTATAATTTATCATAAATTCAATTAAATGTGATTTTGGTAGCTAATTCCTATGTTTATTTTTCTGAAAAGTTCCTATCAAAAGTATGCCTGAAAAATGTCCTATAAAATAATAGTTTCTACTTGTATGCCTGAAAAAGTTCTTAACTAAATAATAGTTCCTAATATACTCCTAAAAATGTTAAAAATGTAATGAATTTTTCAACCCTATCAGAATTAAAGTTGTTCTCTTCTACCTAGCTGAAAGGAAGTTCTGGAAGTTCTGGAAGTTTTACGGTGAATCTGAAAGAAAATGCCTAACTAATATCTCATTGTTAAATTTGTAAAATTCTGAGAAAAATCAATTAATATGAAACTTTAATATTTAAATTATAATTTATCAGAGGTTTAAATAAATGCAATTTTGATAGCTAATTCCTACATTTATGTTTATGAAAAGTTCCTATCAAAATTATGCCTGAAAAATTTCCTATAAAATAATAGCTTCTACTTGTATGCCTGAAAAGTTCCTAACAAAATAATAACCCTAACATATTCCTAAAATTTTCAAATTTAATTTACTTTACAGCCCTAACAGAACTAAAGTTGCTCTCTTCTACCTAGCTGAAAGGAAAACAAATATACAATACATACAGAAATAAAATCCAACAGAATAAGACACCACCATTTGTGGTGTCAGGGAGCCTAATCTAAATTCTCTATGAACCCTTTGGAACTGATAAATTAGAGTAAGTATATAAATTTCAAAAATTATATAATCATACTTTTTTTAAATAGATAAACAATGTGCACATTTATAATTGCAGCTTAAAAATATACACACTACCACAATTGACTCTCTAAAATATATTTACATCTAAGAAAAAGAAATTACTTTATTTAGTGACTACAATACTAATTATTTCTTGCATGAAAACAAAACAAGGAAAATCTTTTTTAAGAGTTCAGTTCCTTTAGCATCCATATAGATAAAGGCCAAAACAAGACAGCTAGACGATATTGGCCTGGAATCGAAATATGTGGCATAAAAATGTATTTACAAAATAAGAGCACGCTTATGAGAACTATGAGGAATCACATAATCTCTCCGCTCCTGAGCCAGGGCTATGACATCCGTGACCCCCATAGCACTCACGGCCTCATCTGAATTGCCTTGTTTTACATGGTCTCTAGTCAACCATGTGAAATCATCAAATTAAAAATAAAAAAATAAAATTAAAATTAAAATTACAGGGCCTACGCAGCTAAGGAAAAGTCAACACCAAAATACTACTGGTAGTATAAGGGTGTAAAAAAAATACAGGTGTTTGAAGAAGGCTTGATGAGTGTCAGAGTGCATCAGGAGATTCACGTGTTTCACCGATGGCTTTAGCCGAAGGTAGCACCTCCTGACATTGAAATGTAGATGTAAGATGTTAAGAGAAAGTGTAAAAAGAGGTTGGGGATTTCACCTACCTTACAGCAGCCTCCGGCACTGCTCCTGTAAAAAATAAACTATTATTAGTTGCACCGATATTATGTTAGTTTATGTAAGAGTACAAACATTTACCAATCCTCGATTTTCTACAATACAATTTTTTTTAATTGAATAGCCTCACTTTTTGTTATCATTAAACAGGTAGACTTAAATTAGCTATAAACGAGTTTGAATAAGCTTAATAAAAGTGTGATCAACTCAACTGACCTGACTGGCTCCCACAAGGAGACTCTCAAACAGACCTTGTAAATGTGGATACCTTTGCTAATGTAAGGACAGTATTCAAAGCCATAACTAAAACTATTAAGACTTTTTCATAAAACGATTTATAGTTTTCATTCAACCCATAATCAATCTTGAAACATAAAACTGCATGGATGGATCATGTTAGGTTGCAATATTGATCAATAAACTCTGATGTTAACTGTAGAGTCCATCCACTGTGTACACATATAGCCCTACACTTAAGTCACTCCACTCAGTGGCGGATCCAGAGAGGGGCTGGATGGGGCTATTTCTACCCTTGGGTGTCTAATTCACACGGGATAAAAAAGTGGTTTATTACACAATTTTAATTTGTTAAATAAAATAATAATGTATTGTGAACAATATGGATAAATTTGTGAAATATAAAATAAAAGTATTGATATTTTGAAAATTATAACCTGTGGCCAACCCAGAAATAAATAAGCAGCCGCACTGATACTCCATTACCAGTAGCAGACGACGCAGAGCAAACCCCCTTTGGGGCCATTTCGCTCAACGAAAAACAGGTTTCTATTTCAATGATTCGGCCCGTAATAATTATCATACAATAACACTTGATGTGTCATTTAATAAATGAAGATCTGATCTAGTGAACTATTAGTTGGATTTTGTAAAAAAATTTAGTATTTTTATAATTTTTTACAGTTAAATATGTAAAACTTTAAATCTTATTTCTCGGCAATTTTAATTAAAAAACTCAAACTATCAACTCCACCTATCAAATGAGACTTCAAGGGTTACAATACGATAATTATTACAAACCATTCAGTTGAATTTAAAACGCATGTTTTTAGCCCGTGGATGACCCTTATTAATATGTTGTCATTGGCAGCCCACTGTGAGGCAATGATTACTTAGGGACTGTTTGGTGCTGCAGTTACACCTTTTTTTGGAATTTGGTTTCAGCAGGATGGGGCTACTTACCACACATCCGGACACTCATGAATTTTTTACCTAAGTTGTTTATGGAATACTTGATTTCGCGATTTGGTTATTTTCCGAGAGCTACACGGTCCCAAGACTGCGTATTTTGACGTTTAGCTATTGGGTGATCTAAATAGTAATTTTTTTTTCAAAGCTCCCAGATATAGCTGAACTTAAAGAACTTAAAGAATCTGCAGAGGCTGTCCACCATATTAGTTTTAATCCCATGAGAGCAATGTTATTTTCGAACCGGACAACGTGTATTCATATAAACAGTTATTATTAAATGGATTTTTCAAACAAATTGCATTTGATCAAGAATGAAATTGTGCGGTACAATTTATTCACAAATTCCTAATTAGTTTAAATAAAATAGATTTAAAAATATTTTGTTTGAAGTTTTTATTTCACCTATTTTTCAAAACTATGCGTATGTATTCAAAATATTAAAAGCAAACCCACTGCGCAGTATGAAACCTCATAGACTACTTTTGATCAATAAATAACGAAAAAATATGGATTCGCAAATAACAAATATTGCTCTTACGGGTTAAAACTAACATGGTCGACAGCCTCTTCAGACTCTTAAGCAGTGCATAAAAAATGAGGGTGCTGCTATTCCTTTACCGATATTACAAAAAGTACAGTAGGCATGCGATTTTTTAAACTTTGGCTCTCACGTGTATTTTAGCCCGTACAATAACACGGGGATGGCTGAACAAAACATGTTTTCGTTCCCACAGCCGTTTGGACATGAAAACTAATTTTTAAGTACACATATGGCATACCATATTTTACAGGAAGAAATCGTGATTACAAAAGTACCAAAATGTCGTATGTAATGTACAACTTGAATTTACAATAGCGTCTATATGAAAACGTTGTTTAATTTACCAACAAATCGTGACATAAAATTATCGATATCATAAGATTTTTTTAATTGTTTGATCAGGGAAGTATGGCCAACGTAAAATAGTTTAGTAACTAACCAGAATATTTAATAAATCAATAATGAAACCTCTAAGACTTATAGTTTTTTTTGCAATAGAGCTTAAAAGTTTAATTATATTAAAGGTTTATATTACCTTAAATTCCGTCAAGTGGCCCAAGATGTCGTCAGATGGCGACCGGTTTCGACTACTTTATCTAATCATTTTTCAAGCCGAAATACATAAAATATTGACTCTTGTGAGGTCATCATAAGTCTTGAAAAATACATTTTCTTTAATCAATCTGCATAAAAATATAACCTGGCAACAGTTATTCTAAAAAAAAATAACTGTTGCCAGGTTATATTTTTATGCAGATTGATTAAAAAAAATGTATTTTTCAAGACTTATGATGATCTCACAAGAGTCAATATTTTATGTATTTCGGCTTGAAAAGGATTAGATGAAGTAGTCGAAACCGGTCGCCATCTGACGACATCTTGGGCCACTTGACGGAATTTAAGGTAATATAAACCTCTAATATAATTAGTCAGTGGTCCGGAGGCAATACATTATGAAAAAATAAAAGTTTAACCTTTTAGGCAATTGGCGTGTTGAATATAGTCATTTACATTGTATGTATCTGTATTGTGACATTTTCTTATGATGGCTGTTAAAACATGGACTATTGGTAGGGTTGCCATACATTTTCATAATGAAATACAAACACCAGATGATAAATCGAAACGGGCATGTAGTATGTGTGATTCAAGGCTAACTAACCTTTTGCCAAACTTTTTTTAAAATGTTGATAGTTTAATTAATTTAAATGCAACTGTTGACAATCTAGTTACTATTGTAAGTGTACGTACAGTGGTATCGACCCACCTGCCCACCCATACACGTACAGTGGGTCTGGTGTAGGGAGAGGGGATTTTGTATCTTTTTTATGATATGAGATTTTAGTTGTTAAATTGGGAAAATTATATGAGATTTTAGTTGTTAAATTGGGAAAATTATATTAACAGCTATAATATTAATAACACTATAATATTACAACTATAATTTATTTTAAGATTTCAGAGTAATACAATACTACAAAAACACTTTTTGTACATAGTTCTTAAAGTTTAACTTTAAAGGTGACCGAACTCAATAAATAATCAAAAATTTCCTTGTCATCAAATTGAAAATGTTTAGGCATCACTTGTACTAGTTGGACCGGTTAGTACTGGCTGAAGTCTGAAACTATTCATATTTTTCTAAAGAGATTACCTTTTTAAGTAAAGAACCGTTGTTTTTAATGGGTTAAAAAAATTCAGTACATGACATGTGTCACTGTTAACTTTTATGCTCAGAATAGCTACAACCTTCTCCACTAAAAATCCAGACTTTTTCATTTGAAAAACTCTTTCAACTGGTGCCAAAGTACCAGGTAGAGAAAGAGCAAAACTCCAACACCCTTTCAAAATTGTCATACTTATTTTCAGCTAAATTCAAGATTTGAAAAAAATCTTTTTTTTAAGGGGAAAGATGTGTGTGATAGTACAATAGTGCTTAGCATGTGAGTCATACAATACACAACCTCTCATGATTTTCAACTGCCCAAAGTAATTGTAATACATGTTTGTCTTTTATACAATATTAAATTTTTAACATATATTTTTAATATTAAAACAACAAAAATACGGATATTTACCAGATTTTGGCTTTGTACGGTAAGGACACGGACACAGACCGTAAAACACAAACCGTCTGTACAAAATATGGACGTATGGCTACCCTAGTAGTTACTGGGTGCTCCGATGTTTGCAAGTCAAGACTAACATTGACTGCCCACTACCCAATCGCCACGGCAGGGTCAAAGCTTCATTAATTTGAATGTAACTGCAAGTTTGCAAAAAAGATGGCAAGCCTTTTTAGACGCGAATGGTGGTCACATGAAAAGTATTATCTACTAAATAAAATGACAAAATTATAAAATATTTTAGTTGTATTTTCAATATTAACCCATGTTTGGTTTTCAAACAACATCATTCCAAAAACCGTCATGTCAACATTTATATTATTATTATATTATTGTTTTGATTTATTATTATAAAGTTTTGTTTTGTTTGATTATGTTGATGCAATATTATTTAAAAGTTTTAAGCACTAACTTTTAACTTTTTATTTGTATAGATTTATTTATATTTATTAAAGATGTTTTTATATTAGATTGGATCTTATTAGTAGAAAATCATAAATAAATAAGTAATTTGTAATCTAAAATATTATATGTAAAGAAAATGTATTTAACACTAAAATTGGTTTTCAACATTGTTGCCAACAAATGTTGTAAACATTTACATAAATCGTTCTAATATTTTCGTCAACATTCGTTGCCAACATTGTTGGCAAAACTACCCACCAGTAGTTAGTAAAGATCAAAGAGTATTGTCAACATTTGTTGCCAACAATATTGACGGGCTTAAGCGACCCACAACAATGTTGGCAACACTCTTCCCCTTCCACTGTCTAGTGCACATGGTTGGCCGACGCGGTGTATCTATCCTATATTGACTGTTGATAGTAATGCAAAAAAGAGTTGATTTGTTGTCATCAAATGCTGACCATTCTAGATATTCGCCAACATTTTGTGTAAACGCTGCTTTACTAAAGTATCAAGTAATTTTCAAGTTGAAGTAAGACATTATTATGTTTCTTTATGACAGGTAAAGAATGGTCATTTGGCAATACTATTGGGTGCAAGAGTAATGAGGGAATGAGGGAGTCATCTATTATCGGCCCAGTTTGGTTTCAAATACTTTAAGAGTCTGCAGAGGCTGTCCGCCATGTTGGTTGGAATCCCATAAGAACAATGTTATTTGTGAATCCATATTTTTTTGTTATTTATTGACCAAAAGTTTGTATGAGGTTTCATTTAAAACGTTGTCATATTGCGCATTGGGTTTGCTTTACATATCAGGTGAAAATAAAAACTTCAAACAAAATATTTTTATATCTTTTTTTCTAAAAAACTATTTAAGAATTTGCAAAGCAATTCCAAAGTTCAATTTCATTATTTATCAAATGCAATTTATTTGGGGAAAATTTGATTAAAAATAACTGTTTGGAGACACGTGATCGTATGTCCAGGTCGAAAATAACATTGTTCTTATGGGATTAAAACAAACATGGCCGACAGTCTCTGCAAACTTAGCTCCCCCCTTGGCTAAATCCTGGATCTGCCACTGACTCCTCCCTCTCTACAAACAGACATACACCTCCCACCTTGGTCCCATCCCTCCTAAACTCACTCATTATTCATCTCTAATACGCCTATCGTAGAGATATGGGCGAATATGAGGAGTGAATGAGTGTGATGAGTGTAGATGAACGAGTGTGGTCATTGTTACTATCTGAGTTTGGCTTAGCTCAGAAAGGACTATTTATTAATAGCCCAATAGCCAGGGCAACTATTGGACCTACAGCTTTACGTGGAATCCGAACCACGTAGTGTTGGTCTGATATTCAGCTAACTGACAAGTCTGACACTCAGTTTTCTCCGTTACACAACATCCGAACCTTGACTACCATTCAACACGGACTCTCCAGACTTCTCTAGTAGTGTCTACGTTGATGACAACCATTGAGCGGACACATTAAGAGTGTGTGTCTCAATGCTTACAACCATTGTCAGTATTAAGAGAACCGAGCATGGAACCTATCGCCTACAATCTTCCAAACACTTTGTCCCCAAGTAGCTGAGTTACAGCACTGCGCCACCAGTGCCGACACAATCTTGATGACCAACTAACCCATCCTAATTAAGGACTAACACTACGCCCTTTACACATACATATCTTGTCAACCCCCTTAAACCACACGAACATATGCATACATTTAATTTCATGACTTGACCATTCATCCTGTACAAATGCAGTATGCATTTTCTGATGGTTTTTTTCATTGACATGTGTTTATTTATGACATATATGTGTTATACAGTAAGGCAAATCTGAACTGCACCAGAAAACTGTGAGGGCATAATCCATGTATCAAAATTGAGAAAAACATTTTTACAAACATAACAGTCCAATATTCATGATTTTTTTTCATATGGTAATGTATGTGAGAAGAGTAATATATACTACTTTATTTTGTGAATTAGTAAAATAAATAAGTTCTGGTACAATACTGTATTCTGTCTCTAGGAAGATAAAATATAGAAATTTTACAGCTCAATCATATTTAGGACTATCATTTTCTAGATTTGTAATGAAAATATTAATAGTGACGTTTTTAAATATGTTAAAAAGTGGCAGGTTGAAAAATATGAAATCATTAGAATTTATTTACCCATTACAAAACATTTAATACTGATGTTTTTAACCATGTTGAGAGTGGCAGGATCCATTAGGAAAATATAATGAGGAAAGTTACGTATACAACATGATTTTTATATTTAGTAAATTTTAAGCAAAAAGCAACATTTCATAAATTATAAAACCGAGTGAATGAATAGTGTTAAATTATTTTTTTGCACTGTGAATAAATTTAAGTGGGATGGTGAAAATGAGAAGTAATGTTATTTTTAAAATGTTTAGTATAGAATCGTACCTCTTCACCACAAATTGTTATATAAACTATAATTAATTGCAAATATTTATGTCTTTCACACATTTATTATTAAGTCTTCACAAGAGGTCATCAAATATCGCTGTCTTGCCATATAAGGTTTATTGATAGCATTATAAAAGCCTTCATGTGACACACATTATGGTGAACTCTTGCAACCACTTATGCATTCTAAACAATGTATGACTGCTGACCCTCCCTCTCACTCATGCATCCTATACGATACGATGTTTGACCACTGATCCTCAATCACACTCATGCATCCTATAGAATGTATGACCACTGAACCTCAATTGTACTCATGCACCCCGTACGATTTTATGACCACAGACTCTCAATCCCACTCATGCATCCTAACAATATATTCATGTATGACCACTGACCCTCAATCTCACTCAAGCATCCTAAACGATGTATGCCTACTGAACCTCCCTCTCACTCATGTAACCTATATGGCGTATGACTACTGACGCTCCCTCTCACTCGTGCATCCTATACGATGTATGACCACTGACTCTCACACCCACCAGATTTATTAATCGCTTTACATAAGGCCTCGCTTGTTCCTGAAAATTGCATAAAGTCTTTTATAAATTTTACCTAGCAAAATTTTTCATATATTAATGAATTCATCTTTGAAATATAATTGATTAATATATTTCAAGCCAATACAATCTATAAAATTTATTTTACTTTCTGAATGTTGTTTCTTGAGATTTTATAAAAAGTTTTTTTAAGCCCCGCACAATATATAACCCGTTTGTAACCAATCTGTAAAAAGTTATTTATGTAGTAATTTTATGTAGCAAGTAAATATTTTCTAAAATGCTACATAATTTTTATATTATATTTGATTTATTTATATATATATATTTAATGTATATATATTATGTACTTAATTAATAAGTTTATTAAAAATGTTTGCTAAAATAAGTGTTATCAGTTGAACACTAAACACCATAGTAACATATAAATACTAACTTAAAGTAATAAATACGTAAAAATGCCTTTAACAAGTTCAATAATTATGATTATATATTTTGTACTAAGTCTAAAATACATCAAATTTGCAGATACACCTTAATTACAGATTCGTATTTTTACTAATAAATAAGTAAAAATAGCTTATAAATAAACTTTAACGGTGAATATGCAGTATAATGACATTGCTTTTATTATTAATAATAAAATGAAGTCAAGTGAATAACATAGTTTTCTAAAATACCTACTATCATAGTTTGTGATAAGTGATGGCGTCGTCGTTACGTAATATTGATATAAAAATAGAAATCAAAGCTAAGTTTTCCTGAAGTGTGGATAATAATGTAAAGCTACTGATTTTAACAGATAATTTTATTTTCTTAAACAGTTCATACATTTAAATTTACTTTAAAACACACTGATATCAATAGATAACTGTACAATCCAACTATAACAACAATTCAGTTTCAGAAGCTTCTAGAAATAGCGCAATTGCCTACTTTGAAGAGATGCCTCAGTTAAATGTATTTAAAAAATCAAATACTTACCGAAGAAGGCCTGTAAACATAAAAACCTATCACTCGCGTTCTATTACTAAACCGAATCAGCTCAAAAGTTATAAAAAGTTATAAAAGTAAATTAATTTAGAGAAAATGGTGGAGCAAAATACGAAACGAAACTATAACCACCAGATTAAGAGCTGAAATGGGCTATTTAAGGGATGAAAAGTGTATTCCCGCTCAACTAGTCCTCCACAAATAATACTTGCATTTGATTGGCCGGCTAATTTAATTTGAACCACTGGACGCTGTCTAAGAAACAATCACCTGTTAACTTTTAAAAAAATCATCTGTTAACTTAAAAAATGTTGTAGGCTAACTCGTTCCTTGTACACTTATCACGTAAAAATAGTGATAGTGAATATATCAAAATAATATTATATGATTATGTATATAAATGTGTGTAAATCATAAAAATGTAATTAGAGTTAAAAAGTATTGCAGTTAAAGACTTATTACAATGAAACGTATAGATTATTTAATTTTGCTATTGCACAAATTGGTTTTATGTGAATTTTATATTAATATTTACTTAATTAATACTCTGATTCATCATGAAAGGGTTGAGTTTGTAATTTGATGTCACTCAGATAAAATTAATATATCCTGTTTTTTATCACCATAAAAAGCGCAGTCCAAGGGCTGGAGTCCTCTTTCAAATATTGTGTCTTAAATTAGCTAAAAACTGGGTCATATTGTGTGGTAAGCCAGTGCGTATCATGGCTTATTATTAATAGCATTGAATATAACGGATGAATTTATCTGGGGCGTTGTCGTAATTTTTTATAGCTCGGCTCTAATCTAGATTCTCGTATTTTTAAGAGTTACGTCTTTAAATATGAAATATACTTTAGGGTGTACTAAAATATTTTTAATCAATGTTATTGGTCTGTACTTATCATCCACCCCTTTACAAAAGCTGATTTTAAATGTTTTTTGCTGTAATTTTGATCTTGGATCCAAAGTTTTTTAATTGTTTGGATACGATCAATTCTGGCATAATATGTTCATTTTAACCCTTTCAGTGCCGACGTCCTCTTAAACCGGACGTTGATAGGTGTTACAGAAGTGTAAACGTCCGGTTAAGCCGGACGTCATTAGTTGTTACAGAAGTGTAAACGTCCGGTTAAGCCGGACGTTTACAAATAAATTTGTAATTAATTTGAAAATGCATATTTTTGCGTATATTTCATATGAGTCTACTCATAATAAACTGTTCTTTTATAAAAAAAAATAGTTTACGTCAGTAAAACGAATATAAACTTTTATTATAACAGTTTTACTTCCACAGTCTGTTAGCTGGCACGAAGTCTCCCGCCGTCAGCTGGCCGACTGCATTCCCGCCAAATGTTGACCCACTCAGCTGTTTATTTATCTTGTTTGGATTGTATATTGAGTTGTGGTTATGTGCAAGTGTTTTATGTTTATAAGTAGTGCTTTAGAAGTAATATATTTAATTATTTTATTATTATGAATCGATCAAGGTCACCATTGAGTGACAGAACTTTACAGAGAATTGTGAACGATACTGACAGTGATACTGACGTGTCAATAAATGACAATAGTGATAGTGCTAGCAGTGAAACATTTGGAGACGACACCGATTCGGATCCAGACTACAACCCTGAGAATGATATAGGTAGGCCTGGACCTAGTAATAATTCAGGCTTAGCTAACACTCAACGTCGAAGTGTATAGTTTTTGTAAATATCCAATAATTTTGTTGTAAGTGAAGTAATAACTCTGAATTTTTACCTACAAATAGAGAATTAAATTGTGAATTAAACAATATGAAACATTAATTCTCAACTATTTTTTTATTATGGAAAAAATTCCACCAAAGTGAAAGATTTTTGAAAAAAAATTTTTTTGTAAGTGTTTATTTTTTGAAATTTTTTGCATGCACTTTTATTTATTTATCTATAATGCATGTTATTCCTTAGTTATTTTCCATTACATTGGTATATAAATTATTATTTTATCTTAAAAACTAAGCGAGCTAAAGCATTTCTCCGAAACCCTTGCAAATTAAGTAAAAATGCTCTGGCACTTTTGGATACACCATATGCAAAATGACTGGCACTTTTCAAACATCCATCCAAAAATATCGCGGCACTGAAAGGGTTAACTCGAATTCCGCAGGCACATTATGTTGAATGAACGCGGATTCGTTCGGAGTACAGCCATGCATCACATGTAGTATCAAGATAATGAAGGCGTTTTTATGTTTATTACGAGAGCTAACACATGTGACCTAACGAATGTATGTAGTGCACATTTAAAATTAAACACAAACTAATATTTTACAGTTTTGTATATTTTATAAACGTTTTGTTTTTAAGTAAAATAAAGCACTTTATGTGTATTTCAACTGTAAACCCTTGGTGTATGTTTCTGTGGAACTGAAATGTTTGCGTAATGTTCCTAGAGAAACAGTAAATTATTTTAAAGTAATATTATAATATTAAATTATTATGCTAACATGACGTGTTCTTTAACATGGTAGACTAGGGAGCTTTTTTACGACTCGATATAATAATATATTTATATTTATGGGGGAAATAAGTAGTAAAGTTGTACAAGGTTAATTTTCACAAATTAATTAAATAGCATTCAGTGATTTTTTAAACAATGTATCAATTAAAAAAATTTATACTATCTGTAAAAAGAAGACCTTATATAGAAAATATTTAATAACAGCATCCTTATCATGCGACTTAATAGCCCGGTGTACCCGCTACAATACGGCCTGTAGAACGCCTGCGAACCAGCGTTAGGCAATGGGCCGCGTTCATTCAAGTCTGTAACTATCAGTATTCTAGTATTCGAACCTCGTATTGAAAAATGATTTAGATTTCAACGAATCATAGAAATAGTAAACCTAGCTTCAGTGATTCGTCATGTAACGCCGTGATCTACGTAGACGCAACATCACAACAGGCATTGCATGCACATAAAGTCATACGGCGTTTCTCCTCTTATAACCATTTTTATAAGAAACAAATAATAAAAAGTTACATATATTAAACGAAGTGCATTAATATCCTCAGTTTGGTAACAATTGTGGCATAATCAAACACACGCATGGACAACAGCTCAGCTTAGTCAACATAAATAACATAATTTTAGAAGTAGACATATATATGCTATTCAGAGAGAGTTGAGAATGAAGCTCCACCCCCTGCGAGCGCTAGGCCGATTCACAGGCGTTCACATATTTCTTATTGCACACTTATAAAAGTCGTCCATTTTGTCAAAAGAACACCTTCTGTTTTTTCTTTTTTTTCTATGTTCTAGGAAGACAGTAGTCTCTAAGCGTGATCTGTTTTATACGCATACACAATTCTATACAAAGTACTTTTTCCAACACCAACCATTTCGGCAACCTTTTGCATCACCAAATTGGCGTGTATTGATGTTCAGCCACTACATTTTTATACACATTCGTAATACCACACTGTTTTTTTTTCTGACTGAGCAAATTGTCCACCTTTGTTCTTTGCCACTAGAGATAAGATATCCATATTTTAAAAATGAAAGGATTAGCTCAGTACCTAATTACACTATTTGCTGATAATATTTACACCAACTCTATATCAAAAACTAAACTAATGAATGTATTAAAAAAAAAACGATTTCCTCAATCACCACAGACATCATCCAAACAAAAAATATTTCATGTTACAAGGCAGATCTTATAGGTAAAGTAACTGACAGGGGATGCCAATGAATTAGTCTTATTGTAAATCAAGGGTCTGCGTGGACACACTTTTCTTATTAGCCGAAGTCCTTGTGACAGTAACAGTCTAGATGGAGCCTCACTCTCAACTCTCCCTGAACAGCATATAGTTATTTAATGATGGAAAACGTACAGCCAACAGCCCCCACCCCATTTGTACTACTTTTGTGAATTACCGTGATATTGAGAGCCCTGTCTGTTTTAGCAGCGAAACATATTTCTAATCATACTATCTAATGAATATTTAACATTTCTCTTTCCATTAACTCAGGGCTAGCCAACAGATTATTGAGGCCATTTCATACCAACATCTATTGACATCTGCAAATGGTCACTGTATGCTCTCGAAGCGATCCGCTTGGAACATTGTAACACATGCGAAGAGGCACATGTGCAATGACTCTTTTGAGCTATTTCGCAGACTTGTAGAAAAGGTTAGACAGTTAACAGGCTGGATTGGGGGAAGGGGGAGAGAACCTCACAAGGGCTTAGCCTGTATTTGTACTAGCTGATATATTTGTGATAAATGTGCATTGAAGCACATTTATTTACTTTTTATACTGTATCTTGTGATTTATATTTGCCTTTAACAGTAATGATTGTTTTGTAATATTTGAACTAGGCAATAATTCATATTTGTAAATTGCCTTCATTTATGAAGGAAGATCATTATTTTGTAACAATCAAACAGATCAGAAATTCATAATAAGCAATTTGTGTTTTTTATTTTTCAATTTATTCAATTAACTATGCAACAACATACAAAATTATAAGTATTTTAAGTTACAATATACTTAAAATATTATAATTTAAATGTATTCAGAGCATTATTAAAAATGTTTAAGCTTGATCAAAATAGTTTTCCATTGCGTAGAGATATTATTTAATTAAAAATATAACATTTTTATATCTAATTTGAATTTTTTGTATTTATAAATGTAAAAGACTGTAAATTATTGGACGTACAATGGGTGCCTGTCACAACTGGACTACAGACAGTACTCGACAAATACCAGCAGGAACTGTAGTAAGTTTTATTACTAATTACAGAAATAGACAGACTAAAGCAATGGATTTGCTGTAGAAGCACACTAGTACTGCTATGTAACACTGAATTATCACAAACAATGCTTGTATGATAGAGAGGGAGACCCCTGGCGCTTCCTATGAGAATAGAATAAGAAATAATATCAAAGAACAGAAAGTAAGCCTCACGAGGCCCATATGGGCGGATAGTCTCCTTTTCTCTATAGTAATTAATTTTAATAGGTAACAGTTCTTTTAGGTACACAAGCCTAATTTGTAACATTTTTTTGCTGACACTGACCATCTTTTCATTGTATTTCTTCTTTCGTGACTAAAGAAGAAGTAAATTTGGAAACCTGACGGAATTAAGGTAATTTTAAACCCATCGATTTTTTACAAGGTTATCCGAAGGCTTTACCATGAAATTCATTTTAACTTTATTGGAAGTTAAAGAAGTATTATGCATTTGCAATGCTTACAGCGAGGCCGTCTTATAAAAATGAAAAAAAAATTTCTCTTGAGTGACTATTTATTGAGTGAAGTGAATAAAAACAAGAATATTCTAATATTAACCTATTTTACGAATATTCTAGCTTTGAAGTGAATAAAAGTTATAATATTCTACATCCTGTAGAAAATTCTTAACTGTTTCAGACGCGATAGATATTACTAGATTTTGGTGTGAATCCCGTTTACATGTTTAGAATATTCTTGACAATTTTTAAGCTGGTAGGAGGCATTTTAGTTTTTCATCCTGTCTCTACCATAGCGATGTTGATGAACGTTCATGAGAGGAAATTATACAGTGAGCGGCGGCAAATTCCTCTGAATAAATGTAAACAGTTATTAAGATTTAAGAATGAAAATGTGAACTTTTTGGCAACTGAATTTCTACCTGAAACTGATGAAAGAAGATGAGGAGTGCTTTCTTTTCATTCAGAAATGAAGCTGCTTTTACGGTTTGTTGGGGATTCAAGATTCCAGAGTGGAGTCTAAAAAAGGCTCACAATTGGATTCATTTCACTGTGACAAGACCTAACCCATTTTTTTCCTTTTTTATTCACCCAACCCATTATGTGACATGAACTTTAAGCATATATAAAATCAACAAGCCCACACATTTTTGTTGTAATATGTACATATTGCAGACAAAAAACCCTCAATATCAAGTTTTCTACATTTTTCCTATTTCAAAACTACTGATGAAGGATTCACACTGTTAAAGGATGTAGCAATTTATAAAGGATTATAAATCTCTCTTATTTCTTTAATTAGCATTTACTTCATCTTCTGTTCTTTCTCTCCCCTCAACGGTGCCCCTAAGTGTTTTTGGTATAGTTTGGTCTATCAAAAGATAAAATAACAGCCTTGGAGAACTGTTCAATCTAATCCTACCTAGAAATTCAAAACCAATTTTGTCTTATTTAACTTACACCACTATAAAAGCCTATGTGGGAGGTAGGGCTACAACCACTCTAGTTCCAGGGTGGGTGGGAGGGTCATCATTACTGTACATCTGTGACACATTGCATGATAGACCCACCCATCCACCCTGTGAAAAATTTCTTTAAAGAATTTCTGCTTACGTCACAAATAAATAGCATTTCAAATATTATATACATACAAAACGTTGACTGCTCTTACAACCAGCCAGCCCCTCCCACATCAGAATACACAAATCTGACTACCCTCACACCAGTAAATAATTTTGGAAATGTAAATCAGCTATCAAAGTATATCAGACAAGTTGTATCGTGATTTTTTTTTATCCATGAAAGAAGTGCATATCCACTTGTGCTTGCTGTCTGGCTTACATGGATATGGGGTGTACTATAGTATTTAACTACAGTGGAGTCCTGTTAATCCGAAATAATTGGTACCGAAACCATTTCTGATTACCCAATTTTCGGACTAATCAAATTTTCTTAAACACTCTTTTAATAAAAATATAACATAAATAATATGCCCATAATTAAGTACAGTACTTTATTTTTGAACGCAATTTGAGCCTATGATAATAAGGAGATAATGAACCTTCTAATAGAAGAATTCATTTAGCCGAGACGTACAAACACCATTTTTCAGAACAAAAAGTTGAGTCACTAGCAAAAATTGATCCCGGGACTAGCGCTACTTGATGACATTGCTTTTGCCACAAGGCCATGTTATCAGCTGACGGAAGTTATGTGCATATTTCTGGCATTCTCACACTACCTCAGACAGCACTGTTTCCAATTCCCACTGTTCTTGCATCAATATTCAATAGTTTGAACTTGTTTATTTACATATCCGTTTTGTTGTTTCCATACCGTACCGTTCTATGTTTTAGTTATGATCTTATTTTACTGTTGTTATTTATATAATATAAACGTGAACAGTGAGTAACCCTCACAGAAGCTGCGGCTGCGTTTGATCTCGCACTAAGTCATATAGAGCAACACCGCCACGACCCAACTAGACATTTTCGAGACGTTGGCGTAATTTAACTTTGAGGGAGAGGAATTCCTCATTAAAGTAAAGAAATTCAACTGATTTGTTCAAACCAAAGTAACATTTGAAAAGTTTACTAACAGTTAAGTACTTGAATTAATGATTTATTGTTATTTTTAGGTATATCAAGTAATGGTTCTTACAATAACTGCATTTTTATTTTCTAACAATCTTTTGCCAATTTTTGTTTCTGATTACCAAAGTTTGGATTAGCGGGACTCTACGGTACATAATTATTTTCAAAAGCAAGTTACTTTTGAATATTAAAATATAAATACAGTATCAAAAAAACAAAAATTTATACTACTAGTACAAAGAATATTATGCTTGCCAGAGGCCTTGACCAGAGGGTTTCAATGTTACTGCAAGATAACGGAGTCAAGCAACATCGAGCATGAGTTCATTGGATGGGTGACCATCTGAGCGATCCCATAATCGCATGCAGCCCATCTGCCTGGTCACTGGATCGAAAGTCCCTTAAGCTACATGTCCCCAAAGTTAAGTGTTAGAGAGGGCTTCTAAGCCCTAACTTTGTCTAATCCTTATTCAACTCTCTGTCTAATCCCTAACTTTCTCTATTCAATATTTTAAAACATAACGAGAAGCTGCCAAAGAGGTAGTGACACAAGATAGTTAACAGAAATCTGGAGGAGGAACATTTGATCACCATTAATGTCAAGGAAGAACTGTGAAATAGAAATGAAGAAGGTATGGATCAGGATAATGTAGAATGGATGTACTCAAGAAAGCTTAGACTACAAGAGAAGAACAAGGTGACATTATAAAAACTCCAGACAGTTGGGTGGCTGTTTATTATCAACATAACTACTTTCCCACAGCAAAAGACATATTAGGTAATCTTCAAACTAGATCTACCTTAAACAATTTAACAAACAAAACTCAACAATACTTTGCAAACAGATAATATCGTTCCTATCACAGCACTATCACTAGCATAATTTTTTTAACAATATGAAATTTATATTGGAAAACTTATATATAATTTTAACATACACTTTAGTTCCGAAATAAGAAATATTTTATTTCATATTGAATATATATTTACAGCAAAGTTTAAAGAAAAATATACATTGCTTTGAAAATAGTTTCATATCAATAGGTATCAGATTTATTTACATGTAGATTTGATGTATATTTTAACGAATTGAAAACATTGAACAAGTTAGTTAAAAGTAAAACAAAAATATTATTGACACAGTAATAATGAAACAAAATATTTACATGAGATTTGATGGTTAATTTTCCCTTATTAACCTGTTAAGAGACTTACACATAATTTATTAAGTATGGAAATTATAGCTAGCTGTTAGAGCTGTTGTATTTTAATAAATTGACAATAAAACGTTTATTTTTGTACCAACCAGCATACAAATCTAACGATACTAATAGAAAATTACATGTACTTTCAAAATATGATCGATTTTTGTCTTAAATTTGCTTTTCTGAACGTAAATGTCTTGTATTTTTCTAACCCTTGTTTTTAGAGCTTAATTTTGTATCAATAAATTTATAGTTTTTACAAGCAGAGGAAAATAACATTATAACAGAATTTTACTTCTATGAAAATTAGATAAAAGTAAAATTATTTTTAACACTTTAACACACATATACGGATGTGAACAATGGAGCTGAGATATAAATTTGATTGGTCTGAATACAATATTGGTCTCGTCCTAAAAGGCTTTAAATATGCATATTACATGATACCAACTGATGTATTTTTACATTAATATGCTTACCTGAGATTTAATTAGTTATATTATTGCCGTATTTCTCATTATTCACAGGGCTCTCCAGTGCCTAAATTCAACTGATATGCAAACAGTAAAGATAGTTCTCCATTAAATTTTATACAAATCAGAACACTGTATCCACATTACATCATCGCTAAGCAACAACAGTCACATAATCAGGGGTTGACTGTACATCAAATGAGGCGTGTTTTCAGAGAAAAACTTAACTAAAAGAAAATATAATCATTAACCGGGGAAAGAACTTTATAGCTTTTCAATATTTTGTTTCAAATAAACTCACAGCTAATTTTTTTCAGTAGTCAGTAAGTGAAAGCTGCACAGTTAAATGCTAAATAAATAAACAAAACAAAATATTAGTTTCAACACAAAACCACAATCAGATTCCTTAGTAAATTATCACAACAGTACCCTGTCAAAACAAGTTTAGTCCAACCAAGTGGCTACCGAACCAACACCAAATATTCTGAAATTCAATTATTATTAATAGAGAAAGAAGCAACTAACTATAAAATAACCGTATACACAATAAATACAGATATTACTAATTACAATTATGTCAATACCGTTTTCATAACATAAGAAGATATTTTTGAACTTATATCCACCCAACATTTTATTAACAAGTTCAGATTTTCATTTAAAACATTCACTGCCTTGCCTGGTTCGGCATCATGATCGCACGCTTACCTATTTAAAAATGATGACAAGTAAAATCAATTTATGTGCAATTCATACAATATTTCTAAGTCATGTTTTGGTATTCAAAATATTTAAGCTTCTTCGACCAACCGGATCATTTCATTCCAGTCCATTTATTTATTCATTAGAAGCCGTAATAGACAAATCTGAATCTCCCATTACGACTTCGAACTGTAAACTTAGTGTCTTCAGTCTCACCAGAACTTGTTCTCTTCAAAAAGAACACTTCGTGAGAGTGCAGCCATGTTATAAACATTAGAAATAACTATGTACAGAAAAGTGAAAGCTGCATATACACCTAGTACATAGACAAAAATAAAAACGCCACGCAGATACTACCGAAATGAAATATTGTTTACTCATCCGACCACGCTAATACGAGGTACACTGGCCAACAAAGGAACAGTGCGTAGTAAAATACCACTCACTCACTGACTTATCACAAAATCTCCAAAACTACACACTGATTGACTTTTGATTGACATTTTCTGTCAATCAAAATGTCACCTTAATGATATTAAAAGAAGATTTAATATCATTAAGGTGGCCTTGAAAAGGAATTTTTAAAATTTCACTTTATAAAAGTGTAAAAACAAATGATAATCGAAAAAATTACTAAAATTGTATTTGTTAATTTTAAAATGGTTGACCCACAAATTTTATTGGAGTCACAAGTTACTGGCTGAGGCAGAAGTGTCAGGAGCGCAACGAGTTAAGACTTACAACCTTACTAAACATATGGGAGAGGTGGTGTTTGTACACAAAGTATTCAGGGTGTATGTTTTGTAGTTTTTGCTATATAGCTTGATCAAAAAACATTATTTGTGTAAATACAAAAAAAATTGGCTACAATTTTTCCAATGCTAGTATAACAAATTAAAATTACACAATGTGTTCATTATCAAAATATTGTTATGAAGTGAACAGTACAAATATAACCAAACTTGTATCATAAAAACAGCATTGACGCAAAAAGATCAGGCGCCTAGAAGAATATAAAACATAAATCTTTATAATTAAATTTAAGAGTAACTACACAAAATAAATAATAAAACCTAGTTGATACACTAATAAAATCTACAATCATTACAATAAATTGCATGCACAGAAACATTAAAATGCTATGAAACTATACAAAATTATTCTTATTGATCATGATTTGCCCTATATCATAATTAATTGCATAAAAATAGCATTTGAACATTGCTACTAGTATTGTTATAACCTGAGTTTATAGCTAGCTATTAGTATGAAAGATGAAATGTTAATATAGTCCTAATATAACGATAATAATCAACCATAGTAATTTTAATTGGGTAGTATAGCCCTGAAATGTATACTAATATTTTTAAGCTGAAAATTGTATTATTCTATAACACTAAACATCAACCATAGAAGAGTAAAGTATGTGTATATTTAGCACTATCAGGGCTTAAACGCTGAATAGAAAATTATTTAAATTACTCCTTAAATAAAAGACTAAAACGGCTCTCTTACTTACCCACAAACAAACAGGGTTCTCATCTTGGCCCTCTTCTGTTTACCATCTTCATTAACGACATCAAGGAGGTTATCAAGGTGCCCTTTCTCCTGTTTGCTGATGACATCAAGCTATTCGTCGAAGTTAAATCTCATCAAGACTGCCAAACATTGCAGCGTGCCCTCGACGACGTCTTTGGATGGTGTCTTGCTAATGAGATGTCTGCAAATCCCGCTAAAACCAAGCTGATTTCCTACAGTATAAAGCTGCACCCTCATGAAGCCGTTTACTTCTTGGATGGAATCCCTATCGCAAGATGTTGCACTTCAAGGATCTTGGCGTACTTATCGACTCATCCTTCGAGTTTGTCCCGCACATCAGAAACATCTGTGCCAGGGCCTCACGGTTACTTGGACTGGTGATCAGGACTGCGACACATGGATTGAGTATCAGCGTCTCTACAATGCTGTTCAAGGCTCTTGTACGCCAGCTGCTCGAGTATGCATCCGTTGTATGGTCTCCATATCATATTGGCCATATCCAGCAGCTTCAGTCGATGCAGCGGCGCTTCGTGAGGTTCCTTGGCTGCCGAAACGGATACAACTTTTTGGACGTTCCTATTGTTGAGCTGTCAGCCGCCTACCATCTCCGGAGCTTGGCGGAGAGGAGAAGAGCTGCCGATCTCGCCTTTCTTTTCAAGCTCCTCAACAGCCTTATCTACTGCCCGTACCTACTTGAAAAAATCACTTTTCATCTCCCCAGAAGTACGAGGCAAGTGAAGTTGTTTGAGCTCGATTTTGCTGCTACCAACTACCTCCGCTTCTGCCCTCTGCCAAGACTAATGCGCTCCGGGAACGACGTCTGTGGTGTCGTGGACTTCTTCTCTGACAGTTTGGCGGTGGTGAGGAGGGCTGCTGCTGCTGATTGAGGACGTTCTACATGAGCTGGTGCAAGTCTTCTGGGCCCGTCTATATTGTCGTTGTTATGCTGTCCATATTACTATAATCATTTCATCATTGTCATTAAGCATAGTATCACATTTTTTATTATATATTTTTTAAGTTTTCTCTTTTTCACAATCTGAAAATTTTTTTTGCTAGGCTGCCTCATTACTGCTGGACTGGTGGGTTGTTAGTTGTTGTTATATATTTCAGATGTTATTAATGTTTTGTTAACCTCATAAAATTGTTTGTTATTTCTTTTCTAGTTCATATTGTTACCATTGTGTTGTTATTTTATTGTTATGGTTAATAATGTTAATGGATTATCTCTGATTTCTTGTTAATGTTTTCAAATTTTATATCTCGTTACTCTTTCTGAATATTACCGTTGCTTTTCAACAAATTATGTTTTTTCACAGTGCAAGTGAATGTATAGTTGTTGATGTAGACTTTTGATTGAGAATCATTGTTTCTTCTAGCCTTAAGTCATCTATTCTTATAACAATGTAAATTGGTGTAATGCCGTTGGTATAATAAATAAATAAATAAATAAACAAACTAAATAAAAGTCCTTCCCATAAACATAAAGGGTTGAAAATTCTTCCATGAATCCAAAGATTTACAGACTTCCTGCACTACCATACATATAAAATTTGTATAGGTCACCCATCACTTGAAGTACTGCCAGTCTAGACTGTTACAACATCTGAGGTTTGAATCCTCAACTAAGCTAATTCACTTGTTGAATACATTCACACACAGGATTGCAGACCCATTATAAATAGTAGCTGAATTTTTAAATTAAAACAAACCATTAGAGTACTAACTCGATACTTCGACACTTTACCCACTTTAGAGAATATTTAAGCCTAGCTAAATGTTACATAAGAATTTGTTTATTGGGTGTGCTTACAAAAAAATTGATATCAGTGAATAAACATTTTTTATTTGAAAATTGTATTATTCTTTTCTGGAATAAACAAATTTCTCGCAGGCTGTATACAGTTTAGCCTGTTGCAGATAAACGAAATGACAGTGTCAAAGTGAATAACGGTTCAAATTATCGATTTGTATGAAATTAAGTACCTTGTAAATACTGTACTTTAATAACTACGTACTGTGACATCATACCAATTCAGAAGGACATACATTGTTACATCAACAAATAGATTGTTTTTAGTTTTGTTAAATTTAAGTATTCATGAAAAATTACAGAATGATTTCTCAGTGAAATCTTTTTTTTTTCCTTTCATTTACTATACATCCCTTATAGATTGTAATTTTGATAGTTCAACACCCCTCTAGTCCACAAAGTGTTAAACTTTCAAGGGTTTATTTTATTAATCATTTTACTGACAAATTTGGTAATAGAAACTTGTTTAGCTACAAATAATTAGTAAATTACCTTCTACTGAGAATTTTAAAATGGTTTGGGAATATCACGCTTCCCACAGTGTTTGTTTACTTTGTAAGCCTAAGCGACTGGCTCAAAGAAAAATATACATTGCTTTGAAAATAGTTTCATATCAATAGGTATCAGATTTATTTACATGTAGATTTGATGTATATTTTAACGAATTGAAAACATTGAACAAGTTAGTTAAAAGTAAAACAAAAATATGATTGACACAGTAATAATGAAACAAAATATTTACATGAGATTTGATGGTTAATTTTCCCTTATTAACCTGTTAAGAGACTTACACGTAATTTATTAAGTATGGAAATTATAGCTAGCTGTTAGAGCTGTTGTATTTTAATAAATTGACAATAAAACGTTTATTTTTGTACCAACCAGCATACAAATCTAACGATACTAATAGAAAATTACATGTACTTTCAAAATATGATCTATTTTTGTCTTAAATTTGCTTTTCTGAACGTAAATGTCTTGTATTTTTCTAAGCCTTGTTTTTAGAGCTTAATTTTGTATCAATAAATTTATAGTTTTTACAAGCAGAGGAAAATAACATTATAACAGAATTTTACTTCTAAGAAAATTAGATAAAAGTAAAATTATTTTTAACACTTTAACACACATATACGGATGTGAACAATGGAGCTGAGATATAAATTTGATTGGTCTGAATACAATATTGGTCTCGTCCTAAAAGGGTTTAAATATGCATACTACATGATACCAACTGATGTATTTTTACATTAATATGCTTACCTGAGATGTAATTAGTTATATTATTGCCGTATTTCTCATTATTCACAGGGCTCTCCAGTGCCTAAATTCAACTGATATGCAAACAGTAAAGATAGTTCTCCATTAAATTTTATACAAATCAGAACACTGTATCCACATTACATCATTGCTAAGCTACAACAGTCACATAATCAGGGGTTGACTGTACATCAAATGAGGCGTGTTTTCAGAGAAAAACTTAACTAAAAGAAAATATAATCATTAACCGGGGAAAGAACTTTATAGCTTTTCAATATTTTGTTTCAAATAAACTCACAGCTAATTTTTTTCAGTAGTCAGTAAGTAAAAGCTGCACAGTTAGATGCTAAATAAATAAACAAAACAAAATATTAGTTTCAACACAAAACCACAATCAGATTCCTTAGTAAATTATCACAACAGTACCCTGTCAAAACAAGTTTAGTCCAACCAAGTGGCTACCGAACCAACACCAAATATTCTGAAATTCAATTATTATTAATAGAGAAAGAAGCAACTAACTATAAAATAACCGTATACACAATAAATACAGATATTACTAATTACAATTATGTCAATACCGTTTTCATAACATAAGAAGATATTTTTGAACTTATATCCACCCAACATTTTATTAACAAGTTCAGATTTTCATTTAAAACATTCACTGCCTTGCCTGGTTCAGCATCATGATCGCACGCTTATCTATTTAAAAATTATGACAAGTAAAATCGATTTATGTGCAATTCATACCAAATCATGTTTTGATTTTCACAATATTTAATCTTCTTCGACCAACCGGATCATTTCATTCCAGTCCATTTATTTATTCATTAGAAGCCGTAATAGAAAAATCTGAATCTCCCATTACGACTTCGAACTGTAAACTTAGTGTCTTCAGACTCGCTAGAACTTGTTCTCTTAAAAAAAAACCCCCTTTGTGAGAGTACAGCCATGATAAACATTACAAATAACTTTTTACAGAAAAGTGAAAGCTACATATACACTATATACACCTAGTACATAGACAAAAATAAAAACGCCACGCCGATACTACCGAAATTAAATATTGTTTACTCATCCGACTACGCTAATACGAGGTACACTGGCCAACAAAGGAACAGTGTGTAGTAAAATACCACTCACTCATTGACTTATCACAAAATCTCCAAAACTACACACTGATTGACTTTTGATTGACATTTTCTGCAAGAAGATTTAATATCATTAAGGTGGCCTTGAAAAGGAGTTTTTAAAATTTCACTTTATAAAAGTGCAAAAACAAATGATATTCGAAAAATTTACTAAAATTGTATTTGTTAGTTTTAAAATGGTTGACCCACAAATGTTATTGGAGTCACGAGTTACTCCAAAGTGTCAGGAGCGCAGTGAGTTAAGACTTACAACCCTACTGAACGTATGGGAGAGGTGGTGTTTGTACACAAAGTATTCAGGATGTATGTTTTGTAGTTTTTGCTATATAGCTTGATCAAAAAACATTATTTCTGTAAATATAAAAAAAAAAAAAATTGGCTACAATTTTTCCAATGCTAGTATAACAAATTAAAATTACACAATGTTTTCATTATCAAAATATTGTTATGAAGTGAACAGTACAAATATAACCAAACTTGTATCATAAAAACAGCATTGACGCAAAAAGATCAGGCGCCTAGGAGAATATAAAACATTATAAATCTTTATAATTAAATTTAAGAGTAACTACACAAAATAAATAATAAAACCTAGTTGATACACTAATAAAATCTACAATCATTACAATAAATTGCATACACAGAAACATTAAAATGCTATGAAACTATACAAAATTATTCTTATTGATCATGATTTGCCCTATATCATAATTAATTGCATAAAAATAGCATTTGAACATTGCTACTAGTATTGTTATAACCTGAGTTTATAGCTAGCTATTAGTATGAAAGCTGAAATGTTAATATAGTCCTCATATAACGATAATAATCAACCATAGTAATTTTAATTGGGTAGTATAGCCCTGAAATGTATACTAATATTTTTAAGCTGAAAATTGTATTATTCTATAACACTAAACATCAACCATAGAAGAGTAAAGTATATTTAGCACTATCAGGGCTTAAACGCTGAATAGAAAATTATTTAAATTACTCCTTGATCTTTGATAAAAGACTAAAACGGCTCTCTTACTTACCCACAAACAAACAGGGTTCTCATCTTGGCCCTCTTCTGTTTACCATCTTCATTAATGACATCAAGGAGGTTATCAAGGTGCCCTTTCTCCTGTTTGCTGATGACATCAAGCTATTCGTCCAAGTTAAATCTCATCAAGACTGCCAAACATTGCAGCGTGCCCTCGACGTCTTCGGATGGTGTCTTGCTAATGAGATGTCTGCAAATCCCGCTAAAACCAAGCTGATTTCCTACAGTAGAAAGCTGCACCCTCATGAAGCTGTTTACTTCTTGGATGGAATCCTTATCGCAAGATGTTGCACTATCAAGGATCTTGGCGTACTTATCGACTCATCCTTCGAGTTTGTCCCGCACATCAGAAACATCTGTGCCAGGGCCTCACGGTTACTTGGACTGGTGATCAGGACTTCGAGACATGGATTGAGTATCAGCGTCTCTACAATGCTGTTCAAGGCTCTTGTACGCCAGCTGCTCGAGTATGCATCCGTTGTATGGTCTCCATATCATATTGGCCAAATCCAGCAGCTTCAGTCGATGCAGCGGCGCTTCGTGAGGTTCCTTGGCTGTCGAAACGGATACAACT
Organism: Stictocephala bisonia; assembly: GCA_035578905.1. Taxonomy (NCBI): domain Eukaryota; kingdom Metazoa; phylum Arthropoda; class Insecta; order Hemiptera; family Membracidae; genus Stictocephala; species Stictocephala bisonia. The sequence continues at coordinate 672,627 of JAQJVL010000041.1, read as the reverse complement.
TTTTGGACGTTCCTATTGTTGAGCTGTCAGCCGCCTACCATCTCCGGAGCTTGGCGGAGAGGAGAAGAGCTGCCGATCTCACCTTTCTTTTCAAGCTCCTCAACAGCCTTATCTACTGCCCGTACCTACTTGAAAAAATCACTTTTCATCTCCCCAGAAGTACGAGGCAAGTGAAGTTGTTTGAGCTCGATTTTGCTGCTACCAACTACCTCCGCTTCTGCCCTCTGCCAAGACTGATGCGCTCCAAGAACGACGTCTGTGGTGTCGTGGACTTCTTCTCTGACAGTTTGGCGGTGGTGAGGAGGGCTGCTGCTGCTGATTGAGGACGTTCTACATGAGCTGGTGCAAGTCTTCTGGGCCCGTCTATCTTGTTGTTGTTATGCTGTCCATATTACTATAATCATTTCATCATTGTCATTAAGCATAGTATCACATTTTTTATTATATATTTTTTAAGTTTTCTCTCTTTTTCACAATCTGAAAATTTTTTTTGCTAGGCTGCCTCATTACTGCTGGGTTGTTAGTTGTTGTTATATATTTCAGATGTTATTAATGTTTTGTTAACCTCATAAAATTGTTTGTTATTTCTTTTCTAGTTCATATTGTTACCATTGTGTTGTTATTTTATTGTTATGGTTAATAATGTTAATGGATTATCTCTGATTTCTTGTTAATGTTTTCAAATTTTATATCTCGTTACTCTTTCTGAATATTACCGTTGCTTTTCATCAAATTATTTTTTTCACAGTGCAAGTGAATGTATAGTTGTTGATGTAGACTTTTGATTGAGAATCATTGTTTCTTCTAGCCTTAAGTCATCTATTCTTATAACAATGTAAATTGGTGTAATGCCGTTGGTATAATAAATAAATAAATAAATAAACGAACTAAATAAAAGTCCTTCCCATAAACATAAAGGGTTGAAAATTCTTCCATGAATCCAAAGATTTACAGACTTCCTGCACTACCATACATATAAAATTTGTATAGGTCACCCATCACTTGAAGTACTGCCAGTCTAGACTGTTACAACATCTGAGGTTTGAATCCTCAACTAAGCTAATAGTCGGTAATTCACTTGTTGAATACGTTCACACACAGGATTGCAGACCCATTATAAATAGTAGCTGAAATTTTTAAATTAAAAAAAACCATTAGAGTACTAACTCGATACTTCGACACTTTACCCACTTTAGAGAATATTTAAGCCTAGCTAAATGTTACTTAAGAATTTGTTTATTGGGTGTGCTTACAAAAAAATTGATATCAGTGAATAAACATTTTTTATTTGAAAATTGTATTATTCTTTTCTGGAATAAACAAATTTCTCGCAAGCTGTATACAGTTTAGCCTGTTGCAGATAAACGAAATGACAGTGTCAAAGTGAATAACGGTTCAAATTATCGATTTGTATGAAATTAAGTACCTTGTAAATACTGTACTTTAATAACTACGTACTGTGACATCATACCAATTCAGAAGGACATACATTGTTACATCAACAAATAGATTGTTTTTAGTTTTGTTAAATTTAAGTATTCATGAAAAATTACAGAATGATTTCTCAGTGAAATCTTTTTTTTTCTTTCATTTACTATACATCCCTTATAGATTATAATTTTGATAGTTCAACACCCCTCTAGTCCACAAAGTGTTAAACTTTCAAGGATTTATTTTATTAATCATTTTACTGACAAATTTGGTAATAGAAACTTGTTTAGCTACAAATAATTAGTAAATTACCTTCTACTGAGAATTTTAAAATGGTTTGGGAATATCACACTTCCCACAGTGTTTGTTTACTTTGTAAGCCTAAGCGACTGGTGTCATCGATTTTTACCAAAGCTTACAGTTTCAACTGCACCTAAGGACTACTAACAATATGAACATAGATTTTAAACTTTTCACCCTTGCTACAATGAGGCATCCTCAATATTCAAAGATCAAACTGAGAATGGTTTTCCCATATTATAAATAGTCCTTTGATACAATGGATACACCAGAGGCTTAGGAGAGAATCAATTAACATTTTTTTATCACAACTAACCTGTTATCAACAGGCATTTGACTCAAATGTCAAGAATTCTTAAACTGATAAGCAATTTAATTGAATTTGTAGTGGCTGGAACAATCAAATTATCATTTCATTCACAATATTTTCTTTTAATTTAACAGATTTACCTTTCTCAAAAAAAAAAAAAAAAATTGTAAATGTCAAGCTGTATTGTATTGCTGTGGTATAGATCCACTTACCCACCCATACATGTATGATAGAATGGGTAAAATACACCTTAAAAATTACTTTAAACACATAGTCATCTTTACGGACTTAAAACCTTACAGACTCAATGTTACAATAAAGGATACTGCCTGTTTTGCTATCATCCAATACAAAACTCAATCAGGCATTAGAGCAAATCTAAATAAATTTATATCAAAATAAGCACGATGTAAATTTGAATTTATATAAGTGATGGATTTTTAGTTAAAAACTGAAGATGATTTCTTTAGGGTGCCTAGCATGTAATTCTTTAGGGTGCCTAGCATGTAATTCTAAAAATGCTTTGACTGTGGGCATCAACACTCCACCGACTTTTTTTCTGTTCTTAAGCATTTATACATTTCATAACTTACAACAACAACAAAATGGAAATTTCAAAATACATTATTGAATGGTCTGTCTATAAGTAACAAAAACTTTTAAACATAAAATTGTAACATGTAGTTATGATTTTTTTAAATTTGAAATTCCCAGGCTTTGAATAAACTATAACAAGTATTTATTTTGATATCTTAAAAATCGCAAAGATAGTATGTTGCCTTACATTTTGAGGAAGAATTTACGCTTAAAATTCTTTACGTTAAAATATTTTACTTTTTTTAATCCTCTAATTTATCAAAACTACTATTTAATATTAGGTTTTTGGTGAAATTAAGAATATTCTTCCATAATTGGCAAACGTAAAAATAAATCTTTTTATGCAATAATAAAACGTTATTGAATTTAAATAATAAAATCTGTACACCCATATCAATGTCCTTTTGGTCACAATTCAGTTCTAATAAGAAATAAAACAAATACTCCTAATAGTTAGTATAAATAAAAAACATAACTTATTCATAACACTAAACGTATACATATACGTTATTTATACTAAAAAAAATCAATAAATATTGCAACTTTTTCTCCAAAGACTAAATAATGCAGTTCTCTAGTTAATTATATCCAGAAATAGTACAATTTAAATTGTTAATATTTAAAAAAAATCTGTTTACAACCTTCAGAGTGAACCAATGCTTCACAATCCAAATAAAATTATCAACACTGCCCATACACATGTAATGTACAATAAATACAATGTATTTGCTTAATGTTAAGTCATCATAGATACAATATCAAACACACTCCATATCAGCTCATAAAATAAAATATACAAATATAGATTGATAAGACTCTAGAGGCCAGTGGTGTCAAGTAGAGTGGCCAAATCGTGGGGCGTATTGACTGGTAGAGAGCAGGTACGATTTCGACACACATATGCACTTTGACGTCCTTCGGGAGCTTTCACCCGCCCTACAGACTCGACGTTGCGATATAGGATACTGCCTGTGTTACCATCAGCCAGTAGCAACACTCGACCAGGCATTAGTCGGGAACGCACCACACTCAGTAAAGCTGCTGTATCAGGGTCTGATGTCTTTCCTGTTACGATCACCTGAAATAAATATTGTGAATTTAACTGACACTTTAATTTACTTACATGGAGAAAGATTCAAAGAAGACATATCAATGTTTAAGATTTTGCCTCTTATTACGATCTTCTAAAATATAATGTGATTTTCACTGACATTTCGGTTTACTGACATGAAAAAGGTTCTGCTTACAATATTGTAGATTTAAAACTTTCAGACACCTTTAAAGATTGAGACCTTATATTCATTTGATATCATAATTTTTTTTTCTATCATTCAAGGCTGTTATATACAATAACATTGTCAGTTTAACTACATAATATATAATTATTAAATCTGTATATATTTAATATATTAATGACAGTTCAGATGATCGGTGATGTTATTAATTTATCACTATTATAAATTGTATCTAAATCATGGCCATTTGAGCACAGCAGTAAAAATGATTTATGTAGATTATAAAAAATGGTCATTGAAAACTACCCCCCTAAATATTTCAAGGGGTAGTTGCTCACATCATTGTTAAAAAAGTACCTGGAAACATAGCTCCGAAACCACACATTATAGCAGGTAGACACCATTTTGATTTATAAGTAAAATAGCTGTTACTTGTGAACAGTTCGAGAAGGAAATATGAAAATATATGTATATATATCAGTGGGTATAATTATAACATAAAATCATAAATAATAGCAAGTACATGTATAATAACACTGTTATTTTTACAAGTTAACACTGGCAGAGGTGGAGCTCAGATAAGAGCTTGAAAAGGCAGCAGAGTTATTCGCAAATGTGGTATATAGCGGTGGAGTGGTAGATTGTTTACCAATTGCTGCAGAAGTCTCTAAATGTGCTAAATACAAGAAGGTCACGATTTGTCCAACATAATTGTAGTAATGTTGACTTACTAATGCATATATAACTAATATTATATCTCGTCTGGACTTTTAACATCACTATAACTCAAAGACATATTTTGCTATTCACTCAACAATATAATTATTAAAATAATAAATTAACTTACAAACTATTTATATACACTTTATGATAAAAGTAGATGTAGGTGAGACCATGAGACGTCTGTGTAGGTGTAGGAAAAAGTCAAGTGTAGATTGTTTACCAATTGCTGCAGAAGTCTCTAAATGTGCTAAATACAAGAAGGTCACGATCTGTCCAACATAATTGTAGCAATGTTGACTTACTAATGCATACATAACTAATGTTATATCTCGTCTGAACTTTTAACATCACTATAACTCAAAGACGTATTTTGCTATTCACTCAACAATATAATTATTAAAATAATAAATTAACTTACAAACCATTTATATACACTACTTTATGATAAAAGTGAGTGGCTCTAAACAACCTTCAAAATAAATAATTTACCTGAGTAGGGGCGTCATGGAACAGCATAAGTGCTGAAGTGAGCTGAGGCAAAGCAAGGGGCACATTGCTGAGGCGAGATGTGAAAGCCGCGAGCAGTCGTGATGCCTGGTCTCGGAACTGAGCTCGGTCTAACATTGCTGCCAACCGCAGCAAGTTGTGACATGACACTGAATTTCCACTTGGCTCTGCACCATCCTGGTCTGTTGTTGTATTTTATAAATATTACATTAAATAAAAACCATGGGATAAACTTCAATAATAACAATAGAATTGTTTTTTTTTTTTTTTTCTATAAACGTAAAAAAATTTAATACCAGTTTACCTGGATAGACTATTTTTCAAAGGTTTTGTAGGGATTTGAGTTTTGTAATTTTCTAGAGTACATATTATTGAGTTTTATACAGATTTGTTCGAACAGTAATTGCAGCTTACAACATTTTGATAGCAAAAAGCCTGACTAAAGATACATATTTACATTAGTGTTTTCATCTTGTTGTCTATGCTAAAGTTACTCATTTCATGTCAACATCATACATTTTCCACCCAACAAATTCTTGAAACGAAAACTGTCTTGCCTCAGATATTGAGAAATAAAAATTCATCCTCTTTGTTACAGATTCTTGAAATCCTAACTTAGAGATCCGACATTTTCCCAATGGTTTTCAGATCAGATTTAATTGCCAAAAACCGAATGAATCGACAGTCGACTTTAGGAACGATATAATTAATCATCATAGTTGTATTACTGACTTGGTGGTTCCCCATTATAGATAATACTCTGTTACACATAAACCCTTAGTAAATGGTGTGCAGACAGCGCATGTGCGACAGATTCTGTCCTCCACCACACACAGTTCCCTGATGATGTACAGTTTCTACCAGCATTCGCAATTCTCTTTCTATGTGCCGCATATGTTAGATCTGTTATTGTGCTAATTAAATAAATTTAATTAATTGATTTAATTCATCGTTCTAATTTTGTTAGAAAATGAAATACATTTAAACCTGTAATCCACTTAGTGTTAGAGAGGGCTTCTTAGCCCTAACTTCGCCTGATAAAATAAGATGATCTTGAAACTTTTATTAAAATAGTAACAATATAATCAACATTATAATTATTGAAAACAACATCTATTCACAAATTTTACAATAAATTAAAACAGCTGATTTTATTAAAGTTAGATTGAATTGCAAATGAACTTAATAGTATTATTTCTTTTCAATATCCTTTATGAGACAAACACACATTGTATAAAAACATATTTTAAAGAAAAACTATCTATAATTATGTATACAAATTGCAATGTTGAATGAGAGTGAATTATGAACTGGAGCTGAATAATACAGCAGCCAGTGCCCTTTAACTCTTTGCACTCAAAAGGCCCCACTCCTAGACAACTCGTATTAGTTGCCGTTCGAACTGTTCTCCCATTTCACACAGCCACTGTAAGTGGCTGCACCACCATCTTGTGCTATGCGTCATCTATGTCGTCTGCCAGTTCTTACTGGGTTGGAATTGTACTGTTGACACTCTGCTGAAATGGAAAAATGGAAATTTAAAAAAAAGCCCTTGTAATTTACATAACTTTGTTCTAATTATAACATTAAAACTACGTTGTACCACGTTAACAGTTTAAAAAAGTTGAAAGAATATTTTTGAGTTTGTTTCGAACAAGTATCGGATACCATCTGATCGTAAGTCATCATTTCCCTTCATAATTATTAAAGACTAAAATGGTAACGTAAATGGAACTAAAACACTGACATATAAATAACAATAAATTTTGAAAATGTATGGCTATTTTATTACTTTGACAACTGATCACTTCCCAACTCAAACACCATGTAGCGGCTGGCGAGCACTGAGGCAGAGAGGTTAGATCTATGGAACATAACAGCTGGCTAAAATAGTTGGGCCACTGACAAGACGCTTAGTTTCAAAGTTTCTTAACAGGTTACACCACCTTATAGATCAATAATATTGAAAAAAGAAATACTAAACGCAGAACTGTATCGTGGCTACTGACAGTGGCTGTGTGCGTGTTCACCGATTTTCACACTGGCCACTTATAGTGGCCTTGCGTTCAGGGAAGATATTTACAACAACAAAAATGAGAAGCTGTCACTGAAATGGCTGATGCCACTCATAGTGGCCATACGACCCCAAAGAATATTTCTTAAAAAGCCCTTGAGTGCAAAGGATTAAGGCTAACTTGGAGACTTGACTGAACCTGGCAGCATGCTTCCTTTGGAGGGGAACTGTAGTGGGAGAAGTTCTCCGTCTCTCTCACACTACATGCAATTTAGTTTGGGTTTATGTCTATATAATGTGAATATGTTTACCTTCCTTGAGTCGGAGGATGAGGCTGCTCTGATGAGGGGTGGTGAAGTACCCAGCAGTTGCTACGTCCCAAAAGAGCTCATCCTGCCGCCGTTGTAGCTGTTCGGCCCACTCAAGCCACCTGGTGTCCAAGCTACTCTCGTACAGATCTAGTAGGCCTTGGATCAGAAAAGCGTAGTCATCCAAAAATCCTTCGATTGGAGTAGAACTGAAACAAATTATATAAATATGCTGTTTAAACGTTATAATTGTGCATGGCCTTTGTTGTTGTTTACATTGCAAAAGAAAATGTTTATGATTCAGGGTGAACTCTTTGTTTTTCTAGTTGGAGCTGATTTCTTACCTACTATTTAACATTATTTCCAACAATAATAATACTATAAAGATTTTTTATGTGGAAAATCAAAGCCTCGGTTATAAACATCACCGACAGATTTTTCAAGGTGGCAGTGATAAAAGATTTAGCAGATAGAAGTTAATGTCATCATCAGATTTTTGGGATCAATTCAAAGATATTGTGGCATGGAACGAATTATATAGTACTTTTTTTTAGTTTGTTGTGTATTTTTAATTGGATTTATCACTTTATTTTTTTAGTTTCCTCAAAATTCAATAAAAATAATTAGGGGTGTGCAAGTAGCAGTTTTAGGATTTGAGTCGAGTTTTTAGACATAATTTTGTGTTCGAGTTTTTTTCGAGTCGAGTATTTAACCCCAAAAATAAAAACAATGAAACGAAGCAAGCAATGCATTCTAACACTATTTATTTAGTTCACTGAATAATTAATAAAGTTTGGACAATTGTTTTAGAATCTATGAAATGATTGTATCAGTGATTAAATATAAATATTCATAAAAGTATATATTAAATAAACTGTAAAATAATATGTGAAATATTTATCATGACTTATAAAAAGGAGGCCCAAATAAATTCAGATTAAAAATTAAAAATATTGAAATTAAACAAATCTGGCGCTAAAAACAGTATATAATAGCATTACCGCTACCTCTATTGCGAAAGTTGATCTATAAACTTTAAGCAAATCAAACTGACAAACTTAAACTAATTTTCTTAATATATAAAGAATACAGCAATAGACGTGTAAAGAGTCACTAAAATCATTTTATTTTTATTATATTTCACAGGTACTTTGCATACTAGTGTTTACAAGTTTCAAAAGTTCATAAAACTATTAATGTGTAATGTTTTTGTTCAATTGAAAGTTAAACCTAATAATCCATAAAACAGTTGTTACACAATAATATGTTCTTTTCAGCTAATCCCAATTTCACCATTGACTACAATGTTTTGTTTCCACTAAAAGAAACAAAATAAATAATTGTCAATACAATACTAACTAGCGATAACAACTGCTGACTGGTCAAGGTTAACCTTGCTTTCATTTTCATCATACTATTTGTACTTCCATGTATCAAGTTGAGTTGTCAAGATATGGGCATTATTACAAGATAAATAACATGATTACAGCAATGTAACCTGTTATAAATTTAACTGGTTACACAAGATACCCGGTTATTTTTGTATCTCCCAGTCATGATGCATGATAAGGTTATAACGAACATATACCTGTAATAAATAGTGGTAATGGAGAGTAAATATAGCACGCTGAGAAATAAACGGAACTGTAACTGAACTGAAATGAAAGACTCTTGCACATTACAGTTAAATTTTCGATAACAGAATGAACTTTGAGAGGTAACTCTGTAACGTCAAACAAAGCCGCAATGCCCATAACTCATTATCGTAACATAAGGCATTATTATAAAGTAACATTAGGCATAACTTCAGCTTCATAACCAGCCGCAACGAATAAGGAGGCTTCGAGCCGTTAAGTAACGGCTGGCCCATAACAGATTAACTGTATGGAACGTCAACAGCAACGCATCGAGAGTAACAGGTTAGAAAAATAACAGATTATTACAACACGTTACCAGAAAATAATTGAATTACATAACAGGTTATCGAAAAAGTAATTGTAATTCGCATCTCTAGTGTCAACGTCAACAAAAACTGAAAACAAAATGGATAACAAATCGATCCACGGCTAGCAGTACATTTTATTAACATTGATCGTCAATTAACATTAATCATTATTTTATTAGTCACGGTGCTAGAACGAAACTGTTTCGGGCATTCTATCTCAAATTATTATAGCTTTTCAATTTCAAGAGTTTACGTTCCATGCATAGTTTATGTTACTGATTGAATACGATTTAATAAAATCTGTCCGAAATTGACAGTCTTAGAATAGTTTTAGTCGTGAACTTTTAAGGATGCACCTGAAATAAATGTAACCGTTAATTTCAAACCGGGTATGTTGGTAAAATTTATGTAACAAAGTTTTGAAACGGTTCAATAACTGATTCTTTGTGATCAGTTATAACGTTTCGTATGAATAACTAGAGACGGTTATTTGGAACAGCTTATTTGGACGTGCCTTCTTTATAAATAACAAGAATACTTTTTGCCGTAATCACTATGGCCGTACGATTGAGACTGGTGTGCGTGAATCACAAATCTGAATACATCGCGAGAACATCTCCGGTTACAAATAAGATTTTATGATCATACTTTAAACACAGTTGCCTAAATAAAATACTTATCTTTATAATCTATTATACAAATGGGACTATGGCAAATCTCGACTTGTTTTTTCGAGTTTTTTTCAAATCTCGAGCTACTCGTACACCCATAAATATAATCCTTGAGGTCTCTAACCTATTCTAATAATCATAATTTTAATGAAAATAGGAGCTATCATTAATCCCTGTGAAAGCATTTTAACTTACATTTGAGCCACTTCACCGTTCTCCGCAGTGTAACAACTGCGGAGAAGAGTGTTGGTGTCACTATTGTACAGGTATTTCTTGACGAATTCGGCTGCAAATATGGCTCGTTCTGTGTAGCTTTCACTCTGAAGAGCTTCTGCAGCCTTTGCAAAGCCGGAAATCATCAAACCTATCAAAAAACAGTTGCCTTGTCAAATAATTTTTATTATTATCTACTTCATCAAGTGCCAAGCAAAAAATAAATACAGTTAACAATTACATTGTTGAAATTTCTTTCAAATAACAATTGGTTAGTTGTATTTTGTATAAAGCTGCATCAATTTTACCATAATTTTTACAGGATTTATCTTCCTTGATATGTTTCTGTTGAACTAATTCCTTAGTCTATTGTGAGTAAAATTCCTTTTGTTAAATAAAGCTCTACTGTTTCAGATTCAATGTTTTCGGATAAAACAAAAGAATCCCAATAATAAAAAGCGTCATTTATGTATTACACTCAGTAACAGAAAATTTCTTAAAACTAAGCAAATTGAAATTGTTTTCCGTAGCACTTTAAGGAGCAATGACTAAAGACTTTAAGGAGGAGGATTGTATTGGAACGTTGTTAAGTAATTTTCTCAGAGTTGTAATATTCATGAAAAAATTAGATTAAATAACAAATAAAATCAAGAAACAATTAATATTAAATATTTAAAATAGAACAGGTTGAGACATTTTCAAAATAATAGTTATTTACAAACAGTGAGTACGGAATCTAAATAGAGGCCTTAGGTGACCGCGTTTGAAGTAGGGTCTCCGACCAATATGGCGGTGTGTAATCTACGTTCTGTGCAGGCGCTTTCCAACTGCTGTGTGGAGGTTGTTTTCATGCAGTCAGAATAGAATGTACTCACTGTTCTCACAAGACTCGTTTCGTAGCTCCTCTTTACGTCTTTAAGTAAATTGTACGCTTTTTTAAAGGAATAGGACTTTTTAATGTTTTTAAGTTTAGTTTTAAACATCTTAGTGTTGTAAATATAGTCTTGTAAATAGTTTATTTTGAATTTTTTTTATATTGCTTGGTGCTCTGCTTATGGCTGTAGAAAACAGGAGGAGTGGCGAGGGGGTATCTTTTTATAGGTACGAACAACTTAATTACACACGATAAAATGTTCATTCATTAATTATTTTTATAATTATTCTTCAACAATGACCTATCTTGAAGATTATACATTATGATTTCCTAACAAAAATCATATTTTTTTTTCTTCTTTCATGTTTAACATACTTCATGTACGTAGTTAAAATGTTGAAACTTTGACAACCACAAAGGCCACAAAGTGTCAAGCCATCAAGTCTTACAACATTTTTGTTTCTACTAATTAACTGACATAAAAGACTAAAATTGCAGTAAAATTCTTTCAATGTCTATAGAAATTAATTACAGTGACGCGTGTGAACTGAGTAGATTTTTAACTCTGAGCAAAATTGTATTTATTATACTTTACAGTTACAATATTTATATTGTAGTTAAATTTCCTACAAAAATATCATGTAAGTTTATGCTAAACACTATTGTGTAGTAACTAAATTCCTTGTCCTTCCCAATTCAATCCTTTTTGGAGTTTGTTGTTGTTTTTATAAATTTAGAAGTTTTAAATAAACTAAAATCTTTTAAAGATTCAAAATCAACTTACTAAGCTACTAGGATATCATTCCCTTTTGCACATACAAAACTTTAGTGTGCATCACAGGAAACTCACCGTTCCAAGAGGTAAGTATCTTGTTGTCGAGGTGTGGCTTGGGGCGCTTCAGCCTTGCCTCATATAAGATGTGTCTTGCCACAGCAAGCTCTGTTTTCACAATGCTTTCGTCAATGCCAAATTTAGTTGCCGTATCTTCCACACTAGAAACCTCTATCAGCACATTCTGATTTGTCAGTTCATTATGAGGATCCTGCATTGAACATGACAGTATGAAATTACTTTTTACTCTGAAAAAAGTATTACTAACAAATAATTACTACAAATATAAATTCCGTACTGATAACAAGGGTGTATCAGTACAAAATAAATATAAAGATCTCCAAAGTTTTTCTCTTTAAAGTTTAATACTCTCATCACCATGTCAGTCATATATGACTGACAGGGACTTTCCAGACAGGCTGTGTGCAAATGGCTCTATTTGCCTGTTCAGGCCAAACTAAATTTCATACATATCTGTAGAGGCCGAGTAATTCATATTTGACTGACGTGTTTGTTTTATAATCAAGTGTGTCAGTAATATTTGACTGACAGTAGGGTTTAATATTTTTAATCTATATGGATTAAATAAATTAGTTAGGAAATTAAAAAAAAAAAAAAAAACAATTTTGAAAGAAAGATATACATATTTTATTGAAATGTTACTAAAAAATATTTTTCACTTGAGCATGTTACAAAAATCATTTTAATTTGATGCATTACTGAAACATAAAGAAATATTTGTTTGAGTTTTTGTTGATTTTCAATAAAAGTTCCTAATTGTTGAATTTCACTAGAAAGACAAAGTGACAATAATTTATCAAATCAATGTTCATGTGACTACATAACAAGCATGACACATAGTTGGTATTGTAGGACCATTCGGAGCAGTAAGTATTTACTTTCTTTACATGCTTTCTTGCTTCTAGGCGAGAAACACCTTGTCTCTTCATTTTATTGTAACACATGGTACAATGTTTTCTGTCAGCACCTATGTTGCCTTCCCTTTTTTTCAACAAATTTGTTGACTTTTTGCCAGTTGGTGAAATGTTTGAAACTGTGGAATTATCAAGACTGAGAAAATCTTTTGCTTCTTCAGCCCTAAACTTAGTGATAGTCATTTTAAGTTTAGTTTGCTAGTAAGAATAGAACATGACTATTCACAATTGTCATTCCAGTTATCAGATCCATGCCAAGTTTTCTAAACCATTTCATTTCTCTTCTTTGTAAAGGAGAATAACTAGCCATTTGATCTGAATGATCTACACCACATTTACCAGTGTTGTAATGTATTACAATCTTTGGCTTCATTTACGGTGGCTAACGGCTCCTTCGATTTTGTGTGTCTCCTTCAGTACGATGTCTTCTTGGATTTTGATTATTTATAGGAATAATTTCAGGGCCATGCATGGTTGACAGCATTAATACATCTCGTCTATCCTTCCATTTACAAATCATCGTTCTATTTTCATTTTCTTGAGAAAATATCTCTCCTCTTCCCAGTTTTGACTGTAACGTAACTTGTGGAGATTTTTTCGATTCTTCCACAAAGTTCCAACAAGATGTGTGTTAGCATATAATAGTTTAGTTGCTAGAAGGACACTTGTGTAAAAGTTATCGGTGTAACACACGACATTAATTTAGCAGAGAACCACATAAATTTTGGACAACGGTGTCTCCAACACCCATATTGAGGGTAATATTCATTTTCCCACAGTATACTTGAATGTTCCATGTATAACCTGCTGGGTCACAAAGTTTGAACAATTTTGTTCTGTATTTGTGCCTTTTAGTGGGGATGTATTGCCGGAACCCTAATCTGCCTCTCCATGGAACCATACTTTCATCTACAACCATTGTTTTTCTGATAGTGTATGCAGATTGCTAATTTACCACAAGTACATTTATAAGAGGCCGTTGCTTTGCCAAACGATCATTTTCCATTGCTAATTCCTCATCTGCAAAATGGAGCATTTTAGTAATAAGTTCGAAGCGGTTGCGTGACATAACCTTACTTACTTCGTTTTTTAATAGTGGATCAATTGACCAATAGTCATAAACAGTAGGCTTTGTATCAAGCCCCATCCAAATTAAAATGCCTAAGTAGACTTTGATTTCATTGTCATCAGAATTTATCCATTCATTTAACCTTACGTTGTGCGATTGTAAATATCAGGTTGCATATGTATTTGTGTTTTCTACAATGCACGTAATAACACTGTCAGAAATTAAAATCTTTAAAAAATCTGTGGGCGTCATATTATCAGATATGTTTACATGTACTCCCTCATTCCCAGTAAACTGAAATGTTTTATGTCTTCCCTCAAAACTCAAAAGACCCCTGATCAATAGCATTATTTATAGGTCTACCTGACAGACCTGCAACGTCGTTTTCTTTATCGTCACTGTCTAGAGTGGCTTCGTTGTCATCAACACCAATGTTAGAATCTGATTCTGAATCAGATGGAATATATTCTGGATTAATAGCAGAGTCTGGTCCAAATAAACTTTCATCATCACTATTAGGGTCGGGTTCACTTGAACACTCCAGAAACGACCATATACACTGTCTTCTTGTTCATCCATATTTACAAAATAGGCCTATATTCACATATAAAACTACTCACTATATACAACTACACACAATACATACAGTCACAAACAGTTAAGCACCACTTTTATTCAATTATAAAGTAGTAAAAATAAACACTATAACACGCTGAAAACGGTACAGCAGTGAATGAATTTTAGGTTAGAATTGAGGAATGAATAAACATCATATATATCAGTCAATAAAGACTGATGCGGCGTCTTTATTAAATATTTGTTACACTGACGCCGTGTCAGTCAAAAACTACTGACATTAGCTGATTATATAATCGACTTGTTTGAGTTACGAGTAAATACATATATGTAACATTTTATTCGGTTGAGTATAATGACTATAATCGAGTTTGGCGTGAGCCGGAATGCTACTGTTTTGATGCGGCGTCCTGGGAACGCACTGTCAGTCGCACATGGGCGACATGGCGTAACCAGGTACATTGTTGTCAGTCAATCTTGACTGACATGGCGTCAATAGACAGTGTTAAAAAACAAAAATATACATATATACCATATAGGTATGATATTACTTAGAGCTCAGCATTCACTATTTCAAGAAATTTTAATAATAAAACAATTTTGTGTGAACAATTAAAATAAGTAAACAAACTAAATTGATACTAAATGAAAGCATTATTTAAAATAATTATACTAAAAATAAACAAACTGGTAAACTATTTCAATTAATTATCTACTTATGATGAAATACCATTCATTCTCCCATTTGTACAGTCCAAGAAAACCCCGTCCAGCAGCTACACACATGCCCCCGGCTCAGCCATCTGATTAATAAGAAATCTCCTTCAGTTAACAGTTTAAAGTTACTTGCGAGGTACTTTGGAGAACCTGTGTTCAGTAATGTGTGAGTCAGTACAGCAATACGTATAAGTCTGTAAATTTTAATAGTGAAGTCTGAATATAGTAAGGTGTAACATGGTAATTGTATCGTAGATTGAAAAGAAAACGTACACAGTAGTTTTGTGCCTTCTGTAGTCTGCAACTCAGCGTCTCAGTAATGACATTTATCACAGCACTACAATAGTTAAAGTAAGGGCAAACCAGTGATTTTTATTAACGATCTTTCAATTAATTTTAATTGAGATTTAAAGCAACATTAAAATTTCTGTTATTGAAACGTAAAATCCATGTTTTTAACAAAACTGAGTATTAATTTATAAAAATATTTGATTTATATTCTGAGAAAAGTTTGAATATAATATTTGAAAAGCTGTTGTTGGTTCTCCATAAACAAGAATAGTACTTTTATAGGTATGAGAGCCTATTTTTTTGTTGAGGTGAGCCTGTTTTCAGTTTTAAAAACACCTGAGCTTGTGCCTGACTTTTTATCAGCGAGAAAGCATCAAATGCTCTGCCTCTCTTAAACCATAATGCTCCTAGTAAATATAGGCTTTTTAGATACAAGCGATTTGTTAATTTTCAAACACCAATAATATTTTTACAGGTTAAATTTGGGGTACTAGGCCTTATATTTCAGTAGTAATGAAAGGAAAGGAAAGCAGCATACATGATAAACTTGGCATACTGGTACACTGTAGATAAGACACAATCACATAACAAAGAATTGAATAGTGAAATATTTCTGGGCCACTGGCCCCTTCTTCAATCACTAAACAACTGGCATTAGTATATATGGAGCGACCACAAATAAAAATTTAAACCGACTCTTACTACAACAAAAAAGGCCAATCAGGACAGTGTAAAATTTAAAAACGAAAGATTCATTAAAACATTTATTTGGTAATCTGGGAATAATGACAGTTTATGCTTTGTATATTTTTGAAACAGTAACTTATGTCAAACAGTTTGCAGACCCCGTATTTAATTAAAATAAGCATACATATAACACTCGCAATCATTCTCAAAGTATTGACAAGCACAATTTAGATTTTTATAAAAAGAAAACTCGGTTTATTTTGAAAACTTTTCTTCATCGTCTCCCACAACATTTCTTACAGAAAAAAATATCAAAATAAAAAAAAATTGAAAACTTACTTGATAAAACTTGCACCTTATTCCTTTAAAGAATTTTGGGATAGCCAAGTTAATAAATAATTATAATACTATTTTATATGTATTGTTATAGGATTAGTGACACTATTCTATGTACAACTGTATATTATATGAATTATTGAATAAAGGGATTTTGAAATTGAAATTTGATACACAGTCACACTTGAGGTAGGTGGATGAGGTGTTGCCAACTGTAGAGTACTTAAGCACTAACATATCACTTCTGCTTCTATTATATTATATCATATAATAGAACGGTAGAGCACTGTATCATATAGTAGAAGATATTATATTAGATATCATATAATAGAAACAGAAGTGACATGTTAGTGTTTAAGTGCTTTACAGTTGGCAACACCTCATCCACCTACCTCAAGTGTAACTGTGTATCCAGTTGTTTAGTGACTGAAGAAGAGGCCAGTGGCCCCGAAATATTTCACTATTCAATTGTTTGTTATGTGATTGTGTCTTATCTACAGTGTACCAGTATGCCAAGTTTATCATGTATGCTGCTTTCCTTTCCTTTCATTACTACTGAAATATAAGGCCTAGTACCCCAAATTTAACCTGTAAAAATATTATTGGTGTTTGAAAATTAACAAATCGCTTGTATCTAAAAAGCCTATATTTACTAGGAGCATTATGGTTTAAGAGAGGCAGAGCATTTGATGCTTTCTCGCTGATAAAAAGTCAGGCACAAGCTCAGGTGTTTTTAAAACTGAAAACAGGCTCACCTCAACAAAAAAATAGGCTCTCATACCTATAAAAGTACTATTCTTGTTTATGGAGAACCAACAACAGCTTTTCAAATATTATATTCAAACTTTTCTCAGAATATAAATCAAATATTTTTATAAATTAATACTCAGTTTTGTTAAAAACATGGATTTTACGTTTCAATAACAGAAATTTTAATGTTGCTTTAAATCTCAATTAAAATTAATTGAAAGATCGTTAATAAAAATCACTGGTTTGCCCTTACTTTAACTATTGTAGTGCTGTGATAAATGACATTACTGAGACGCTGAGTTGCAGACTACAGAAGGCACAAAACTACTGTGTACGTTTTCTTTTCAATCTACGATACAATTACCATGTTACACCTTACTATATTCAGACTTCACTATTAAAATTTACAGACTTATACGTATTGCTGTACTGACTCACACATTACTGAACACAGGTTCTCCAAAGTACCTCGCAAGTAACTTTAAACTGTTAACTGAAGGAGATTTCTTATTAATCAGATGGCTGAGCCGGGGGCATGTGTGTAGCTGCTGGGCGGGGTTTTCTTGGACTGTACAAATGGGAGAATGAATGGTATTTCATCATAAGTAGATAATTAATTGAAATAGTTTACCAGTTTGTTTATTTTTA
This sequence comes from Stictocephala bisonia, assembly GCA_035578905.1. Lineage (NCBI taxonomy): Eukaryota > Metazoa > Arthropoda > Insecta > Hemiptera > Membracidae > Stictocephala > Stictocephala bisonia. The sequence continues at coordinate 654,658 of JAQJVL010000041.1, read as the reverse complement.
GTATAATTATTTTAAATAATGCTTTCATTTAGTATCAATTTAGTTTGTTTACTTATTTTAATTGTTCACACAAAATTGTTTTATTATTAAAATTTCTTTAATTGTTCACACAATCACTATTCAATTGTTTGTTATGTGATTGTGTCTATCTACAGTGTACCAGTTTACCAAGTTTATCATGTATGCTTCTTTCCTTTCATTACCACAATAATATTTTTAAAATGTGATACAAACATATTCTCCAAATAAACCAAGAAAATTATCTATAATTTTAATTAATACAGAGTAAAACCTGTCATATCCGACCAAGTAAAGTGCCAGGGGAGGCCGGATACATTAAAGGCTAGATATGGAATTATCATAAGAAGAGATTTTACTAAAGAAATGCATTGCGGGTAAAGTAGTTACTTTTTGAAGGTACTAAGTAACTAATAAATCGTAACATTAAGCTAAAATATTTTTCCATGAAATATTCTGTGAGAAGTTTATAAACTGGCATTCATATGCACCAACTTGTACAAACCTCTGACTTGGAGTGGTGAAGCGTTGGTAACTGATGTCACTGACACGCCTAGGTCACTGATTCCTAAAATATCGCCGGCAATGCCTGTTGAATAGGAGATCCCCGCTACACTCCTCACCCCTACTGACCTTGCTTAGCTGGAGAATTTACCAAGCTTTGTCTTCTTCACCAAGCCAGTTATCACAGGTTCTTTCTAGATATCAAAGGACTTGATATGACTGGTTTTACTGTATTCTATTCCTTAAAAACTAATTACTCTTGAACCAGCCTGCATAATTATGAAATATACAACAAACCTGGTCTGGCTCCACATTGCCTTGTGGAAGTACGTTGTAGTGGTATGCAAACAGTTCTGCAAGAGAAAGAGTTTCCTTCCCCTCCACTGGACGATTCAACAAAGATTGCACCTCGTTCCACGTCCACACACAGAACGCTCCCTCCTTCTTGTGTTTACTGTCTGAAGTGGGATAGGAGTCTGCATCCTCCGCACTGTAGAAACCTCCATCCTACATCGACAAAAACCACTTCAATTCCACTAATCGTATCTTGATTGCTGGAGATTGATAAAAAAACACATAGATTTCTTATATTTCCTCACATTTAATTTAAATATCTTCCAACCATTAAGAGCTGAGCTACTGTTATTTATTATTGAAATATTTTTTAATATAATAGGAGTGATAGTGCATCGGAAAACCTTCCAGACAAGACATGTTTACTGACACAAACATAAGGGACATAAAAGTAAGAACAATTTACAAACTATTATTGTGGACTCTCACCAGTCAGAATTGACACTACATCAGTCATGTTATTGAGAGGAGTTAAACATATCTTGGGATATTAAATTATTATTCTCTTCAATATCCTGCTACATTTGCTCACAAAATTTAAGCCTTCAGTCAGGGTCGTCTTCATTTAATTCTTAATTTAGTTCTACTTTGTACAGGTGAAACTTGTGAGGCTTTAACACTTTATGTACAGTATCTTTAGAAATTCCAGCATCAAGCGCAGTGAACCACAGAAATTTATGTGGGTTTGCGGCATAATTTGCAAAAACTACAATCTGTCACAATGGCAGGGCGCCCTGATCGTGGTGCATATTTGACAGTAAAAGTTGTTGGAATTTGTTTATTAAAATGTCTAATGTATGCCCTGTCTACTGGTCTATCCGTATAGGCAGCATTGAATAAACGAACTGCTCTCTGTCGAACTGCTCTGAATAAAACAATATCATCTCTATTTATCTTCATTTGAACGAGCTATTTTTATTAAATACGAATAAAAAGAAAAGTAACAAAGTAACTGACCTGAATGTGTTTCACGTACTAACTAGTAACCTATAAGAGATACTGAGCCATTGGTATTCCCCAGGTTGCCCTACTGGACTTTGGTCAGACAAACCAAAACCAAATAAATGCTACGTTGTTTGTGGTGTTTGTTGATTCTTGTAATGACTTTTTACAATTTGGTATCATCAGTTCTTAAAATTAACTGGTGGGTGAATATGTTTTCTACCTTACAACAATTTTAAATGTAACATAAATTACGGGTTTTTATAAAATACAATTTCAATTGACCACCAAATTTAATAGCGTAATGTTAGAGACCTATAGTTTGTGCCATTATTCTTCTTTTGATATTACCTTCAAAATGATGTGTCACTTGATAGGGGTTTCTATTTGACTTAACCCTAACTTCTCGCTTTTGGGAGGGGTTGTAAAAATTTGCATCCATAAAAAAATTCCTTAGTTGGTCATATAAACATACCCGAAGTAAATCATTGTATCTCTATTCATAAGAAAGTAATTAGGTGGGGGGGGAGGGGCTTTTAAGATACCCTGAATAATAATCATCTAAATTATGGCATACCAATGGGGTTGAGGATGAGCTCTTAATAAAAATCAGTACTGTACAGAATACCAAAAAGAGAGTTAAAATCATGTTGATGTTACCATTGATTTTATACACAAATAGATTTCCCATCAAATGTTAAATTTTGTGTCTCAAAATATCAGCTGTTTTGTGGTCATTGTGGAGCGCTAGTATAGTCCCATGTTAATGTAATGCAGTTTAAACCAGCTGTGGTTGCAAGCCTCACTAACTAACAAAATTACAGGCACAAATATTCCTAATAGATGGTTTATCTACATAGGTTTATATAATCAATGATGTTACTTTCATGTAACTTCAAGAAAACAAAACTTAAGAGATTACATTATGTGATAGTGACTAACAGCCCCTCCTCATCCAAAAACAAAGAGTAAAGAGTAATGAACTCAAATAAAACAAATGTTCTTATCTTCTTTTACCAAGTTTAATTTGTCATTTTAATATATCTGTAGTTACATATTCTTAAATTCAATTCAATTCACATCAAATCAAAATCAGTTTATTGCCATAAAAATTCAGAGATCATTGACAAAGTCATTTTACGGCTATCATTGACAGCCAAGTCCTAAGTCAGCTAAGATATGACTTATAGTACAATATAACTCAATAATTTAAAATTGTAAAAAACAGAATTATAATATTAAAACAAAATATGTTCCATAAGGAAAAATTCATCCAGTGAATAAAAGGAGTTATCCAATAGCCATAAATAATATTTATCAATAAACGTTTTACTGTCATACTACCACACCAGAGGCAACAGGTGTTTGTATACCCTTAGTACAGTTACAGAATGACTATTCAAATTCAAATGGTTTATTGCCTTTCAACATTTTTACATGTAATCGACATTGTCAGCTTATATTTAAAGGTAAAACTAAAATTCATACATGTACAACATTGCTTATTATACGACTTATTCCTACTGTAATATAAGTTACTGTGATTAAAGCTTAATTTCTTTTAAAATTTAAGGTTATTGACATTACTCATAAAAAAATCATTAATAGTATAAAACTCACAATTTTTTAGCCAGGTGTCAAGGACATGTTTAAATTTATTAATATTAACAGTGGTTGCTGCCAGTGGTAATCTATTAAACATTTTAATGCTTAGATATTTAAAACTATTGCAGGTAATTGATAATCTAGTGTGTGGCAAGGATAAACAATGTACATTTCTGGTATTATGTGAATGTGTATCAGATCTAAAACTAAGATTATCAATATTTTCCTTGACATACATTAAACAGGTAAAAATATATAATGATGGTATTGTCATTATTCTAAGCTTTTTAAAGTGGGTTCTACAAGACTCTGAGGGCCCAAGCCCCGCAATGCATCTGATAGCTTTTTTCTGCCACTTGAAAACTGAAAGAGCACCACTAGCGTTACCCCATAATATCACTCCATATTGCAAGTGAGTATGGAAAAATGCGTAGTAAAAATAAAGCATTAGATCCATGTTTACATTGTTTTTTAACTTGTGCAAGAGAAAAGTCACCCTAGCTAGTCTACCACACAGAAAATTAATATGAGTACTCCAAGAGAGTTTCTGATCAATGTAAATGCCCAGAAGCTTTACACTGTTGTTATTCTTGTTTGATACTTTAGAGTTAAAAAGTAAATTTTCTGTTTTAGTGTTATTTATTTGTAAGTCATTAGCCTGACACCATTTCTCAGCTATGATTTTCATGGAATTATTCACACTAAGCACACTTTGTACGAGGGCCGTTTTTTTTTCAACCTCCGGTGGGCCATAAATAAAAGACAAGTGAATAGAACAAAATTATTTTATTACCAAAATGTATGTACACTTATGCTTATTTCTCAACATAATCACCCTGAAGATTGAGGCATTTGTCATACCTGTGGACAAGCTTTCCAAAACCCTCTTCATAAAATGTTGCCGCCAGTGAATTTAAATGAGTCTTGACCGTGTCTTGAAGTTCCTCAGTAGTCGGAAAGTGCTGACCTCCAAGCCATTTCTTCAGTTCAGGAAAAAGATGGAAGTCGCTCGGTGCTAGGTCGGGACTGTAAGGTGGGTGGTCCAAAATTTCCCACTTAAATGTTTCAAGAAGTTGTTGGGTTACACCTGCAGTGTGAGGGCGGGCGTTGTCATGCAACAGAACAATTCCTGATGTCAGCATACCTCTTCTTTTGTTCTGAATGGCTCGCCGCAAATGTTGTAAAGTTTGGCAATAAACAGCTGCATTAATTGTGGTCCCAGGCTGCATGAACTCCACAAGCAACGGACCTTTTTGGTCCCAAAAGACCGTAGCCATAACTTTTCGGTTGCTGAAAGTTTGCTTGAATTTTTTGGGTTTATTCGGTGAATTTGTGTGCATCCATTGTTGAGATTGTTGCTTTGTTTCGGGTGTGTCATGAAGAATCCAGGTCTCATCTCCGGTTACAATTGATTTTAAAAAATCTACTCCTTCATTGTGATAACGTTCAAGGAATGTCAAAGCTGAAGCCATTCGGCGAGTTTTGTGGGTGTCACTCAACATCTTTGGCACCCAGCGAGCACAAATCTTTTTGTAGCCTAAATGTTCAGAAACAATAGAGTACAGAGAAGATCTCGACACTTCTGGAAATTCCAAAGACAAAGCACTTATTGTGAATCTACGGTTTTCTTTAACCACTTTGTCAACTCGTTCAACAAGATCGTCTGTAGCGACAGACTTGCGTCCTTGACCTCCTTCATCATGCACGTCGGTTCGGCCAGTTTTAAACTTACGACACCATTCCCGCACAACACCTTCACTCATAATGTTTTCTCCGTAAACACGGCACATTCTCCGATGGATTTCTGCTGCACTATTCCCTTCTGCTTGCAAGAAACGAATAACACTTCTCAACTCGCATTTGGCGGGAGAATCAATAGACGCGGCCATGTTTACCCGACTGCAGCTAAGCGCAAACTGGCTACTTGAACTCGGGAGTGACAAAAGTTGTAGTGGGGAAGATGCGCGATCGACTGCTGCGCACAGGGCCGGTCTGTGACCTTTCTAGCCATCATGGCGTGCGATCGGAGGTTGAAAAAAAAACGGCCCTCGTACATTACATCCAGAAGTCACAAAAGTGGTGTCGTCAGCATACAAAATTGTCTTACAAGGCATATAATCAGCAAGATCATTTATAAAGACAATGAAAAGAAAAGGTCCTAACACTGAACCCTGAGGCACACCCACCTTTATAGGCAACAGATTAGATCTTAGTCCGTTAGTATAGACCAGCTGATACCTATTGCTTAGATATGATTTTAAAAGATGAAGAGACCCCTCTGCCACTCCATAATATGATAGCTTGCTAATCAGTATATTGTGAGAAACAGAGTCAAACGCTCTGCACAGATCTATAAGTGTAGCACATGTAATTAGTTTGTTATCGAATGAGTCATAAACATTTTCCACCAAATCAAGAAGAGCTTTAATAGTAGACAGACCGGGACAGAAACCATATTGATTTTCATTAATAAGATTATTCCTTTCAAAATAAGAGTATATTTGTTTATGGAGGCACAGTTCAAATATCTTAGAAAAAATCGGAACCAACGATATAGGCCTGTAATTTTTTGGGTTCATTTTATCACCCTTTTTATAAATTGGAATGGTTACAGATATTTTAAGGCATTCAGGAAAGACTGACTCTTCAATCATCCTATTAAAAAGCAAAAATAATGGCTCAATAAAGATCCATAGAAATCTTCTGCTCTTGAGTTACTAAGTTTATTTATTGATTCGATTATATCTGTATGTTTGATTACTGACCATTCAAACGTAGTACTTATAGGTTTCATTGAAGATAATAGAGTAGCATGAGAAATAGGTATATCATTATTGCTTTTCAGTTTAGATGCAAGACTAACAAAAAATGTGTTTAAAACATCTGGGCTTATTGGAATTGGTATACTGTCATTAACCTTTGTATTTGTTTCATTTTTTATTATGTGCCAGGCTGCTTTACATTTATTCTTAGCATTAAGAATAAAATCTTCATTCACTTTAAACTTTGCAAGTTTTATTTTTTTTTTGTATATATTTCTTATTCTGGTATATTGTAATTTATGTTGTTCACTTATATTTACTCTACCTTTAGAAATAAGTAGCATTAAACGTATGTTCTCAAGTTTTTTTGTGTACCATTTGGACTGTTCTGTGGTTCTCTAGAATAAGATTAATTTTTTCTTTTTAAAATTACTGGGCAGCTTGTTACAAAATGGTCCAACACTGATTTCATAAATATATCAAAAGATCTATCTACATATATTTCAGAAAATATCAATCCGGGCCAATCTACAGTAACTAAGTTACTCAGTAAGTTACTCAATGTTTTATCATTTACAAGTCTAATCTGAATATATTGTTTTTGAGAAAATTAAAAAAAAATTGTTTATCTTTAACCATAAGCCCTCATGATCTGATATACATAAGTTAATCACACCTACTTCAACACTTTCTTTATGTACATTGCTTATTATGTTATCAATACATGCTTCCCCTCTAGTAGGGTTTTCATTGAGACAGTAGCAATTGAAAGATTTTAAGATGTTTTTCAACTCATTAATGCTTTTATGTTTCTTTCTTATATCTAAGTTAATATCACCAGTTATGTAAATCGTGTGGTTTTTAAATCTGGTAATAAAAGTAAGGAGAGATTCAATTTTTTCAATAAATATTTCTTCTTTTGAGGACGGTATTCTATATACTGATATAATAATTACTTTTTGCAACTCAATTTTAATTGCTGCTGCCTCAAAGACCTTTTCAGTACAAAATCTTTTTATATCAATTATAGAGAATTTTAAATTTTTATTTTTGTTAATATAAATTGAAACACCACCTCTTATACTACTTAAATGACAGAAACTGGATGCATGTTCATAGCCAAATGGTACAAAAAGATCAATAGTTGAATCTCTCAACCAGTGTTCATTCACACACACAACAGAACAGTTCAATTTATCCAAGCAATATTGTAACTCATTAAGTTTGCTTTGTATTGATTGAATGTTTATGTGAAGCAATACAAAATCATTTTGGTCAGAATTAGAAGTAAAACTTACTGGAAAATCTATCTTATTTTTTAACTTATCTATTTTAGAGGACTTATCACTAAACAACTTTCTGCTAAAAAAGGTGCATTGCTGCTAGAAGAGTTATCAATTAGATTTAGTTCATCAGCCAAGGGTAAAGAAAATGATTCATTTAAATCATGGCCAGTCTCTTCATTTTGTTCTATGTAAGTGGAGGAACAAATAGCAGCTTGATTCTTGTGGAGACATTCACTTGCATTGTGGATAGCCTCACTGACACACACACACTCGTAACTACAGTTGATTCATTGCTGGGAAGTGAGACTGAGGTAGGTGTTGTTGACTCCACCTTGTGAAACTTATTTGAAGTTGTTGAAATCTCTTTGTGCTGCTGAAGAGAATTTTCCACCAGCTGGAGGATTTAAAATGCCACAAATGTTTTCCCTCTTCGATTAATGTGCAGGCCATGTCTGGTTTGATAGGACCTTTGAAGTAAGTAAAGGTCAAGAAGTTGAATATATGGATTAGCGTAAACAATATCTCTAATTCCATTATTTATATCTCTAATTAAAATATTTTTAGGGTCATCCTCCCACAAGTCATAACGGTAGGGAATTGTTGACAAGATTAAATTTGTTTTTTCAAATATTCTTACTTTTTCTTTAATAAAGTGGAGCATCTTCTCAACTGAGAGTCTCTCTTTATTGATTGTGAGGTTAGACACATTATTACAACCACCAATTAGGACCAAACAGTCATTTCTGGTGTATTTATTCAGCTCCATCTCTCTCATGGCAGCAGAAAAAACAGCTTCCATAGGAGCTCCAGGCTGGACATGCCCGAACACCTGTGTTACATCATCTGTGGTGTTAAGGTATGACATAATATCACTCCCTTGACTATCAGACATCAGGGTAATTTTGTGAACATACTTTCCTCTGATATTTGGCTGTTTAATACGAAACTTCTCTGAGGCTATTCCTTTATCAATCTGCTTAACCATTTCAAGGGAGTTTTTGTTTTTCTTTTTCGTGTAGTTATTTTTATTAGGAATAAGAGTTAAGTGAGAGTTAACTGCACCTATAAGTTCTTTCTTGTTTTCCCAAAATAGTTTTGTTTCGTTACTAAGAAAATTAATGGCTGTTTGAAGACGTTTTTGTAAGGTTTTATTACAGTCATTAGGATATTCTGTGTAAGGGTTTCTTATCATTTCTTTTATTTTTAGAACCTCATCAGTTTTATTTTTAAGTGTTTCATTGCACATCATTAATTTAGAAACTTCAGCAGTCTTCTCTTCCAATTCCTTTTCTAAATACTTAATTCTCTGTGTTAGCAGCCGAAGGTTATTGTGTGAAACTTCCTCTTTATGTCCAATAAAAAAGTTCTCTTCCAAGAGTGAAAATATTGCCTCTTTATTCAGTTTATTATGCTGTAAAAATAAATAAGCTAAAACAGACCTTTTCTTTATCAAATCATTTCCGTGTGGGGTAACCCCCCTAAAATTACACATATCTAATTCTCCTATAGTCAAGAAGTTGACCAGAAGCTCCTCAACAGTCATTATTACATAAATACCACAGTCGTAACTGTTTATTTGCTGAGCACACTCTAACACAATCAGTTTTGGCTCAACAAGTTGAGGGCCTAAATAGGTTGTAAGTTTTTTCATAACAATTTTTGCATGTTGTATGTTATGATTCCCACTGGAGTCAAGATAATAAAATGTGCTTTCTTGCATAATTAATACAAGCAAACTCCAATGACTTCCACCATTATTATCAAGTTCTTGAGCATCATTTATTGGAATAATTAAGTATTTTTTAAGTCCAAATAATCCAAGAAATGATTGTAATCATGAACAGATTTTAAGGCATGACTAATTATAGGATTAAATATTAAGGGTCTTACTTAACCTATTATGAGGAATAACTGCAGAATTTCTATTTCTAGTGTTATACGAGTGGTTTTCGCTACTAGGATGAATTAGATGTGGATTTTGAAAAATATACTTTATCGAGTCAAAAAGATATAGATCTATTACAGTTTTGGATTTTTAGATTAATGAAAAGTGGTTTACAGTCTTCCAGGGGTTGGGCGTCAGCAATTATTCTTATAGATTTCTTTTGAAAAATAAGGATATCATTAATTTTACTTGCATTACCCCACACAACAAGTCTTATTATGAATTGGAAAAATAATTTTTTTGTTGACACACAAAGTAAGAAGCCTCAGGAGATAAATTACTCTTTATAATTTTGTAGATAAGTAGTTGATATGGATATCCCAATTGAAATTTTTGTCAATAAATATTCCAAATTGAGATATTCAATTCAAAACATCTATATTCAAGTTATGTAAAGCTAGCTACAGTGGAATAGTGTCAATAAGATCTATAATATAACTCTACTTTCAAGTCAATCCCTACTACATTAATCTATAATAAATAAAAATCTACAAAATGAGCAACTCCTCTACGGAATATAGTACTTTG